>WEKX01026785.1:0-12074 GCA_013390025.1 Pitta sordida | reverse complement strand
TAATACAAAACAAAATCAAGCCATGTATGTTAAGAGATATAAAGAATAGACATCCAGCTTAATTAAGCCATAGTTTCTCTTAGTATGATCTAGCCCTGCGTGTCTCTCAGGAGGGTCCCTTTTCTGCTCTAAGGAATGATTTAATGACAAGCCTTCTGTGTACTGAAGTTAGACTTTTTTAGCCCAGAACGTCAAAGAAACCCAATGCCCAGTTTTTCTCAGTGCTGGACACCTCCAGAGGTGAACAGCAGCTGAGGGCTCATATAAGGCAGAAAGCATCACTTTGAATCCAGTCCAAAAGCTTATTATATTCATACTTTTGCCATCTGTCCTCCCAGGCTGACGAGTCCTGCTGAGTTCAGGAAAACCTCAGTGCAGGGCAGTTTATACCCTTCACACCTTCAGAAGAGCAACAAAACAGACATTTCCGAGCTGGAAAATCCAACTCTGTCTGCAATGCTCCTCTGAACGAAGCCTTGAACTGGTAAGAAAACAAAGCTTAGTTGTTCTTTGGAAAGACTTTTTTTTTAATTTTCTATTAAAAAGCAAGAACATTTATGTTTAGGGCAAAGATGTCATATAACTGCAGCCTGAGCTTCTCAGAGAATCAGTTTTGCTTCTGGGGTGTTTATTCTCATTAAAAAACAAACAAAGTTCTGCCAGAAATAAAGGCAGATCTTTGAAGGGACTTTTAGTTGCATGTAAGTTCATGTGAAATAGAAGGAGGTAGAGATGAGGAATAGACCATATAGTTGCCTCCACTTGAAATATTTGCAGGCATTTCTCTCATGCAAAAAGGTTGCTCTTTCATAAATGCAAACTGTATTATTACATACCTTGAAGTAAGTGCTAACATTTTTGCACTAGGCTGATATTAATGACTGATGTCATACTTTCTATTGCAACAAACCAACACTTATTAACTAGAAAGAAATAAAAACCTCAGATCTCATTACTGTTTTCAGTGGCATTAACAAAATCAAACACAGTTATTGTACAACATTAAGACTGTATTAGAGCAAATTGCTAATAAAACAACTTAATACTATCAAATAAAGCACTTAGAGAAAAATATATCCTCCTCATAGTTCTCGTAAGTACTTTTGTACTTTGATTTTCCCTTGGTATCACTAGAAATAAAATGGTTTTCTACAAGCAGGCCATCCATTTTGCTAATTTCCATCTCTAAGAACTAGACATAAGTAAATCCTTTGAAGAGACATTATGGTCTTGTTAGTAATGACTTTTTATGTTTGATCTTTAAAGCAACATGTTCACCCACATGGAATTTGTGGGTTTTGTATCATGTTACTAAACTCATAGACTTTAATGGACTTCATATTACCCGTAACTAGCTTAACTTGCTGGCACTATAATTAAGGCAGAGAAAAGCATTCCATTCTACTCAGTCTTCATAGGCTTGCCACTACCTCCAAAATATATAGAAACCTTTCTATCTTTCCATGGTACACTTGAAAATCCTGTTGGATTATAAAAACAAAAAAGTAACTATAAATATTTTCTTTTGCTAGTGTTGTGACATCTATATAGACATGAAATGTTTTGTGATACTCACCTAAGGCAGGCAACAAAATATCTTGTTTATGTCCTGCAGATGATTGAGAAGATGTAAACACAGAAAAGTCTTCAAGAAGTTGCTTTAGGATCAGGGGGAATTCAGGAAAAAGTACAGAATAGGGGTAGTATCTTGTTGCTATTTATAATAAAGACAAGCAGTGAGCATAATGCAATTTTCAATGCATTGTGAGTGCACATGCATGCCCAAAAGTTTGCAAACATACTGCTTAGAGAAAATACTTTTCGTCAAAATTGTTTGGAACAGCTTTTTCTCTTGGCAGAGCTCTAACAGCACCTTGACACAACCTTTACTAACATAAATCCAAACTTGTGTAGGATGGAAACTAGATATGAAATAGAAAAGATAAAGTTTGGAAAATATATGACAGCCCACTATAATTCAAGTTCTGATTCTGAAACGTAAAAATTGTCAGGGCAGAGACCTTCTGTTTAATTATATCTACTATGGTGGAGTCCCAGGCCATGACTGAGTACAAAAACAATAACAGATACCAGCACTATAATAATAACAGCACTTCCTTATCATGTGAATTCCCAGTTTGCTCAAGACCTGCACAGGGACTATTGAACATTCAATCATTCCACAATGCAAGCTAGAAATTTATATCCAGTCCTTAGAAGGATTTCCTTAACCCTTCAACTTGTTACCTTGACCATGAAAAATTCAGAACACATCAAGCTGATGCTTTCTCTTAAGTCAAAATCTGTACAATGTACCAGGCAACAGCACTTTTATTTAAGCTTCTACATCCCTGCTTCTGTCTTTTACTTGTCTAGCTTGTGTTCATTGCCACAGGTCTCACTAATGCTTTGAAATCTGTATCTCAAAAAGTCAGCTTATGTGAGATGGCAGCTATAGCTTCATCAAGGAGAACTAGTCAGAACTTTGACATGTCTCACCTATCCCGGAAAAGGATTGTAGTCTGTTGCAACTATGACTGTGGGAAAGTCTAAGACACCCATGGGAGAGCTAACCTTTCATTTTATTCTGCCACAAATTATTTCCTTCTGTGNATTATTTACTTGTTAACCAGCTAAGGAACGAGCATAACCAATCTGTGAACTGCTTTTAATTGTGTTTTCCATATATGTATATCTAAGGTCATACATATGGAAAACAATATAGGACAACACAACTTACTGCAAAACATCCTTGCTAACAGATATTTCACTTCAAAAAAGACAGACAAAAAACCTTGCCAAATTAACTTCTCTCAACCACACAGTGTCCATCACTGCTCCATCTAAGTGCTTCCAACCTAGTGTGGTGTCTCCATGCCTTACAGTGCAGAGGACCCAAGGGTGGGCCTACTTAAGTAGTCCTTGCCAGTTAGGTGCACAGTCCCTATCCCTCTTCCTGGTTACAGGAAGATCCACTTAATTTTTGTCTCACCTCCTGGCTAGTCCACATCAACAATTTGCACTGGATATAGTTCTGGTGGCTGTACAGAGTTGCATGGCAGTGTGTACCAGGTGCTTCTTTCCCCTCACTTTTGTAAGAGGCTTCTGTGCACTGAGTTCCTACAAAGAAATCTGGATACACTGTCATTTACCTTAGTTAGGAAAAGGGGCACTAAAATGCATAGATTTTCTCCCTGAGTTAGTGCAGCAAAATTTGCAGCAGCGAGAAACTAATAAAAAACCAACCAAACAAAAAAATCTCAGTCCGAGATCACATTTCTCAGTTTGGGGTGAGAGATCATCATACATATCTGCAAACTCATCATACATATCTGCAAACTTGTGCGTACCATCTAAACTGGAGTCTGGAACAGCAAGGGCAGTGGATACTTTCATACACATCTATGAATCATCTGACACAGTTGTTCTGAATTGAAGACCAAAAACCCCCTGGATAGGTATGCCTACATGGATGCTGCAGCACCAGCGAGGGCAGGCTATGCACACCTGGTGCCTGCCCATCCCACTCTCACAGCTGCCTCAGGCCCAGTCATCATGGAGCAGAGATACTGGGTCCAGCATGCCCCAGCATGACTTCCAGCCAGGACAACAGTAAATATGGGCATCTTGCGGCCTCTTTCAGAGATTGCATATATGACACAGAAGAGTTCTTCTTGTTCTGTGTTCCTAGTCAATTTTTAAGATATCTGTAAACTTCCAGTTCACCTTTTAGGGGTCACTGAATAACGTGTTCTTTAGCCAAGTAAAAGTGCTTGTGGTACACTCCTACATTTTTCTCGTCAACCCTTGTGAAATATCCTGCAGAGATAAGAATATTTTTCTCTTGGATCAAGATGGATTTTTTTTTAAATTTTCTGAAAGCCCACGAGGTGTGTAATCAAAGCTGGCACTGGAGCATCCTAATTACGAATCTCAGCAAGGAATTTTCACACGTATTTTGTGGACTTCAGATTCCTTGTTCACAGAACATTCTTGCTGGGAAAGAAGAGATCAAGAGAAAACTTCAGGAGAGAGAACTCAGATTGGCAGTAAATAATTTTTCACTTCTGCCTTTAATACCAAGATCAAATAAAGAAAAATTGACCGCATATTTGTAACATGTCATTCCATTTTATTCAAGGAAATATCCTGAACTCCTCTGGCGGAGGACTAACATGAGGAGTGATGGAGAGATGGATGTAGAAGGGAGGAGGGTTCATATTTTTGTTTTGTTTTATTCAGAAAAACACACATCTTCATAGATTCATAGAATGCTTTGGGTTGGAAGGGTTTTGTAAAAATCATCTAGTTCCACTCCTCCTCCCCTCCAGTGTCTTTCACTGGACCAGGCTGCTGAAAGCCTCACACAACCTGGCCTTGAATATTTCCAGGGATGGGGCATCCACAATTTCTGTGGACAACCTTTTGCAGTGTCTCACCACTGTCTAAGAATTTCCTCCTAACAACTAATCAAAATAAACTTCCTCACTTTCTGTTTTAAACAGCTCCCCCTTGTCCTATCACTATATGCTCCTGTAAAAAGTCTCTCTCCCTCTTTACTGCAGGTCCTCTTTAGGTACTTGAAGGCTGCTGGAAGGGCTTCTCCTGAAAGCTGGAGCCTTCAGGCTTGATCCTTCTCCTGGCTGAACACCACCAGCTCTGTCACAGGAGAGGCGCTCCAGCCCTTGTGGCCTCCTCTGAAATCACTTCAACATGTCCTTCTCATGTTGAGGGCACCAGAGCTGGACACAGGTGGGATCTCACCAGCAGGCAATACAGGAGGAGAATCAGCTCCCTAGACCTGCTGACCACTCTTCTTTTGATGAGCTCAGGATACGATTGTCTTTCTGGGATGTGATTGCACATTGCTGGATCTTGTTGAACTTCTCATCAGCCAACACTTCCAAGTCCTTCTCCTCTGGGATGCTGTCTATTCATACCTGCATTTGTCCTTTGGATTGCCCTGACCCTGGTGCAGGACCTATCCCAATACTGAGCCCTGAGGAATACTGTTTTTCCCTAGTTTCCCCTTGGATATCAGAGCCCTTGAAACAGAGCAAGAGAAAAATAGAGTGGTCTGAAGTGGTATCACTGCTGGCTGCTTTGTGCTGAGCTGAAGTGACCATTTTCAGACCCTTTCAGTCTGTGGTGAAAAGATCATTACCATGCTACTCCCGGGAAGTCAGTCCTCCTGCAAGTAAGCTCCTTTGTTATGAATATGGAACAGATGGAACCAAATCTATCTGCTCCATAGGAACAAAAACACTTACAACCTAGCTCTCTCTATTAAAGACTCTACTTAGCTCCTTTATAGCACTGGCTTTCTGTGCACTGCTGTGAGGTTTTGACTTTATAGAAAAAGGCGCTTCATAAAAGCAATAGTTCTTACTCCTAAACCAAAAGCAGCTTAAGAACAGCAGAAGATGAATGCAGTGTTTAACCCGTATGGCTCCTTGGAGATATGCAAATATTCAATTACTATTTTTTTAACGATACAAAAAGGATTTTTTCTGAGGAGGAACAACAGCCATATGTTGCCAAGACTCTGCATCTATAGCAGTGAAGTGCATAGGCGGTAATAAGCTACTCATTCTAATAAAGGTTGAACCTAACTATGTAATTGCAAGAAATTATATGGATTTTTTTTTCTTTTTGTAGGTACTTAACTGTGGATCAAGATGTCATTTCTGCAAAGATATCCGTATCGCTCTTTCAAAAATGGACTTCTTTTCATAAGAGACAAAATCCCCAGGAATTAGGTCCTGACCATGAATACAAAGGAATATTTAATGTATCAATATATTTCCAAATATTGCATCATGTAGGACCTATTTCCAAAGATTTCAGCAGAAACTATGTCAATACAACATCAATTAACTGTGCAAATTGAAAATACATACAAACCGATAGATTTACCTACTACATTAAGTAAGTACATGTAGAAGATCTTTCACTTCTCTCACTCTCAGAACAATAATGAATCTTTATTCTTAAACACATATGCATACATGCTCACACACAAATACTGCTTATATCCAGTTCTCATATAAACCTATACAACAAAAGTCAGAGGCCTCCCTTACTCACGATTTAACATATTAATAAATTTACTGTTTGGCTGCTTTTTCAAAATTATTGGAATAAGGATTTCTGTGGCAAAATGCTTTGATTCTGACTAAATGAAGTTTCCAGGCAAATCTGCCCCCTGTCAGCAAAGGCACAGCTTGCCTGAAGCCATAACCTTTGTTGGCGGAAGGGAACTGGCCTTGAAACAGATCATGAAGCAGATGTTTTATGCCAAATCAGAGTCTAGGGATACACAGGCTTCTGCAAATAAAACTCCTCTCTTGTCTGTTCAGTCATTTCAATTCCCTGCAGTGTGAAATATGAAGTTGCCAACAAACGGCCAGTGCGCTATGCAGCACAGCAGGGAGAGCAAGTGCCACAGACGCACCAAGGGCTGGAAAACTCCCTCATTAGCTCTGCTTTTCAGCCCAAGCCTCAGCAGTGACATGTGGGTCATCCAATGGAAGGTGCTTGTAAAGACAGGTTTCCATCAACTCCAATTGTAGAAATTGTGTGCACTTTCTTGGGAGAGAAGGAGTTTCATATGGCTGTATCCACAGATCACAGTCATTACTGGCTCACAAAAAAGTGGGTTTTGAAGTGATTTTTCTTTAAAACTTTCTCACCTGAGACATGACAGCTGATAAAATACCCATCTACAGGTTCACAAAAAAAAAAAAAAATCCCAAAATCCCATCAGTTTAAATGTCAGGGTTCTGCTAAACAATTTAATACAGAAGACCTACAGGAAATGCCATTGTAAAAGTAGTGGAGTACTTTCATACCAGGGGAGTGTCCAAGCCCTGCAATCATCCTCTCTGTGGAGATCGCATTTGAACAAAAGGCCAGGCCAGGCCAATGCTCCAGCTCCCTCTATTAGTGGTCTCTACATCTAAATGTTTCCATTTGATTAAAGCATTACCTGTCCAGAGACTCTTTTGAGAGACAGATGTGTAAAACTCTAAGACTTTTTTTTTTTTCTTAAAAGGAACTTTGTACTTTCAAGTAAATTTCCATCTACAGCTCACTACAATGACTCTTTTATGTGTTTCTATGCTAAGAATTACACTTTGTGTTAAAAGGAAGGAACAACTAACAATATTAGACCATCTTAGTCCTTAATTATGGGAGAGCAGAAATGGGGGTCAAGTTGATAACAATACTGTATTTGCACTTCAAAAACAAAAACAACGCAAAACATCTGGTAAAAATACAACGTAGATTCAAAAGAGCCTGCTGACAAGCTTTCAAAATGTTAACAATCTACAATAGAGATTTTATTTTCAGAATAACTCTGTGTTTCATGTGCAAAGCATTTTAGAAATCAGGCCAACTATTTGGCTACCTAAGTGACAGTTAATACTTCTAAAATTAAGACTCTAATTGAGAAGGCTAAACACTTCTGACATATGGTCTGTAATATGCAATCTATTTATTTTACCTACTTTGGACTGGAAACAAGGAAGAACAGGGTAGAAGACAAATATGTGCAATTTATACAGAAAAAAACTACAGAAACTGCATCTGCCCTGTGTTTAGATGGTGAATTTTGTTGGTTTGGCTTTTTGCTTTGTTTTCTTTGTTTTGTTGTTATCTTTTAATTGTGTGTTTAGAAATATTTCAGATTAGTATCCTAAAGTCTAGATAAAGTCTAGATAAATGCAGATGCACCAAACATAATGTCATTTTCTCTGATGGTCAAAAAAAAAAAAGGACATGATTATAAAGTAATCTGTATGCACAGTTGTCATACAATTTTCAGAAGTCCAGTTTAAGTGAATCAAATAATATCTTTTTTTTTTTTTCATTAAATTTACATACACAATCTCTATTTACTTTTTGAATCTGAAGCAAAACCAACAGTGGGAATATATGTCTAAAATCCAAAAGGCTGTTTCTTCATGAAAGGGCAAACTAAAAAAAATCCCATAGCACTATTTTTAGTTTTTTTCTCCTCGCTTCCCTCACAGTAAGTTATTATTTCAAGGTCTGCTTTTTTTCAGCCTACAATGAATTTGTTTAAGATCTAAGGCATTTTCATGGAACTTTCTGTTGCTGTTTTATTTGTCTGTCTTTCATTGCTGGGCTTTTTTTGAGGGGGGAGTGGTGTTAGACGATGCATGCGCCTTGTATTTATAAAGGTTGAGTGCAGATTTACATGCGCATATGAGCACATGGAAAACTATATGCTGCTCACAAGCATCTGAGGAGATGCAGACATCTCTGTGCAAACCCAGCTGTACTCATACAAAGTGTAATTTTAATTTACATTTCTAAAGCACAATGTCCCTCATACTCCTAATCAACACAGTTCCAAATGTTTTACCTTCCTTTTCTGCTCATAACTTAAATGTGGCACCAGGTTCCCCAAGAGACTTATTTTTGGTTTAAGACTACATTTCACTCAAAATATTTTACAGTTCACTAAAACGAAAAAGTCCTCAGCAGAAATATCTCTTCTCAGCTACGTTAGCATACTAAGAAATATTCTAGCTAGGTAGTAATTTTTAAGAGCTTTCCCCAAGTTAACTCATCATATGACTTCTAAACCTGTGTAAAATCTTGAAGGGATTATTATATTCCCAAATTAATCTACCTAATTTGTTTAGAAGCAATGTTACTGCTCTTGATAAGAACAAGCACCTGGTGTTTCTGAGCAGGGACTGAGCCTCAGCCTGTATATCATCCTCAAACCACAGCAAACACCAATCATTACAGGGAATTGCAAAACTACTGGAAAAGCCACTTTGTCCCTCAAAATTAAGATGGCAGAAATTGCATGGCATGACACATAATTCAGAAAACTCCAGAACAATTAACATTTTATAAATTGCATCCCAATGATTTTGGTGGCAAACTTTCTGAAAATTCAACATTCTTATAGAAGGTGGAGCACATTTTGTAGAGAATGGTTGCTCCTGCCATGTTCTTCAACAAGAGAGATTTCAGTGGAAATGTCTCTCTCTAATGCAGATCCATTAGAACATTACTTATCAAGAAGAAAGTAAAGGAAACTAAGCACAGAAAAGAAGTAAAGTTAAAGAGAAGACAGATATTGCTCTACCCTGAGAAGTGTTATGAACAGTCTCCTAACTCCTTAGTCTCCTATCTAAACCAGGGCTCAATTTATCTTTAATCTCATATTCATTTTGGAAAATATAAGCAATGTGTAGTGATAATAGCATGGTTATGCCAAATGAAGGACAAGAAAGAACACTGGTCAGATCAGCCCATAGAGGAGAATTCTAACCGAGTGAAATGAGAGTACAATGCCCAGGAAATACTTCACTGGTATTTAATATTAAAACATCTGACCTTTCATTGGAGTTAAAATTACATGTATTTTTAACTCATTAAAATTAGCATTTTTATAGTCACAACAGCTAAGGCTTTAAATGCATAAAGTTTATTTTGATTAAGGATCTAAAAAATATTGGCCAGAGAGGTGGTGGAGCCTCCCTCACTGGAACCAGCGGGACTCTGTCCTGTGCCATGTGCTCTGGGATGACCCTGTTCACGTGACTTATTGTGGTCCTTTCCAACCTTACCCATTCTGGAATTCTGTAATATGTGACCTTTTTCATATTATTATGTTATAAATATATATATAAGCACATATAAGAGCATATTCATACACAAATACATGCTACAAAAATACCTGGTAAATAGAGGGGAAAAAAGGTCAGTCAGTTGAGAAGAAAACATTGTTCCAGGTATCTTATCTTTTTGAAAGAACAGTATCTCTAAAACAACATGCATCAAGGTAGCAAGAGATCATTCTCTAAATGATTTCACTGCAAGATTCACACATGGTTATATTAAGCTAGGAAGATAATCAAGTTCTCAGACTCACTGTATTCATCAGTGCCCTATAGTTTTTTTCGAGGAAAGAAGGGACATATTAATGCCCTGACACAAGATTTCCAAAAACCTCCCTTAAGCAGAATCACCCTTGCAGAAATCTCTTCATATTTGATGTTGAACAAAAGCCTTCCCTGTTACAGTTTGAGTATCAGCCATAGGAAGTTTCTCAGGGGAATAACACTACCTGTACTGATTTTATCATGCCCTTTTCTTGTGAAATATTTCACTGAAAGTAATTGGAACCTAATGATGCTTCAGAGGAGTCTCTACATGAAAGAAAGAAATAATGGGAAGAAATGTTATGTTTGAGACTATACTCTTTCTTTTTACACAATCCTTAGACATCCAATGGGAACTGTCAGAGCCACTAACCAATTAATTTTCTAATCTCTCTATAATGAGGTTTTTTTCTCCTTCAACCCTTGTTTGTCTCCTTTGCAGAAAACACCTGATTTTTCACTTATGGTTTGCTTTCCTCCACTTTATACCATCCTAAAATGCAAAACTAGAAGCAAAAAGGGATTTAGCCCTAACAGAACAAAATATAGCATGTCTGTCTTTTAATGCTTTGGAACATGATAACCTCAAAAAGGAGTATGCTAGGGAATTGATTTTGTCTGTCCAAAACATGTGAAAGTGTGGAGGTCATGTTGGCAGTCTGCTCTGAATTGCTGTTAAAACCTGCAACGTTCATTTTGACCTTTCTTATCATTCTAGTAATTTCTTCACACCCTTTACCAAGTTCATGGGCCACTCCTACAATATTCCACAGAACTACTTGCAGATGCACAGAATATGAAGCTGTCACCTCCACTACATTTTCCTTGAGATCTAAACAGGACTCATGAAGCCGTCTTGAGGAAAAAAAGGGCATGATGTGGGCAAAGAAAAAAGCAAGCATGATGATAAAAAAGCAGTCAGACTAACATCTCGCTTTCTCCTATTGGAAACTGGGCCTTGCAAAAAAATTAAGAAATGTAGGTCTGGGGTCTTTTTCAACCTCATTCTGCTTTGTTGATTAACCTGTTTCTGTACTCAAAATGAATTACACCATCTTGTGTCTCCACTGTATAATTTTATCAAGGAGGCGACAAATCATGCTGGCAGTGACAGTCCATCCTGAAGTGGAATGTATGGTAAAATACAGTTTTCCTCAAATGAATTGCTGAAACTGTTAATCTTTATCTAAATGCTCATAATAACTGTTTTCTTCTCTGTGGCAGTTGGAAGAAAAAAATGTCTTCCGAAAAGCATTTTGGCAGCCAATATGCTTGTTAATAAAACCTGGAGAAATATTTGTGATTAATATAAATTACAAATTCCTCTTTTAATACCAAAACATGACAGTGACTAATTTACACAGTTCTGCTTGAGCTCCCACTGAGTATTTCAAGGAGGACTAAGACCAAAAAAATGCTGTTGCTCTGGTGTATGTTCCTAAGCAAAGCTACCTCAGGTGCAAGTACTACAGACTAGGAACTCTTATCTTTGGCAATAACTTGTAATCATACTAGCTGATTGTTCTCCTTGGGTTGGGACGAAAAGTCCTTCTGTTAGAGCAGTCAAAGAACCTAACATCCTCCTATTGGAAGCTGGAAGTTGCACATTTCTTACAGACAGGGAAGCCAGTTACAAAACACTGTGAAGTGGCTGTTGTTTTTGACACCTAGTTGGCAGTATTTTTTTAGTGCTACAATGGGAGACTGTTAAACTCCTCCCAATTTAATTTTGAAACTCAGTACTGCAGCAAAGTGTGAACTGGAACGTGGGTATTTCACAGCACAGTGCTGAACCGCTGTCAAAGAGAAGCTTCCTTCCTCAGTCTTGTGAGAACTAGGCAAAACAGGGAGCATTGTTGAAAAATAAGTAGTACCTATATCTTAAGGCTTCCAACAACTGGTTCAACAATTAGTATGTTTGTCATGCTATAAACTTACTTTAAATGCATTCTTACATATGACTATTAATTTTAAAATCCAGCAGCATTATAATTTACCATCTTATATTGAACTGTTAATAAAAGAACTCTAACAGTCTTGTGAAATACAAGAAAATTTGATAACAGAGATGGCTACACAAAAACCTAATCATATTAGTTGCTCACGTATGAACAACACACACTGTTTCTTGATGCAACACGTGAG
>WEKX01026784.1:51707-62361 GCA_013390025.1 Pitta sordida | reverse complement strand
GCCAGGGAGGAGCGGGAGTGCATCCTGGGAGTTGCCCGATAGGCACAGCCACCAGAGCATGTCAGCAAAGGCGGATTATTGGTGCCAGAGCCCGGGGAGGGCGGGGGAGGGGAGTGGGGGAAGGGACGGGACACGGGGCCGGGACACACGGCCCGAGAGACCCCCCGGCGGCGGNTGAGAGATCTGTCACCAAAACCCGAGGGGTCTGTCCCTAAACTCGAGGGGTCTGTGCCCTCAAACCTGAGAGATGTGTCACCAAACTTGAGAGATCTGTCCCCAAAACCCGAGGGGTCTGTCCCTCAAAACCTGAGAGATCTGTCCCCAAACCTCAGAGATCTGTCACCAAAACCCAAGGGGTCTGTCTCCCCAAACCTGAGAGATCTGTCCCCAATCCCACGGGGTCTGTCCCCCAAACCCAAGGGATCCGTCCTGAAACCCAAGGGGTCCATCCCGAAACCTGAGGGGTCTGTCCCAAGACCCAGCAGTCTGCAGGGAAATCCCAGGGGCTGTCCCAAAAGCTGGGGGGGCTGCGCCGAAAACCTGTGCCTGGGGCAGAACTTGAGAGTCTGCCCCAAAACCTGAGGGTCTGTCTCAAAACCTGAGGGTCTGCAGGGTTAAACTGGGGGGCTGCGCCGAAAACCTGTGCCTGGGGCAGAACCTGAGGGTCTGTCCCAAAACCTGAGGGTTGGCAGGAAAACCTGGGGCTCTGAGTGAGTCCCGAGGGTCTGCAGGGAATCCCAGGGCTCTGCAGGAAAACCCGAGGGTCCACAGTGACCCTGAGGGGCTGCAGGAAAACTCCAGGGGTCTGTCCCAAATCCCAAAGGTCTGTGGGATCACCTGAGGGTCTGTCCCAAATCCCAAAGGTCTGTGGGATCACCTGAGGCTCTGTCCCCAAATCCCAAAGGTCTGTGGGAACACCTGAGGGTCTGTCCCAAAACCTGGGGGTCTGTCCCCAACCCCAGAGATCCATGGGATCACCTGAGGCTCTGTCCCCAAATCCCAAAGGTCTGTGGGATCACCTGAGGCTCTGTCCCCAAACCCAGGGATCCCCCGGGATCTGAGGGTCCATGGGAAGCCCCCGGGGTGTTTGTGCCCCCCCAACCTTCCAGGTTTGTTCCCGAGGGTCTCCCCCAAATCCCGGGGGTCTGGGCTGGCCTGGGGAAGGCAGGATGGACACAGGGCCAGGAACAAACCCGGCTGGCAGTGACTTGGCCCGAGCCAGGCCTCAGATGGGGCTGCCAGCGCTGGGCACGGGCTCCTTTCCCCCAGTTCCATCCCAGTTCGCTCCCAGTTTGCTCCCAGTTCAGCCTGGTCCCCTCTGTGTCATTTCCTGGCCGTTTTCTCTCGGTGCTGCTCTGGGGAGGGGGGGGTGGATGGTGAGTGTGAGTTTGTAAGGCAAGACGAGCTCTATTGAAAATAAAGTTATATCCTGTCTGTGGTCTGGCACCTTCTGCTCCCCCCCGGCTCCGGCGGGTGTCGAGAGGGCTTCTCAAAAATCATCGCTCCTTTTCTTGCTCTCTCCCTCCTGCTTTCCACTTCTCTTCCCCTTTTCTTTTTTGTGGTTCTAAGTGTGGGGAAAATTCAGGTAACAAGGGAGGCTGTGCTTGAGGTGCTGGAGGTGAAACATTGGCAGTTTTAGGGGGTTAGAAATAACTTGAATTTCACAGATTTTCACAGAGGGGCAAAATTCCCAACCGGGAAAACGAGTCTAAGGGAAGAAGAAACTTCTTTTATTTTTGCTTTAACCTGTGGAGGGCCTTTAAATAGAGCTCCTAAAAATCCTAGGAGTGGTACAAGTATTTATTTGAACTCGCTGAGGACAAAGCACCAGTAAATGCCAAAAAAAAAAGTGTGAAATGCTTCAGTTTTCTTCAGTTCTGTACCAAGTTTGGACAGAGGAAACTTGTGTTTTTAGCAGTTCAGTTGTGTTTTAAGCTGTAGGTTTGAGGGGGGTTTTTTTTGCACAGAAAACTCCTTTTTCCAGGCTTTTGTCTCAAGGTTAATGGCACATCTTCCCTGGCTCAGACACAGCCTGAACCTTCCAGAGGCTCAACCCCGTGATGGTGTCACCCAGGTGGAGCTGAAATTCCCATTTTGTGCCCTAAATCCCAGTGTCTGAGGAGCAAAAATTCCCATTTTGTGCCCTAAATCCCAGTGGCTGAGGAGCAAAAAAATTCCCATTTTGTGCCCTAAATCCCAGTGTCTGAGGAGAAAAAAATTCCCATTTTGTGCCCTAAATCCCAGTGGCTGAGGAGCAAAACGCTCCGGGCTCTTCCCTCTTTCCCACTTGGAACAGCCTCATCCCGCTGCCGGCAGCGATTCCAGAGGGTCCTGCAGGACGGGACTTGCCTCCAAACCCCGAGCTGGGGACTAGAAATAACAAAGCCTGGCTTAAAACGAGTGCCCAGATGCCCTGGGTTTGCTTTGGGAGCTGCTGGGAATGTGGGGGATGAGTTTTCATCCCGTGGGAGAGGCAGGTCTGGGGAGGGAAAACCTCCTGGAAGGTGCCCCGGGTTGGTGGCACAGGGTGGAGGTTGGTCCCTTGCCACCCCCATCCCTGGGCACACACAATTCCAGCACCGCTCTGGAATTCTCCAGAGCCTGGAATGTTCTGCCCAGGGAAGCCGTGGCTGCCCCATCCCGGGAAGTGTCCCAAGGTTTTGGGATGGCAGGAGGTGTCCCTGGAGGGGATCTCTCAGGTCCTTCCAACCCAAACCATCCCGGGGGTTTGGGGAAGGGGCTCGATGGCACCTTCCTCGGGGATGAACTGGGAAATCATTCCCTGCTCCCAGCTCTTCCCTGTGCCAGGATTTCAGCTCTCAGTCCCTGATGTTCTGGGAAGGAGTTCCATGGCACCTTCCTCGGGGATAAACTGGGAAATCATTCCCTGCTCCCAGCCCTTCCCTGTGCCAGGATCTCACCTCTCAGTCCCTGCTGTGCCACCCAAAACACGAAACACCAACCAAACAACCCCTTTTGCTCCGTGACACCTTCCTCAGGGATACACANTCTCAGGTCCTTCCAACCCAAACCATCCCGGGGGTTTGGGGAAGGGGCTCGATGGCACCTTCCTCGAGGATAAACTGGGAAATCATTCCCTGCTCCCGGCTCTTCCCTGTGCCAGGATCTCAGCTCTCAGTCCCTGATGTTCTGCTCCATGGCACCTTCCTCGGGGATGAACTGGGAAATCATTCCCAGCCCTTCCCTGTGCCAGGATCTCACCTCACAGTCTCTGCTGTGCCACCAAAAAAACACCAACCACCAACCAAACCACCCCTTTTGCTGAGTAATTCCCTTTCCTCGGGATGGTTTCGGAATCCTTTCCAGCATTAACAGCCCAGGTGGGAAAGCTGAGGGCGTTGGAGCTCAGCTCCAGGTGGGCTGAGGGTGACTCCAGAGCCCACCAGTTTGACCAGTTTGGTTGGTTTCCTGCGGGAGTTTCTTCCGCCACGGGAGAATAAATATTTTTTTCCAGCCCAGAAAAAGGGATTCTGTCCATCAAATCCATCTCCCCGAGTCAATCAGAGGAGAAAGGGAAGCTCCAAACTGAGCGTGGAGGGAAGGGCAAAGTCACCAGGGAGGCTCTTCCTCCTGCACTCCCCACCTGGAATCAGGGAGGAATCACTGCCTGAATATTGAAGGAAATCCCAAGTGAGACCTGAGGGTGTTTTGGAAGGATTTTGGGACCCGTTTCCTAAGTTATATCCCTTGGAAAAAAAATGCCTCTTCCACAGGCAGGACGTGTCATTAACACGGAATTTCTTCCACCAGGTTTTTTTTAACGCTTTCAGTCAAGTGGGTTTTTATTTTGGCGAAATAATTTAATGAAGGAAACGCAGGAACACCCAAATTCCCCAGGACAGGGACATGGAGGTGCCCAAGTTGTTGAGGTTTTATTCCTCGGCTCCCAGGGAACAGTCAGTGCTGGTTTCAAAGTGGGATCCTGGAAGGATTTTTTTCCCACCTTTTTGCAGTTTCTGTTCCAGAAAAAAATCCCTCTTTTATTTAAGGAACTGAACCCGCAGGGAACACCTGGGAATTCCAAGGAGGCTGGGAAAAAAAAGAAAGAAAAAAAAAGTCAGAATTTGGTGACAACACCTGGGATTTGGGGCCCAAGAAAAAGTGGCTTCACATTTGGGAACACACTTGAAGATTTCACTTATTTTTTTTAATTATTAAATTCCTGATAAACGCCAAAGCTTTACATTCCAGATCCCTGGATCAGCATCCAGAGCCCCCGAGAGCCCAGGCCCAGCCCAACCATTGATTTATATAACTGGAATAACTGGGGAAGTGAGAAATTTCCTTCCTCTGAGGATACAATGCCAAGGATGTCAAAGCCCCAGGGACTGAGGAGAAGAACTGGGCTGGCCCTGCTCGGCACTGGGTCCCCAGCTCCCCTGATCCCACAGGGAATTCCCAGCTCTGGGGGTGCCTGGGATGAAGGACCAGCCCCTCTCCTCCTCCTCCTCCTCCTCCTCCTGCCCCCAGGGAGACAAAGGGAGCCCCAGTTTTGGGGGGCATCCCTGGGGAGCAGCAGGTCTGGGATGTCTGGGAGGGTCTTCCCTACTCTTGTGTCAGTGGGAATGGGTTGGATTCAGGATCCAGGATGGATTTCAGATGGAAGAAAGAACTTCCAGCTCCACTCTTGTGTCAGTAGGAGTAGTTTGGATTCAGGATCCAGGATCCACGATGGATTTAATGTGGGAAAAGAACTTCCATCCCTACTCTTGTCTCAGCGGGAATGGTTTGGAGTCATGATCCAGGATGGATTCCAGGTGGAAAAAGAACTTCCAGCCCCACTCTTGTGTCAGTGGGAATGGTTTGGAGTCATGATCCAGGATGGACTTAACATGGGAAATAAAATTCCAGCCCCACTCTTGTCTCAAGAGGAGTAACTTGGATTCATGATCCAAGATCCAGGATGGATTTAATTTGGGAAAACAACTTCCAGCCCCACTCTTGTGTCAGTGGGAATGTTTTGGATTCATGATCCAGGACGGATTTTATATGGGAAATAAAATTCCAGCCCCACTCTTGTCTCCATAGGAATAGTTTGGATTCAGTGTCCAGGATGGATTTAATTTGGGAAATAAAATTCAAGCCCCACTGTTGTCTCAGGAGGAGTAACTTGGAGTCATGATCCAAGATCCAGGATGGATTTCAGATGGGAAAAGAACTTCCAGCTCCACTTTTGTGTCAGGAGGAATAGTTTGGATTCATGATCCAGGATGGATTTAACGTGGGAAAACATCTTCCCAAAGTCTCCCTGTTGGCACCACTGGAGGTTCTCCCTCTCTCTTCCTTGTCTGTTCCTGCCATGAACACCAGGAAAAGCCACTCCAGGAATTTGGGAAGTACCAGTGAACCTTGAGGTTGTTTGGAAGGAAAAAAAAACCAAATCAAACAAAAACTTAATTTTGGGTCTTCCACTAAAAACTCCGTGATAATTCTGGGAATTTGGTCTCAGCACTTGGGATTTAGAGTGAACTCCGAGCAAGGAGCAGGAAATTCCTTCAGGAAAAAAAAAAATTCCCTTGAAAACTGCCGGGAAAAATAAACAAAAACCCAACCTCAGCAGGAGTGATGAGTGATCCCATCGATCCTAAATTTAGAAGTGAATCTAATTTGTGAGCAGGAAAAGCAGGTTATGGAATGACCTTGTCTGGGAAGAGAGGAGACTTCACGGAGCTGCCGCTGGAATTAGCGGGGGATTGAGGGAAGAGACACCCACCAGGAGGAACAATGGTCACCCAGACCTCGGGAAAATGGGGATAAAAGCTGATAATCCTCGGGAAAAGAGTTCCCAAGGCACAGGGAGAGCCACCAACCAGTTGGGTTTGGGAAAGCCCAACCCTTTGGAAAACCCAACCCCTTGGAAAACCCAAAACTCTGGAAACTCAACCCCTTGGAAAACTCAAGACTTTGGAAAACCCAACCCTTTGGAAGACCCAAGACTTTGGAAGACTCAACCCTTTGGAAAACCCAACCCCTTGGAAAACCCAACCCTTTGGAAAACCCAAGACTCTGGAAACTCAACCCTTTGGAAAACCCAACCACTTGGAAGACCGAACCCCTTGGAAAACCCAACCCTTGGAAAACTCAACCCCTTGGAAGACCCAAGACTTTGGAAGACCAAACCCTGTGGAAAACCCAACCCTTGGAAAACTCAACCCTGTGGAAAACCCAAGACTTTGGAAACTCAACCCCTTGGAAGACCCAAGACTTTGGGAGACCAAACCCTGTGGAAAATCCAACCCCTTGGAAAACCCAACCCTTTGGCTTTGGAGTCGAAGTGAAACTTTAAAATCTCTGTTGGCATCTCCCCCAAAAATGCCCAGCCTTGGGAATCCCTGGAAAATCAAATCAAGGTCCTTTACTCAGGAGCAGCCAGATTTTTTTATCCCCCCCCTTTGGAAGTTTCAAGGAGCTTTTTTGGGGGAGTTGCAGATCCAGCTGGGCCTGGGAACGAGACAAAGGCCAATTTAATTATCTTGGGGGAAGCGTCGAGTTCTGATCCTTGTGTGGGAGCCTGGAAAACCCGGGAATAACTGAGCATTCCTCCCCCAGCTCTTAAGGCAAATCCTCAGGGCTGAAGGGCTGTCGAGAGGTTTATTTTCTCCTCTATGTGTGTGTGTTTTACTCCAAATTCCTGCTTTTTTTCCCTCTTTTTTTTCTCCCTTTTACTGGAGTCGATTTTAAACCGGGGGCTGTGCCGAGTTCATTTCTTCTCTGGTCCTTGGAAATCCTCCCTCCTCTCCCTCCCTCCAGGACCTTGATTTTGGTCCTGGAGATTATCTGAGGCTGCCGAGATTAAGCACAGGCTGAAATTTAACCCCCTGCTCGATGCTTCTCTCCATCCCCCACCTCTGGGGGGGGGGTGAGGGTGAGAAAAGCTTTAGTTTCTGATTAAAAAATGAGTTAATTCAGTTTAAAAAATGATTTTTCTCTGGAACCAGCCTGGGAGGGGTTGGAGCAACAGGAATATTTCGAGAATTTTTTTAAGGAATATTTCAAGAATATTTAAATATTTGGAGAAATTTCAGTGGGGTTTTTTTGGAGGATCTTGGGCCGTTTCCATCCCCATCGCATTTTGGGGCAACGCCCACCGGTCAGGGCTGATTAATGACAATGGCTAATTAATGACAATGGCTAATTAACAGTGGCAGCCCCAGTCAGGGGAATCTCGGGCAGAGAAAAACGCAAAATCCTGCGGAGGGGGGGAAAGACTTTTTTGTGGAGCCTTTAAGAAGGTGGAAATTCCCAATGAAAATCCAGGTGGGATCCCTGAGCAGGGACTGCCCCCCCTGTGCCAGAGGGACGTGGTGGGATCACCAAGACTGGACAACTCTGAGCTCTTTTATTTTATCTCGAGAAATTAAACATTTCAGCCCAAACTTCTCCTGTTTGCCCAGAAAACGGGATTATTACAAACAAAACCTTTCAGTCACTTTTACCCCAAGTGGTAAAAACTCTCAGATCTCGAGCTCAGATTTAAATTTCCCCCCCCCCGTCTCTGCTAATTTGGAAACCAAACCACTCCCAGGGTGGTTTTAATTCTGTTTCATTCTAACAACTCTCTGCCCCTGCCCGGGGGTTTCAGAGCAGGGACACGGGGAGCAGGTGAATTAATCATTGAAATACATTTTTAATCAACAACAACAAATCAGACACAAGTGAAAATGTCTGTTGCGGCGCTTGGAAAACAATTAATTCTTTAAAATCCCCATTTTTATGGCACGGGGGCTGCTGGCAAATCCTGGCAGTGCCAGGTCGGAATCAGGAGCCTGGAGGGGTTTTTTGGGGGGGAGGTCAGATGGTCCCTGGTGGGTGTTTATTTGTAAATAACGTCGGTGCCGGGTGGACTTCGCTCCCTTCCCCTTCCAATCGATAGTCCATGAAACCCTGGTGGAATCAGGGCAGAGCTCCCAATAAATCCCCCAAAAAAGTGGATGTTGGAGGCCCTGGAATCTCCCACCAAAGGCACCTCCTGCTCTTCCCCCCCTCCTCCCAAACTTTTCCCCATCTCCTCCCAAACTCTTCCCCACCTCCTCCCAAACTCTTCCCCACCTCCTCCCAAACTCTTCCCCATCTCCTCCCAAACTCCCTCCTGTTATTGGGTCCCAGGGAGATGAAATGTCGTTTCTGCTCCGGGTCATTCCCCTCACTTTGAGCTCGTGGGATTTTGGGGTTAATTCCCAAACTCCTCCCCAGCTGTGGGAAAGGTCCCAGTAAGGGACAATCCCGGGATCGCTGAGGTGGGAAAAGCCCATCCAGGATCAGCCAACCTGTCCCCGACCCCCGCCTTGTCCAGAGGTGGAATCCAAAGAGGAATCCAACCCTCTCCCTGAGGGAATCCCTCCCTTTAAACCCCTTCCCAAGGCCCAGGGTTGGCTTTGGGAAGGGGTTTTTTTTGGGAACGAGGGGAACGTGGCGGGCACGGGATTTGGAGGGATCTCAGCTCCACCTTCCTGGGTGCAGGGACCCATCAAACCGCCCGGGAGCTGCTCCTCCACCTTCACCAAAACCCTCCTGGGAGCTCAGGAACTCGTTTGTCCTGTTCCTTATCCCAACCCTGGCAGGATCCCAGGATCCCGTGGCTGCCCCAGGGTCACCAAGGCCACCAGATGTGGGTCCCTCCTCTCACCCACATCACGCTGGGCACCGAGGAGAGGCTGCCCCTCCTCTGCCCTTCCTTCTTTAGGGTTGAGTTTGCCGGGATTTTCAGGGATTTTGCTCCCATCCCAATTCCAAATCCCGCTCCTGCCGCCGAATTCCCGCGGTGGGTGTCGTGCTGGGGGGTGTTTCGTGACGTGTGGGGCAGTGGGGTGTTAAAATTCACGGGCAGGATGGTTGGATCCGTCTCATTTATGGACTTTTCACTGGGAAAAACGACTTCCTAGTTGGGTTTTGTGCCCCCAGGAGAATTTGTGAGGAGGTGTTGAGGCTGCGACACATCAGCTTTGGATACAGAAGGAACTTTTAGGGCCGTTTTGTGGGTTTATGCCCCGTTTCCAAAGGCGGCTCAGGCCCAGGTGAGCACTGAGGGGTGGCATCCGTGTGAGGAGGGAGCCGCCCCCACGGGCTCCAGGGAATGCCCTCCTGGAACGGTGTCACCGTGGTGACACACCCCAGGGATGGCACCTGTCCCTGCAGAGCCCCAGCCCTTAATTGGGCGGCTTCGAGCCGGGCCCGGCTGGGAAATGCTGAGGGAACATGGAGAGAACATGGAGGGAATATGGAGAGAACACGGAGGGAGCACGGAGAGAACATGGAGAGAACACGGAGGGAACACAGAGGGAACATGGAGAGAACATGGAGGGAACACAGAGGGAACATGGAGAGAACACAGAGGGAACATGGAGAGAACACAGAGGGAACATGGAGAGAACATGGAGGGAACACAGAGGGAACACGGAGAGAACATGGAGGGAACATGGAGGGAACACGGAGGGAACATGGAGGGAACATGGAGGGAACACAGAGGGAACACGGAGAGAACATGGAGGGAACATGGAGGGAACACGGAGGGAACATGGAGCCAACACACCTTTGCCGAGCCAGGGAAGGACTGGCCCTGTCCCTCGGGGCTCTGGGCTGGGGGGACAAGGTGGGGATGGGGCTCCGCCTGGACTCTGGGGGCTGGGAAGGCTTTTCCCAACCCTGCGATTCCAGGACTCTGGGATTCTGGGACTCTGGGGGCTGGGAAGGCTTTTCCCAACCCTGGGATCCCGGGACTCTGCGCATCCCCTGAGGGGTAACAAGGAAAAACTTTGAGGGAGTTGCCCTTTGCTGACAGAAAACTCCCCCTCCCTCCCCCCTCGAAATTCTCATCAGTGGGAGTTTAACTGAAATGATATTTAATTTGGATTAAAATCCGGTGATAATCTTGATAATGTGGCGTTGCCTGGTCGGACAAAGGTGTAACTGAGAAGGCCCCAAAAATGAGGATATTCACCCTGGGGGTGCTCAGGGGCTGGGCTGGGAGGATTTGAGGAGATTCTTCGCAATATTTTATTTATATATAATATAAATTCTGGTGGGAGGTGTCCCTGCCCATGGCAGGGGGGTGGAATGACACCTTAAAGTCCTTCCAAACCAAACCATCCTGGGATTCCCTCTTAGGTGGGATTGGGGATTACCTGGCACAGGTAATCCCTGGCTGATTCCTGGTCTGTTGGACCCAGGCAGTCTCAGCTTTATTATTCCTGACCCCGACATCCCCTACAGAATTCCTCCCCAAATCCCAACCCTTGGAATTTCCCCGGCACCCGTCGAGTGGGAAGGGACGGGGGGGAAGGTTTGTGGTTTAATCCCAGTGGGAAGTGGTGGCAGTTCCCTTCTCTGTGGCTTTGGACAAGGTTTTCCATCCTTTTTAATGTAAATCCCCCCCCCCAAACCAGGAAATCTTTGACTGGGAGGGAAGGGGACCCCGAGCGCTGCTGGAATTCCTGGGGTAGAATAAGGGGATGTGGCTGCCGGGATCTATAAATTAATTATCAGCCTCGGAATTGCATCATAAAATTAATAAACCCCCTCCACCCCCATCACTAATTATTCAGCTTCTAATCACCAAGTGCCACTTGGTGGGGGAGCCTTGGAAACCCAGCTCTGGTTTTAGGGAATTTCTTCCCTAATTCCTGGGGACATCCCT
>WEKX01026784.1:36310-49759 GCA_013390025.1 Pitta sordida | reverse complement strand
ACTTTCACTTTTTTTTTTTTTTTCTCCCTGGCTGCCCCACACTCCTCGTTTCTGTTCTCTCCCAGCAATCCCATTCCCCGGGACAGAATTCCCGAGCTGATGGACACGGGCTCTCCCTCTCCCTCCTTCCACCTCGGCCCCGGTTTGCAGCTCCTTCTCCAGGTGTTTCTCTCCCAGGTCTCTGGTGCCTGGGAGAGCAGCTGGCAGCAGAGGTGGAGGAGCTGCTGGTGGAGTCAGTCACACAGGAAGTGAAAGCAGAGGGGCCTTTGGGAACAAGACGTGCCAGGAGGCTGGAAGCTGCCGTGGATCGGCGGGAGGACGGGAGGAGAAACCCCGCTCCCTTCCCAGACAAACTGTTGACTGGAGTCTGCAGTGGAAGGAGACGGGGGTGGGGAGGACCAAGAAAGTGAGGAATGGAGGGGGTTGTGTTGCGTGGCAGTGAGCAGGGGTGGTGGCTCGTGGCCTGGCTGGTGGCAGGCACCAGTGCCACGGCCCTTGGGATGGTGGCTGCTGGGGGATTTGGGCTCATCCTGCCCTGCTGCCCGCTGGCACAGGGGCCTGGAGAGCCCTGCTGTCCCCCCCCAACCCCTCCCAGTGCCACAGCCCTTGGGATGGTGGCTGCTGGGGCATTTGGGCTCATCCTGCCCTGGTGCCCGCTGGCAGAGGGGCCTGAAGAGCCCCAGTGTCCCCCCATAACCCCTCCCAGTGCCACCTCACAGGTTGTGACCCTCAGGGGACAGCACATTCCCGGCCCTCAGGCTCCATCGCTCCCTGCTGGCATCGCCCTGGGGAGCCCGGGGTTGTCAGGGACACAGAGGGGGTGACACTGGAGGCTCTGTCCCAAATCACCCCGATTTCAGGGCTGGGAGCTGCTCAGTTTGGGGTTTCCCTACCCCGAACCCAGCTGGTGTTGGGAACAGGGAGGGCTGTGCAGCTCTGGTGGGGTGTCAAACCCCCCTTCACACACACACACACACACACACACACACACACACACACACACGGTGTGTGGGCGGGTGAGCAACAGCCTGGGGCTCCTCCAACCTTCCCAGGAAAAGGAGAGCGGGATTTATCACCCGGGAGATGCTCTGGGCGTGCAGAGCACCTTCCAGCAGGACTCAGGTGGCTGCATCTCCCTCTGCTCCGAGGTGGGAGCAGCAGCTGAGCTCATCCCTGGGGAGCTTCCAGGGGTGGCTGATGATGCAACTGGTGTGTGAGGCAGGGCTGGAGCCCAACCCGGCCACTTCCCGGGGGTAATTACAGCCCAGCAGCCAAACGTGGAGCGGCTCCAAACCCTCCCGGCATCCCTGGGGCTGGAAAAGGCCTCCAGGACCATCCCGAGCTCTGCCCAGTCCTCACCCTGTCCCCCAGCCCAGGGCACTTGTCCTCCCTTGGGCACCTCCAGGGACGGGGATTCCGAACCCCTCTGGGCCTGACGACCTTTTCCATGAGGAAATCCCTGGGGATGTCCCACCTGGCACAGCCTGAGGCTCTTCCCTCTTCCCCTGTTGTTGTTCCCTGGGAGCAGAGTCCGACCCATCCCCGGCTCCAGTTGGTTCCAGTTCAGGCAGCGCTGGGCTGGGCTGGGGTGTTGGTGAGGTTGGTGTGATGCAGGGGAGGGAGAGGTTGGATCCCTTTTTTTCCCCCCCTCACACATTTCCATGGATCCAACTCCACACGGCCTCAGACCTGGGGTTGTGGGAGGAACTCAGGGCTCAGTCACAGCCTCGTGTTCCCAGTCCATCCCTGTGGGATCTGCGTGTCCCAGTTCCTCCCTGAGTCACCTCTGCTGCTCCCGGGAGGGAAGGAGGGCGAGTTCACCCCCGGGGTAAAGGGGATCCACTCCTGCCATCCTCGGGGTGGTGCTGGAAGTGCTTGAAAATCAAACCTGAGGTGGCCCCGTCACACCTGGGCGAAGGTTTTGAGGTCACCCCCCGTTTTCAGGGATTCCTCTGGAAATGGTGGAGCCCCTGGGCAGTCGCCAAGCAGCTGAAAATCCCCAATATTTGGGACAAAAGGAGTGTCTGGGACCAGCAAAGCTCATCCTGGCCCTTGGGCTGGAGCCTGGGCTTGGTGTGTAAATCATGGCTGGGAAATGCTCCTTTACTGATTAAACTTGGGCTGTTTGGGGTCTGTTTTGCCCCACAAACTTGCAGATAATCTGCACAGATGTTACTCACTGATGGGAGGCATTAAGGGCACTTAATGCATTTAAAACCCCAAATTTTGGGGGGTCAGAAGTTGCATTTTGTTATATTCGAAGCCCACACGGGCTGGGAGCTCCTCCCCCAGGCTGAACTCACCTGGAACTCTTGGGATTCTCAGTTATTTTCCTCGGGAATCTCACAAAAAATCGGGAGGAGATTTCTCTTTTCGAGGGAAAAATCCGCACGCTGAGGTCTTGTCACGAAATTCAAGGCGAACTGAACTCTGGTGGGGAGGTTTTACATCCCTTTCCCAATAAAAACCTCCCAGCCCTGCCCCTGGACTCCCAGTTTGGGGCTTTTGTTTCACCACTAATAACCCCGGTAACGAAGAAGTGTCTGGTGCGTAGCGGAGGTTGTTTTTTATATATTTTATTTTGTTTTTTTCCCTTTCACTCCAAATGTTCCCGTGGCATCTGAAGAAGATGGGGGATTTATTTTTAGCCCCGAGGGAGAAACGTTGGATTTGTGGAAAGCTGCTCCTGTCGGAGGGATCACTCGGGGCCGGGGTGGGACGTGGGATGTGGTTGAGTTTTGGAGTGGGGGGGAGGGAAATGCCACATGGGAATTCTTTGGTTTTCTGACAAAATAAGTGTTGGGAAGAGAAGGTGTCACTGGGAAGCTCCAGGACAGCCTTTGGTGGTGTTTTTCCTTGGAATTCTGTGTTATTTTGATGGTTCCATCGGGCTCTTGTTTTGGATCCGTGGCCTTCAAACCTCCCGGGAAGAGTTTGGCGCTTTGAATTTAGACGTGGTGCCTCTTTGCCGGGGTGGGTGGGTGAGTGGTGGCAGGACTTGGCATCCTGGATTTTTGTGGCTTTTCCCGCGTTTTCCTTTGGTTTCTGTGGAATCCCTTCACCCAGGGGACTGGCCGAGGGGATCCTGGGGTGGTTTGGGTGGGCAGGATCTGAGGGATCCTCCACTCCCAGCCTGACCTTGGGCACTCCCAGGGCTTGGGAATTCTCTTCCAGGGCCTTCAGCAGAGTATTTATGGATATTTAAACCCTTGGGTGCCTGGAGTGGTTCCTCAGATGCCAAATGCTGCGCCTCCTCTGTGAGAGACCCAAATAAACAGAGTTTCTGAGGTGAAATACCCAAATAAACAGAGTTTCTGAGGTGATCTCAGTGCTGGAGTTGAAGGAGTAAAGTCTGATTTTGCAACTTTGCAATGGGGGAAAAAAAAAACCCAAAAAAGAAGCCTTGATTGGATTTTCAGGGAATCCTTAACCTGATGTTGACATTCACTTTGGGGTGCGACCAAATCCTTTGGGGATTATTGTTCCTGGAGGGAGGTGGGGATGGAAATCCCCCCCGAGGATGGTCAGGAGAGGCTTTGTCTCAGTGTGATTTATCCTGCAAATACCAAGGACTTCCCAGATGCTGAAAGGGGCCGGAAAATGGAATTCCAGAGTTCCCTGGTGCTGTGAGAGGAGCAGCCCAGCGGTGCCCAGGGGGTTCCTCTGCTGCCTCATGTGATTCCCGAGCTCAGGAATGCCGGGGGGGGGAATTAGAGGAGCTGAACTGGAGCCATTCATGGTTAATAGGATCTCAGGAAATCCCCGGATTCCCTTGGGAATCAGCTGCTGCCGTGGGCACGTGGTGTGCACAGACCCCCTCCCTGAGCCACCCACAGACCTGGAATCCCCTGGATTTCCTTGGAAAACAGGGAAATTCCAGCTCGGTGCTGGTGTCTCATTCCATAGGATGCTGTGCCGTGGGAGTTCCCAGTTTTCCTGTGTTCGAGGCTTGGAGAGCAGGAGGATCCTTCCCTCTGGTTTGGTTCCTGGGGATGCTCCATGGGCAGTGCCCTCCCTTCCTGAGAATCCTGGAGGGATTTCTGCCCTCCTTGTTGGGAGGGAGGGAGGGGAGAAATCCTTGGAATGGAATTCCCAGAGCAGCTGGAAGTGTCCAGCCCAACCTGGGGTAGTGGGATGTGTTTGGGGATGGGGATGGATGGGATTTCAGGTCCCTCCATCCCAAACCATTCCAGGATTCCATCAGGCCGTGATTAATCCTGGAAATGTGGCGGCGTTTGGTGACTCGGGTCTGTTTGAAATTCCAGGTTGAGGGTGGGAAAAGGGGGAAGGAGACTTTGGCTCATGGAATGGCTTTTTCCAAGAGGAAGGATCCCAGTGAATCCCTGGGTGGCTCTGGGGGAGCTCAGCTCGAGGAATTAATTAATTAGAGGTGATTGGTGCCATTGAATCTGTGCCTTGGAGTCCATGGAACGCTGGGAATGTGCAGCAGGATGCGGAGGGATGGAGCAGGTCTTGGTGTCCTTTGGGAATTCTGCTGGTGGAAAAGTCCAGGAGAAGGATCAGAATGACCCAGTTCCGTGGAACACGAGGTGGGAAGTGCAGCGTTCCCAGGGCCTGTGCGGAACACCAGGAATTCTCGGTGGGAAGAGGTTATTCCATGAGTTCCTGGTGAAGGTGTTGGAGATTCCTCTGGGAGGATTCATTCCTTCATTCCAACCCCGTTCCTAAAACCCCCCCGAGTTTAACAGTCGGGCAGGACTTTGTCAATCCCGACTCGAGGGATTTGGGGCTGGTTTGGGCTCCTTGGGGCTCCTTTCCCTTTGGGAAGGGATGTTGCTGCTCCCTGGGCCGGGAGGGGGGAATTTGGGGGGTTCCTGCACATCCAGCTCCCGTGGAAATGGGGATGTGTGGAAATTCCAGCGATGAACTGGGAGGGATGGGACGTGGGTCTATAAATGGATCCATAAAGGCGGAGCAGTGGATTATTGATCCTTCCCTGGCTGAGCCCCCCCCTTTCAGCTTAACCTGGTTGGGAAAGGGGTGTTTTCCCTTTGTTCCACTCGTGGGCTTCCCAAATTCCTTATGGAATTCCTTGTGGAATATGGAATCTCTGTGCTCCTCTGAGGGAGAACGTGACCCGGTTTAAATCCAGCCCGGAGCCCTAGGGCTGCCCTAAACACCAATATTCACATTATTCTCCCTTTTATCACCCTGAGCTGCATCCTGGGGATTTTTCGAGGGATAATGTGGGTTATTCCCAGGATTTTCTGAGGAATCTGCCCCCCCCACTTTTAGGACATAAATTGGATTTTGAGTGGAATATCCCGTGAGCCAAAGGGTGACTGTTCCCTGTTCCCATTGACCCGGGGGATGTTAATTATAACCGCAGTCGATGCCTTTATCCCTGGGTGTTATCCCTGGCCCGGGAATTCGGGAGAGACTCTTAATTTGTCACCGCTTGGATTTGCCACCATCGGGGAGGGGGAGCCCTGGGATTAAGGAGCTCCTGAAAGGAGCTTTTTTTTCCCTTCCCTCCCTCCCTTCAAGGTGGCACTTGGAGAGGCTCAGCCTGAGGAGGGGGAGGGCAGATCCCACCTGGAGGAACACTCAGGATCCCTAAATCCCCAGGGAAATGTTTCCCAGCTGCTCCAGGACTTCCTTCTCTCCAGTGGAGGAGGAGCAGGGAGGAATCCGGGATTCCTTGGAGCATCCCAAACTCACTCAGGTGATGTTTCAATCCTTAGAAAGCCTCGGGTTGATGCTTGGAATTCTCCTCCTGGACCAATAAAACCCCTGGAAGTTTTCGTGTTTATCCGAAGCTTTTCGTGGCAGTGAAGCCAGTGAACAATATTGGGGTCGAAATGGGGAATTTTTTGACTCCCCAGATTCCCAAAAAGTGCAGGAATTCCCTTCCCTGGGTTGTGTGAGGAGCTTTGCGAGCTGAGCTCCTTGTGCCACTTCCATGGAGAATCCTGGAGAATCCCAAGCTGGAAATGGGATGTTTTAACCCCCCCCACCCCTGGTTTGGGGGGTGAGTTTTCCTGGATCCTCCTTTTTCTTGGTGGCCTGGATGGGAGTCAGGAATGCTGGTGAAAATGAGGTCCCTGGTGTTCTGATGTGGGAATTCCAGCGTTATTTCAGGATGGGGGGAGGAAAAAAAAATAAAAGGGGAAAATTGGGGTGATAAACCAAGGGGCTGAGCAAACAGAGCTGGTTCTGTTCCAGGAGGTGTTGGACGGAATATTTTCATTTATTGAGGGTTTAAAAGTTGTTTTGCGGGAACGAGACCCCGGGAATTCCTTACAAAGGGAATATCCAAGCTCTGGGATAAATTCCAGAGGGGAGGATATTCCTGGATGTTGGAGGAGCTGGAGCAGGACCTGTCCTTGGAGTCAGGTGTTCCTGCAGCTCCATTCCATGGATCCCGCTGCTTCCCGACGGAAAGAGCTGCTGCTTGGACAGCCTTTGGCTTCCAAGGATTAACTCTTTAATCCCCGGCGTCCCAGGAGCTCCCTGAGCAGCTGCTTCCAAAGGAATCCTTCCAAACATGTCATTTCCCCCCCCCCCCCCTCTGGATAGCGCCGTGTTTTCCTTGGTTGCTCGAGCAGCAAAGGGAGCTGGGCAGTGCCAACTTCCCACCTTGGAGAGGCTGGAGCCGGGCACGGAGCCACTGCAGCTCCTGGGAACTCCAGTGGAAACTTCCAGGCTGGGAATGTGGGTCAGCGGCTCCAAAGGGGTTAAACGGCTCCTCGGGAGTCCCTGAGGATCAAAACTATTTTAGTCGCCGTGACAGGGACGCTCCGGGAGTTCAGCCCTTTCCAAACGGCCTCGGGAGCCTTGGGAATACGATTTGGGAGGAGTGATCCCTGCTGATCCCTGGAAACTGGGAAAGCTCCCGGCTCCTGAGGGCTCCTCCCTTCCCAGTCCCTGCCTGGCACAGGAATCCTTCGGTGGATTTGAATTCGGAGTTTTATCCCCCACCCCACCCCAGCAGCTTCCTGCTCAGGACCCCCAATTCCCGGAGCTGGGCAGAATTCCCAGTCCCAGTGTCAGGACTCCTCATTCCCATGGCTGTACAATCCTGCCAGGACTCCCAGTTCCACCATTAGGATTCCCAGTTCCTGGGGCTGTGCTCTCAGGATTCCTGTTTCCCAGGGCTGTGTCAGAATTCCCAATTCCTGGGTTTGGGCTGTAGTTCCAGGATTCACATTTCCCATGTCAGTATTCCCAATTCCCAGGGCTGGGTTGTAGTTCCAGGATTCCCATTTCCCATGTCAGGATTCCCAGGGCTTGGCTGTAGTTCCAGGATTCCCAATTCCCAGGGCTGGGCTGTAGTTCCAGGATTCCCAATTCCCGGGGGCACTGCCGAGTCGTGGCTCTTTGTCCATGAGGGAGCATTTGTTGGTGTCCAGGCCGGATTCCCAAGGAGCCTGTGGAATTCTGCCCTCTCCATCCAGGTTTTCCAACCCCTCTGGACACCCTGGAGTCGCTCTCCCCGAGGTTTTCAATGGGCTCCTAATTAGAAAAGCATTGGATAATAAGATGAGCTATAATTAGCCCTCTGGAATGCTGATCCGGATCCGTTCGTTCCCTTTCTGGACCCACACGTTGCCGAACCCCTGGGATCCTTTTGGGAGCCCTGGAAGCAGGAAAACAGGGAAGATGTGCTGGGGACAGAGTGACCTCAGGGAGGGATCCCAGGGGTGACGCCTTTGGGATGAGGGGAATGAGTCGGGATAAGAGCCCGAGATTCCCAGAAGGAATTTTGGCAGCCGCTGGGCATCAATTACTTGATCCCACCCCCGATCCTGGGATCTCATCCCCATCCCAGACAAGACCTGGGGCTGCCAACAGATGATTCCCAGGTTGGGATATTGGGATAAGGGCTCCCTGTGGAATTGTGGCACATCCACTTGGAATTCCTTGCTGGGGGTTCCTTCCCTCAGTGTTTTCCTGGGAGGGAATTGTGGCACATCCACTTGGAATTCCTTGCTGGGGGTTCCTTCCCTCAGTGTTTTCCTGGGAGNAGGTTGGGATATTGGGATAAGGGCTCCCTGTGGAATTGTGGCACATCCACTTGGAATTCCTGGCTGGGGGTTCCTTCCCCCTGTGTTCTCCTGGAAGGACAGGAAGCTTTGGGGTTGATTTTTCTCTTGGAGCGTTCATGGAAGAAGCCAAGACCAAAGAAATATGGGATGAAACCCAAGCCTGCCTGGAACTTCCTTCCCTTAAATAGCAGGATTCCAGAGTTTGGGATGAGTGTCCCAGCAGGGCAGGTGGTTCCTGTCCAGGTGTCCTGACCTTCCTCTCTCTTCCCTCAGGATCCTCCGCCACGTCCCTTCCTGCCACCCGGCCCCGTCAGGATCCCAGCGGGAACCCATGACCTTCCCTGACAGGTAGGAGCCGGGAATCCTGTGGGAATGCTTTATAGGCTGAAACTTCAGCCCTGGGAACTGGGAGCTGGGCTGGGAGAGGGGAATTGTCTCCTGCACCTTCAGCTCCAGGACAACTTCAGCCCTGGGAAGAGCTCCAGGATTAAACTGGGATCAGAACTTGGCCCTGTGGCTTTTCCACATCCCAGAGGAGGGATGCAGCCAGTTTAAAATTCCAGAAATCCTAAGGAATTGCCTGTTGTCCTCACCTGTGAGACTGGAAAAGCTGATGGGGCTTGGGAGGGACGATTTAAATATGCAAATTTGCCTTTAAAATCAATGAACCAACTCCAGATCCCTCCTTTAATAAACATCAGCCGTTAATTGGGGAGGGGGGGGAGAGTTTGATTTCAACCCACGGGGCTCTTTTTTAATATTTAAATTAAATGTTTAATATTTAAATTGGNAGGATCCCCTCAGGATCCCTTCCATGTTCCCTCAGGATCCCTTCCATGTTCCCTCAGGATCCCTTCCATGTTCCCTCAGGATTCCTTCCATATTCCCTCAGGATTCCCCTCAGGATCCCCTCAGGATTCCTTCCATATTCCCTCAGGATTCTGTCCAGATCCCCTCAGGATCCCTTCAGTTCCCCTCAGGATCCTCTCAATTCCCCTCAGGATCCCCTCAGANAATTAAATCTCCCGGCATATAAAAAGTTGGGATCAAGTCGTGGCCCCTTTTTAAGTGGAAGGTTTTGTTTTGGACTCAAACCGTGGATAAATAGTTTTTAAATTCTCAATTAATATCCAATGTGAGGATCCANCCCCTCAGGATCCCCTCAGGATCCCTTCACTTCCCCTCAGGATCCCCTCAGGATTCCGGCCACTCCTGGCAACACAGGGAACTCCTGTGGCTCTCTCAATCCTGGGAATGACGAAGATTTCCCAACCACCTAAAACATTTAAAGCCCAAGGAGGAGGAGTGGGACACGGATGGAAATCCCAGTGGGAATGGGAGTGGGGCCGTGGTTGGGAAGCAGAGGGCTGCGGCCAGGCAAGGGTTAAGCGCTGCCATTTTGTTATGTAACACCCTTAATGGACACATCGGGAATGGCACCGAAATGGCAGCACTTAACCCTTGGAGGGCCGGCATTCCCGCCGGGAGCAGGGAACACAGCCCCTTGGCATTCCCAGGAATCCTCCTGCCCCTTCCCTGCCCAGCTCCCTCCCGCCTGCGAAACAGGGAGTTCGCCCTTGCCCAGGTGAATTGTGCCCTGGGATAATCCCATTTTCCCAACCTGTTGTCGCCGCCGCCCTGGAATTTCTGAGGGGGGGAAAAATAAAAATGAGTGGAATTCTGTGGGATTTCTGTGGAAAAATAAATGGATTAGGCCTTCATTTGAGCTTTTTTTTTTAATTTTTTTTTTTTTTTTGAGTTTTATTTTTTGAGGGAGAAGGTCGTGAACTTCGTGTGCAGGTTTAGCCCCCGGATTGTGTTTTCCATGGATTCCTGTTATCCCTGGAATGTTGTGTTCGTTTGTACGTGAAGTTTTGAGGGGTTTTTGGTTTTTTCCCCCCTCAGGATATTTTCCTTCTCGGCTCAGGGAGTTTATTGGGGAGAGTTAAAAAAAAATCAAAAAATCCATTTATGGCACAAGTGGAAAATAAGCTCAGGTGAAACAGGGAATATTCCACATTCCTGGGATTTATGGGGATGCTCCAAGGCTGCTTGTCCCTCCAGCCCTGCTGGATTCCTGGGGATCCTCAGGGGCACCAAAGTTTGGATTAAACCTGTAGGAAATATCCGGTGGAACTGGGAATTTTAAGGGTTTTCCCCTCTTTTTTTCCCCCCCCGTTTCTCCCTACTTTTCCAGGCCGTGCTGAGGGAGGGAGCTGTTGGCATTTGCTTTTGGGCTTCCAGGAAAAAAAAACCAAATTCCTTGTGAAGGGAATTCCTGGGAGTGGAATGGCAGGAGAGGAGGAGACGTGGGAAAAGGGATGTTCCAGACACCCAGCGAAGTGGGCTTTTAATTAAGGGTTTAATTAGGATTTTAATCAGGAATTTTATCTCCATTCCTTGGGAGGAAAATGGCTCAAACCCCCCCCTGTTTGAATCCAAACTCGTGGAGCTGGACCTCCCACCTGGCAAATCCAGCGTGGAATCATTTTTTTTTAACAAAATCCTCATGAATTTCTCTTTATTTTATCCTTTTTTTCCCCCCATTGCCTTCCCTCAGTGGAGGATCCCCGTGGGCTCCTTCCAGCTCTGGGCATTCCATGAATTTCCCTTCAGGATTCTATTGCTGGGAAGGGTTAAAACTGTTGGAAGAGCTTGATTTCAGCAGCAATAAATCTGATTTAATCCCCTGTGGTGGATGAGGAGCCAGGTCTCCGTTACGGGATTTATGAGCCCCCGAGCTTGGAATCTTCAGATTAATCTTGAATCAGCCTCATCCCGAGGTTTTTTTCCAGGGATGTGCAGCTTCCCAACGTATTTTGGGAATATCCTCCCCAATATTCTCCTCCTCTCCAGCAGCTTCCCAAGGTCCCGGCGCTGAGTTGGGAATTTCTTTTTTTAACAAAAACTTGGATGAGTTTTGGTTTGGTGGAAAAGCTGCTGGAATTCCTGGAAGGAGTGGGGAAGTTCTGGGAATCAGAGGGAAGCTGAGGCTCTTCCCAAGCCGAGTTTGGTGCCTGGTGTGGAAGGTGAGGGAGAAACTTCCCGAAGGAATTCCAGGGTGGAAAATGGGGAGAATTCGTGGCTGGAGAAGGGTTTGGAAAAGGCTCATCCCGCTCCTCCATCCTGGTGGTTGATCCCATCAGTGAGACTTTTGGGAGGGGTTTGTGTCCCAAGGGTTTGTCCCTGGAGATGCTCTACGTGAGATCTGGGATGTTTCCTGCCCCTATCCCTGTTTTCCCTGGAAAACTTGCGCTCCTTGAGGGATCCGGCAGCTGGATTCCTTCAGGATTTCATTATTGGAATAACTCGGGACAGGACTCGGGTCATTCCCGTTGTTCCATGGTCACTCCGAGGTTCAGCCCCCTGTGGAATATCCTGGAGCAGCTCAAGGAACTGCCTTTTCCCAACTGGGAAAACAAGGAGCACAAACTTTGGGAAGCGCCCCGGGAGGAGCACAAACTCCTGGACAATCCCAGAATAATCCCAGCCCTGGGTTTGAGGAGGTTCCTCCCGGCTGGAAGGAGCAGATCCCGGGAATGGCTCAGGATTTATCCCGGCCCCGGCTCCAGATGTGTTTGCAGCTCCAGATGTGTTTGCATTGGGAGAATGGGAATAAGATTTGCTATTCCTGGCTTGGGGTGGGAGAGATGCTGCTGTGGTGGGAGACTTAATTCCAGGGAAAAGGTGGAAGAGGGTTTGGAAAAGGTGGGGGAGGGTTTGGAAAAGGTGGAAGGAGGGTTTGGAAAAGGTGGAAGGAGGGTTTGGAAAAGGTGGGAGAGGGTTTGGAATAGGGAGAGGGTTTGGAAGGGGGAGGTTGGAAGTGATGGAGAGGGTTTGGAAAAGGTGGAAAGAAGGGCTGGAAGAGGTGGAAGGAGGGGTTGAAAAAGGTGGAAGGAGAGGCTGGAAGAGGTGGAGGGGGTTGGGAGGGGGTTTGGAAAAGGTGGGAGAGGGTTTGGGAAGAGTGGAAGGAGGAATTGGAAGAGGTGGAAGGAGGGGCTGGAAGTGTTGGGAGTGTTCGGGAGAACCGGGATGACTTTGGGAGAGCTGGGATGTGCTTGGAAGGGGAGGGGATTTTGGGAAAAGGTGGGAGGAGGATGTTCCAAGGTGCTCCCGGATCCATCTCCCACTGCCAGGGGCTCCATCCCTTCCCAACCTCCCCCCAAATTAACTTGGAAAACACCTTTTTGGGGGGACACCATTATTTTATATTTATCCAATCCGAGGGTGGTCAGAGCAGCTCAGCCTGAGGGGAGGGGAGGCAGGGCTGGGATTTGAAAACTTAAAAACATTTATTAATATAAATTAATATCTTTAATCCCAAACCAGGCAGAGAAACTTTGGGATCGTTTCCTGGGATTTCCGCCCCCCCCCCACCTTCCCAAATCAGCGATTTCACCCCTTGTTCGTGACACACTTAAAGGGGGGGGGGTGAAGGATCTGAGGTTAATTACGTTGCATAATTATGTTAATCTCTGGCTGCTCCAAACATTTCCAACACTTTGGGGAACTATTGTGAGCCTGGAAATCCATTTCAAGAGGGGAAAATTCTCTTTAAAAGAGATGGGAGGGGGCAAATTTCTTTGAGAGGGGGAAAACAGAAGAGAGGGGAAAAAAATCTTATTTTAAAGTGAGGGAACAAAATATTTTTAAAAGGGGGGGGGAACCCTTTAAAATAGAAGAAAAACCTTTAAAAGAAAGGGAGGGGAAACCCTTTAAAAGAGGCAAAAAAAAACCCTTAAAAGAGATGGGGGAAATTGCTTTAAAGGAGAGGGAGAAATCCCTTTAAATGAGGGGAAAAAACTCCTTTTAAAAAGAGGGTGGGAAACCCTTTAAAAGAGAGGGGGAAATTCCCTTAAAAGAGGGTGGAAAACCTTTAAAATAGAGGAGAACAAATCCCTCTAAAAAGAGGGGGGAAAAAACCCCTTTAAAAGAGATGGGGGAGAACCCTTTAAAAGAGGAAAAAAGCCTTTTAAAAGAGAAGGGGAAATCGCTTTAAAAGAGGGGAGGAAACCCTTTAAATGAGAGGGGAACAAACCCCTTTAAAAAGAGGGGGGGAAAAAAACCCCTTTAAAAGAAGGGGAGGAGCGCTGAAAATAAATAAATTAACGCCATTAATGAATTAATTGCCAGTGAAGGGGAGGGGGTGGCTTTGGGGACCATGTGGGTGCTGGAGGAGGAGGAGGAGGATGGGGAGGAGAAGAGGAGGAGGAAGAGGATGGGCAGGAGAAGAGGATGGGCAGCAGGAGGAGGAGGAGGAGGAGGAGGAAGGGTGCCGGCCGGGGTGAGCCCGCTGCCGGCTCAGACTGGTTTCTGGAAAGTGCTTTGTCTCTCAGGCTGCATCCTGGGAAGGGTCATGTGGAGCCCAGTGATGTCATGGGATCAAAGCCTGACTCAGCTCCGCTCAGTCCCGGGGATGGGTGGCCGCAGGTACCACCCG
>WEKX01026784.1:17248-36158 GCA_013390025.1 Pitta sordida | reverse complement strand
TCCCTCCCTCCACCACCTCCCCGGGCTCTTCATTCCCGAAACTTCCCAGTGTAGGGGGGGGTAGAAAAGGCATGGCAGCAATCCCAGGGAGATCCTAATCAGGAATTTTGTAATTGCATCGATTTGCATGGCAGGCAAATCCATACATTCCACCTCCTCCTCCTGCCTGGGTTTTTGGGGCACGGCCAGCCTCCCCCGTGGCATGGATGGAGGAGGGTGGGATGTTCTTCCATGCCTTAATTCCAGGGAGTTTCCTCCGGGGTGTTTCAATTTCCAGCGAGGTTTGTGTGTGTTCTTGTTTGGCTTGGCTGGTTTGTTTTTGCTGAACTTCAAAAAAAAACCAAAACCCAACACAAAAAGTGTTAAGAAGTGCAGCCTCAGATGGATTTGGGAGACACAAACCCAACCTGGCAATCCATTTATCGCTCTCCCTGAACTTCTTCTTCTGCAGCAGCAGCTGCTGCACTTTGCCCTGTTTGGAAATGAAGGTGTTTGGTCCCGGCCGGAGTTGGTTTTAACCCCTTTGTGTCCCCTCGCCCTGGCAGGAGCTCACAATGACAGAGGAAACATGCAGGACTCGGAGTCAGAAACGAGCCTTGGAGCGCGACGTGCCCCCCAACGATGTGGACAGTAAGAAGCTGAAAATGGACAAAGGACTTTTGGGGCCGGAGCTGAACTCGGAGGGGGACATGAAACTCAAGGCCGAGGCCGGGAAGGGTCAGGGTTTGCTCAAGAGCGGGGAGGTGAAGGCGACCATCAAGGTGGAGGTTCAGGGAGACGAGCCCGTGGACATGAGCACCTCCAAAAGGTGAGTCCCGACGGTCCCGGGATGGGCTGGGGGTTGTCTCCTTCCATCCCCTTCCCTTGGGATGTTGTTGGTGGCCCCGGGAAGGTTCAGGGTTGGAAGGGACCCACAAGGATCATCAAGTCCAGCTCCCACACAGGGATCACTCCCCCAACCCCAACTCCAACATCGACTTCGAGTGCAGCTCTGGAATCTTCTCCTGAGATCCAGCAGCTCCTTCCTGGTTTTCCTCCGGCAGCCGCAGTAGAAAATCTCGGGAGTTACCGGGAGGATCATGGAACAGTTTGGGTTGGAAGGGCCTTAAATCCCATCCCATCCCCACCTGCCACCATCCCAAACTGCTCCAAACCTTGTCCAGCCCCCTTGGAGAGGGTTGGTTTGTGGCTCCTGCTGGAGATTTTGGGGAGGAAGAAGGATTTGGGTGTTTGGAGTTGGGTTGTGATGTGGGGAAATGAACAGGAGCTGATTGTCTGGACGGAGGAGTTGGGATTGCAGCAGGATCCTTCCTGAGGGAGCGGTGTGGATGGAGGACTGGGATGGACTGGAAGGAACTGGTGGAATTTTCACTGGGAATGTTCCTTGGTGCTTTTTTGGGGGGGAAGTTCATCCTCCTGGAGACGCCTGAATGTCAAAGTTCCTCCTCCCTCTGGAGACTCTGATTGTTACAGAGGTGTAAAGCTTTTCCTTGGAATCCCAGGAACACGGGGACACTTCTGCCACGTGGATCCCAAATTTTCTCTCCTATTTCTAGCCCAGATTTCTGGGGGTTTTTGCCAAACTGGGTCAGAAATCCCCTGGCCCTGCTCTTCCTTCCATGTCTGGACTGTTCCAACGTCCTGAGCAGGTCCAGAGCCTCGTGAATTCCTGGCTCTGGGATTCCAGAATTGGAATTTCCAGGATCAGAGCCCTCCTGGCTGTGGGAACACCAGATCCTTANGCTGAACTTCAAAAAAAAACCAAAACCCAACACAAAAAGTGTTAAGAAGTGCAGCCTCAGATGGATTTGGGAGACACAAACCCAACCTGGCAACACTTTTATCGCTCTCCCTGAACTTCTTCTTCTGCAGCAGCAGCTGCTGCACTTTGCCCTGTTTGGAAATGAAGGTGTTTGGTCCCGGCCGGAGTTGGTTTTAACCCCTTTGTGTCCCCTCGCCCTGGCAGGAGCTCACAATGACAGAGGAAACATGCAGGACTCGGAGTCAGAAACGAGCCTTGGAGCGCGACGTGCCCCCCAACGATGTGGACAGTAAGAAGCTGAAAATGGACAAAGGACTTTTGGGGCCGGAGCTGAACTCGGAGGGGGACATGAAACTCAAGGCCGAGGCCGGGAAGGGTCAGGGTTTGCTCAAGAGCGGGGAGGTGAAGGCGACCATCAAGGTGGAGGTTCAGGGAGACGAGCCCGTGGACATGAGCACCTCCAAAAGGTGAGTCCCGACGGTCCCGGGATGGGCTGGGGGTTGTCTCCTTCCATCCCCTTCCCTTGGGATGTGGTTGGTGGCCCTGGGAAGGTTCAGGATTGGAAGGGACCCACAAGGATCATCGAGTCCAGCTCCCACACAGGGATCACTCCCCCAACCCCAACTCCAACATCGACTTCGAGTGCAGCTCTGGAATCTTCTCCTGAGATCCAGCAGCTCCTTCCTGGTTTTCCTCCGTCAGCCGCAGTAGAAAATCTTGGGAGTTACCGGGAGGATCATGGAACAGTTTGGGTTGGAAGGGCCTTAAATCCCATCCCATCCCCACCTGCCACCATCCCAAACTGCTCCAAACCTTGTCCAGCCCCCTTGGAGAGGGTTGGTTTGTGGCTCCTGCTGGAGATTTCGGGGAGGAAGAAGGATTTGGGTGTTTGGAGTTGGGCTGTGATGTGGGGAAATGAACAGACAGAGGAGTTGGAATTGCAGCAGGATCCTTCCTGAGGAAGCGGTGTGGATGGAGGACTGGGATGGACTGGAAGTAACTGGTGGAATTTTCACTGGGAATGTTCCTTGGTGCTTTTTTGGGGGGGAAGTTCATCCTCCTGGAGACGCCTGAATGTCAAAGTTCCTCCTCCCTCTGGAGACTCTGATTGTTACAGAGGTGTAAAGCTTTTCCTTGGAATCCCAGGAACACGGGGACACTTCTGCCACGTGGATCCCAAATTTTCTCTCCTATTTCTATCCCAGATTTCTGGGGGTTTTTGCCAGACTGGGTCAGAAATCCCCTGGCCCTGCTCTTCCCTCCATGTCTGGACTGTTCCAACGTCCTGAGCAGGTCCAGAGCCTCATGAATTCCTGGCTCTGGGATTCCAGAATTGGAATTTCCAGGATCAGAGCCCTCCTGGCTGNGGGTTGGAAGGGCCTTAAATCCCATCCCATCCCCACCTGCCACCATCCCAAACTGCTCCAAACCTTGTCCAGCCCCCTTGGAGAGGGTTGGTTTGTGGCTCCTGCTGGAGATTTCGGGGAGGAAGAAGGATTTGGGTGTTTGGAGTTGGGCTGTGATGTGGGGAAATGAACAGACAGAGGAGTTGGAATTGCAGCAGGATCCTTCCTGAGGAAGCGGTGTGGATGGAGGACTGGGATGGACTGGAAGTAACTGGTGGAATTTTCACTGGGAATGTTCCTTGGTGCTTTTTTGGGGGGGAAGTTCATCCTCCTGGAGACGCCTGAATGTCAAAGTTCCTCCTCCCTCTGGAGACTCTGATTGTTACAGAGGTGTAAAGCTTTTCCTTGGAATCCCAGGAACACGGGGACACTTCTGCCACGTGGATCCCAAATTTTCTCTCCTATTTCTATCCCAGATTTCTGGGGGTTTTTGCCAGACTGGGTCAGAAATCCCCTGGCCCTGCTCTTCCCTCCATGTCTGGACTGTTCCAACGTCCTGAGCAGGTCCAGAGCCTCGTGAATTCCTGGCTCTGGGATTCCAGAATTGGAATTTCCAGGATCAGAGCCCTCCTGGCTGTGGGAACACCAGATCCTTATCACTGGAATTACTGGGAGCAGGGTGAGGGGGGTGGTGCTGCTGAGAGAAAACGAGGGGCTTTGATGTTCAACTGGAGACTTGCCCAAACTTTTGATGCTTTTGTTTTTGTTTTGTTTTGTTTTGAAGAGAAATAAAACTTGGGAGCCTCATCCCTTTATCCAGAGGGTAAACAAGGCTGGGATTAGGGAGCCATGGGATGGTTTGGGATGGAAGGACCTCAAGGATGTCCCTTTTTTTTGTGGGTTCCCTCTTTTGTGGGTTAAGTGTTAAGTTTTAAACTTTGTCTTCCATGGTCACAATCCCTTGAGATTTCTTCTGCCAGGAGAAATTTGGGAAAGGCAAATCCAACTGGATGTTGGATGTTGAGATTGGATTTTTCCCTTCGAGGGGAAAAGTGAATTCAGCACAAAAAAATGGAATTTAATCCTGGAGGCAGAACTTGGGGTTCCTCTTCTTCCCTTCAGACCCACAGGTGTGCCCATGGAAAAGGAGCTTTTGGGTTGGGTTTTTTCTGGAATTGCTCCGAGACACCGGAATTCCGGGATGTGCCTCCCGTGCTGGGGTTTCCAAGAGGATATTGGAGGAATTTGGGGGGCTGTTCTGTGACTTGGGGAGGGGCTGAGTTTGGTTCCAAACTCCACAAGTTCAGATTTAACGCTGGAAAAGCTTCATTGGAACCCCTTGGGAATCGCTTCCATCTTCCCACTCGGAATCCAAGGGGTTGAAACAGAAACTTGGAGGGAGAAGGAGGGACCCAGGTCTTTATTTAGCCGGGGGATGTCACCACTGGAGGGAGGTGGGAGTGTCCAGGGGGGTTTTCCCAAGTGATTCCTTGCTGGGGGCCGTGTTTTTCGGGATGTGCTGAGATTCCCATTGTCTCCTGTAGTTGGAAACATGTGCTCTGGGTTCTTGGCAGTCCAGAGAATTCCTGCGGGAGGGAAGGTCGTTCTGCATCGTCCTGGGATGTTTCCACCTCCTTCCCTGGATACAGATCCTGGGACACGGGGTTGGTGGTGCTGCGGTGGTTGATCCGTGTTGCCTCAAAACTGGCTCGTGTCCCCACTTCCAGAAGGTTCCCACATCGGTGTGGTCGGTGTTTTTGTGGGAATACCTGGTTCTGGAACCCGGGATGTTGCTCTGGCAGCTTTTATTGGATCAGTGTCTTGTTACGTGGCTGTCAGGGATGGATCCTCATGGATCTTGGAATACAGGAATGGGGGAAATCCTTGGGGGAGGTACAGTCCTGCTCTGGTCTCCTGCTGCTTCCCAGCCTGAGGGAAGGAGGGAGGGATGGGATTTCTTGTGGAGCTGCTTTAGTTCCAGTCCCAGATTCCACGTGTGGCTTGGGAAGAGGTCGGTGGGATCTCACAGAGAGGCTTTGCTTGGATTGTCATTCCCTTCCCAGTGGGATATTCCCACAGCAGAGGGGGATCCCTCATCCAGTTTGTTGATCCATCTGGGAAGGTGGGTCTGGCACCGCTCGGCCAAGGGCTGTTTGCCTGGACCAGGGAGATGGAGATCCATCCCACCCCATCCCATCCCACCCCACCCCATCCCATCCCGCTCCTGGTGCTCAGTCCTGTGCTGAGGACCCTCCCAGGATCCATCCCAGGATCCCAAGCCTGGCTGGTGGGATGCCAGGCCTTCCTTCCTCCTCCTCCTCCTCCTGCTCCTCTTCACAGGCTTTTCCCAAGATATCCCAGTTGCTCCAGGCCCGTGTCAGTCACCCCTTGTGCCGATGTCACTCTGTCCCTGGCACAGCCCGTTCTGCTCCTTCAGGATTCCCATTTCCCTCCTCGTGTGTTATCCCGGGAAAGGCCGGGCAGCATCTCCCAGCCTGGACCCGTGAGGCTCCAGAGCTCAGCCCAGGGCTCCCCTGGGACTTCCCTTCCCTTCTCCTGCCACTTCCCACCCGTTTTCCTGCTGAACCCCAGCGGCCCTGGGGAGAGGAGAACGGAGACCCCTCTCCATTTTCTCCGGAGGCACCTGATCCCTGATCCCAGAGATGACAAAATGAAGGCCGGGAGCACCGGCTGGGCCCGGCTGTTGCCATGGTTTTGGCCGTGGCACGTCACGGCCCCGGAGCCTCACGTGACCCCCCCGGTGGCCCCGGGATCCGGGGAAGGATCCAAGGGATGTCCCTGGGGATTGTCCCCACAGCAGGGCTGGAGTTGTCACTTGGAGACAAATCAAACCCTCCTGGGTTCCGGCAGCTTCTTCCCTCGAGGGTGGAGCTGGAGAAGGGAAGGGGAGGGAGGTGTTCCAGGGAAAACTTCTTCCCAAACGTGGCTCACATCCCCTTGGTTAAGGGATTCTCCATGTTTTGAGCAGCTTCCCTGTCCCTTCTTTCCATGAGGGATTTAACCTGGAAGTTGGAGGTGGAGCAGCCAGAGCTTGGCTCCAGGTGGGATTAAATCCTTCTCCAGGTGGGATCAAATCCTTCCTTCTCCAGATGGGATTAAATCCTTCCATCTCCAGGTGGGATTAAATCCTTCCATCTCCAGGTGGGATCAAATCCTTCCATCTCCAGGTGGGATCAAATCCTTCCATCTCCAGGTGGGATTAAATCCTTCCTTCTCCAGATGGGATTCAATCCTTCCATCTCCAGGTGGGATTAAATCCTTCCTTCTCCAGGTGGGACCTAATCCTTCCTTCTCCAGGTGGGATTCAATCCTTCCCTTCCCAGGTGAAGCTCAGTCCTTATCCCAGAGCTGCTCTGACTGTCCTCAGCCAGCTCAGCTCAGCTCTGCCCATTCCCTGCCCATTCCCAGCACATTCCCAGCTCTCCTGGTGGGAGCAGCTCCCCAGCCAGGAACGACCTGAGCCTGTTGAGATCCAGGAGAAAGCTGGGAATGAAGCGGCTGAAATTGGGAAACCCCTCAGCGCTGGGACGGCCGCGGTTCCCAGGCTCGCTGTGCCCTCTAGAGGAAATTCCTCTACTTATTCCTTAGGATTTTTTCCCACTTTTCCCACTCCTACAATTCCAGTTACCATTCCCAGGGTGTCCCCTCCTGCCAAACCTCACTGTGGGACTTCATTCCCAGTTGGAAATCCCAATTCCCGACCAGTTCCCCTGCCCTAATCCCAGGGAACGGAGCCAGCAGGTGATTTACTGGAATCAGGAATTCGGGTGGAAGGTGGAGCCCATCCCCTCAAACATCGACTATTAAAGGCAAATTTAGGAGTGAAATCCCTCCAACCCGGCCTCGGGCTCTTCCTTACTGGAAAAACCACCACGAATTCCCCGTCGCGGCGCCAAATTCCCGTTTTTCCCGGGCTTTCCCAACCCCTTCCCGCGTGTTTCTGTTCCCTGTTCCCAGCGAGACGAAGCGGGAGAGGAGGGTCCCGTCCCCCGACGTCATCGTCCTGTCGGACAACGAGCCCTCGAGCCCCCGGATGAACGGCCTGACCAAACTGGCCCTCAAGGAGCCCAGCACAGAGGCCCTGATGGTGAGACTGGGAGGACTGGGAATGCCCCCTGGGAATACTGGGAACACCCAGTGGGAATGTCCCCTGGGAGTATTGGGAATACCCCTGGGAATACTGGGAATGCCCAGTGGGAATATTGTGAATGCCCAGTGCGAATATTGGGAATGCCCCTTGGGAATGCCCCCTGAGAATACCCCTGGGAATGCCCCTGGGAGTACTGGGAATACTGGGAATGCCCCCTGGGAATGCCCCGTGGNTGATTTACTGGAATCAGGAATTCGGGTGGAAGGTGGAGCCCATCCCCTCGAACATCGACTATTAAAGGCAAATTTAGGAGTGAAATCCCTCCAACCCGGCCTCGGGCTCTTCCCTACTGGAAAAACCACCACGAATTCCCCGTCGCGGCGCCAAATTCCCGTTTTTCCAGGGCTTTCCCAACCCCTTCCCGCGTGTTTCTGTTCCCAGCGAGACGAAGCGGGAGAGGAGGGTCCCGTCCCCCGACGTCATCGTCCTGTCGGACAACGAGCCCTCGAGCCCCCGGATGAACGGCCTGACCAAACTGGCCCTCAAGGAGCCCAGCACAGAGGCCCTGATGGTGAGACTGGGAGGACTGGGAATGCCCCCTGGGAATACTGGGAACACCCAGCGGGAATGTCCCCTGGGAGTATTGGGAATACCCCTGGGAATACTGGGAATACCCCCTGGGNCCCCTGGGAATGCCCCGTGGGAATATTGGGAATGCCCAGTGGGAATATTGTGAATGCCCAGTGCGAATATTGGGAATGCCCCTTGGGAATGCCCCCTGAGAATACCCCTGGGAATGCCCCTGGGAGTACTGGGAATACTGGGAATGCCCCCTGGGAATGCCCCGTGGGAATATTGGGAATGCCCAGTGGGAATATTGTGAATGCCCAGTGGGAATATTGGGAATGCCCCTTGGGAATGCCCCCTGAGAATACCCCTGGGAATGCCCCCTGGGAATGCCCAGTGGGAATATTGGGAATGCCCCCTGAGAATACCCCTGGGAGTACTGGGAATGCCCCCTGGGAATGCCCCCTGGGAATGCCCCCTGGGAATACTGGGAATGCCTCTGGGAGTACTGGGAATACTGGGAATGCCCCCTGAGAATACCCCTGGGAATGCCCCCTGGGAATACTGGGAATACCCCTGGGAATATTGGGAATGCCCTCTGGGAATGCCCCCTGAGAAAACCCCCGGGAATACTAAATATTCCCATTTAACTCTTCAAACCATTGACTTCTTCGCCCCCCCCACCTTGTGTTCTCCTGGGGTGGTGTGAGAATTCCTGGGAATTCCAGCCCTAACCCGGAGCTTTTCCTGCTTTTCCCTGTTCCAGAAGAGCAGCCCTGAGGAGCGGGAGCGGATGATCAAACAGCTCAAGGAGGAGCTCAGGCTGGAGGAGGCAAAGCTCGTCCTCCTCAAAAAGCTCCGGCAGAGCCAAATCCAGAAGGAACCCACGGCCCAGAAGGTCGGGAATTCCTCCAGTGTCCCAGTTTGGGAAGTGCAGGGAGGGATTTCCTCTGGGATGGGAGCGCTCTGGGCGTGGAGTGGGGAGGGATGGACAGGAACATTCCATGATCCCAGGATGCTCCAGGCATGGAGTGGGGAGGGATGGACAAGGACATTCCGTGATCCTGGGAGGCTCCAGGCATGGAATGGGATGGGATGGACAGGAACATTCCGTGATCCTGGGATGGAAGGGCCCATGGACAGGAATATTCCGTGATCCTGAGGGGCTCCAGGCATGGAATGGGGTGGGATGGAAGGGCCTGGAAGGTCGTCCTGATCCCGGGATGCTCCAACCTGGCCTGGAACGTTTCCAGGAATGGGGGACATGGAATAAGTTGGGACAGATCCTTGGAGGTGACAGGGAATTACAGAGGGTGAACCCCTGGCTCTGGGAGCTGGGGGCAGATTCCAGGTGGGAATTCCGGGTCTGGATTCTGGATGTGAATTCCGGGTGTGTGGATTCCAGGTGCAAATTCCAGCTCTGGATTCCAGGTGGGAATTCCAGCTCTGGATTCTGGATGCGAATTCCAGGTGTCTGGTTTCCAGGTGAGAATTCCAGGTGTGTGAATTCCAGATGTGAATTCTAGCTCTGGGTTCCAGGTGTGTGGATTCCAGCTCTGGATTCCAGGTGGGAATTCCATGCCTGGATTCCAGCTCTTCCAGGAGCTGAGCTGCACTCCCACACCCGCCGAAACAATCCAGGCAGGAGCAGCTCAGCCTTCCCACCTGAGTCCCTTCCCACCCCTCATCCCACACATCCCGAGGGGTCGGGGGGGAGCCTTTCCAGCAGATTCTTCCCCCAAAAAAAGAGAAGGCTGGGATCTTTTGTTGGCAGAGCAGTTTCCTGAGCTGCTCCCCGCTGGAGCTGGAGGAGGCGGGAGAAGAGCAGAGGAATTTGGGATGTGAGGGGTGGGAATGCTGCTCCCCAGCCTCAAACTGGAACAGTGGCAACCAGTCCATGGGATTTGGCTCCGAGATCCTGGATGGGGGATCTGGGGAATGCTCACACAGCTCCTGGGGGTGCTTTAGTGGCATCTTTCCCTGGAATTCCAAGTGCTCCAGAAGGTGGGAGTGAGACTCACCCAAGGAGCTGCATCTCTGAACCCCCAGCTCTGGATGTGGGAACCCACTGGGAGGGGGGGATAGATCCCGGACTTCTGAACATCCCAAGGCTTTTCCCTGGACTTTTCCCCCCCTGTTCCCAGTAGGAGCAGCCCCAGGTGGACTCAGGGCTGGGACTGAACCTGAACACACACCCCCCCCCTTGCTCTGTAAACTCCCATCCTCCCTCTCCAATCTTCTCCCTCCTTCCCAAATTCCCGTGGAGCCCAGGGCCGTGGGAGGAGCCCCTTCCCCGCTGTAATTCCTGCTTTTCCCCCCCTTACATCCCTCTGCTTTTCTCTCTGGTTTTTCCTCTTCCAGCCCGCTGGTTCCTCTGGGAATGCTGTCACCCCTCCGCCCTTGGTGCGGGGCCCTCAGAATGTTCCTGCTGGGAAACCCTCCCTCCAGGTCAGTGGGGGGGGACAATTCCCAGGAACAGGGCCCGGAGCACAGGGCAGGGACAACATTCCCGTCATCTCTGGCATTCCCTGGAGATTCTGCCTGCAAACCCCGGGATGGGATTGGGAGATCTCCCGAAAGCTGATTTTTTTCCGGCTGGTTGTTGTCTTGGGAGAAGGGGAAATTAGGAATTCCGGCGTCCAAATTTTGTGCCCTCGGTGGGATGAGCCGGAATTGTGCTGGAGGGAATCCTGGGATTCTCTCCTGGCTCCATGGAAAAGATCCTGGTTCAGGCTGAAATTAAATGTTGGGAATTCTGGGGGAAGGAATAAAAAGCGGAGCCCGTTGGCATCTGTCGGCTTCATCTTCCCTTGAATCCAGTGACTCGCTTTGCCTTTGAATTTCTGGGGGATTTAATTGGAATTCCCAACCGTAGTTAATTCCCAACCTGCTTCAGCACAAAATCTTTTCCCCTGGGAAAAGGCAGCTCTTCCCCTGGAAATCCCTGGGAATTCCAGACCTGAGTGAGGAGGGGGATTTTTCCCAGTGGAGGAGACATTCCCAACCCAAAGCTGTGTCAGCTGCAGGAATCTCTTCCTTGAGGCCGTTGCCTTTGGAATTTTCAGGGCAGCACTTCCAGAGGAACTGGACCCAGGAGTCAAACCTTCAGCCAGGGAAAGTTGGGCAGAGCTGAGGCCTGGGAGCCAAAATCCCAAAGTGGAGCTGATTCCCTGATTTGGGGTGTTCGGCAGCGTGAACCTGGAGTGCGAGAGCTGCTCATTCCCGTGGGAAGGAGATCCCATTGGAATGGGATAAAACTTCCCCACTTGCCCAAATCCCTCAGGGAAGCGGGAGATCCCCTGGGCTCTCTTCCCAGGGGATGGTCAGGTGGGGAAGGAGGATCCCAGGAATGGGATGAGAGGAGTGTTGGTGTTGGGTGTCTCCACGATCATTCCCTGCATCCCCTGTCCCGGCCCGGCGAGGAATTCTGAGGATTGCAAACCCAAACTCCTTTAGGCTGACTCCTTGGGGTTTTTTTCCCCCCCCTTAAATCTTTCCCCTTTTCCTGCCAACTTTTCCTTCCTGACTCCCATCCCACTCCACTCACCTCCTCCCTGAATCCAGCAGTTTGCAATCCCCCATTCCCAGCTCTTCTTCCCATTGTTTGGGGTGGTTTATTTTTTGGACAGCACCTCCACCTCCAGCTTTTCCATTGCCTCCATCCATCCATTCCTCCCTCCATCCCTCCCTCCAGCTGAGGAGTGACTGTTCCCTGTTTTCCAGACCTCTTCCACACGGATACCGGGCACTGTGATCCCTCCTCCCTTGGTCCGGGGAGGGCAACAGGCGTCTTCCAAACTGGGATCCCAGCAGAACACCCAGATCGTGATGCCCCCCCTGGTCCGAGGGGCCCAGGTGAGTGTTGGCCTTCAATCCATGGGAATTCTCTTCCCACCTTTCCCTTCCGCTCCCCATCCGATCCTTGTGACAGGATTAAGGAGGGGAGGGGAGGGGAAACCTCATTCCGAGGAGTAACTTCCCTAATTAATGACTTTCAAGTGAAACGGGTGTAAAAGGCCCAAGTTGGGAATGGAGATTCGCTTGGATGGGGTTTTTTTTTTGGCCTCCTGTGGGAACATCGTATTTTATTGTGGTTTTATTTGGAGAGGGAAAGCAGAAAACACCCCGTTTTGTGCCGGGGACGTTGTCCCTGCCTGGTCTGTGTCACCCCACTGGAATCCCCCGCCCTGAGCCCATCCCTGTCTGTTCCCAGCAAATCCACACGATCCGGCAGCACTCCAGCACGGGGCCCCCCCCTCTGCTCCTGGCGCCGCGGGCGTCCGTGCCCAGCGTCCAGATCCAGGGCCAGCGCATCATCCAGCAGGGCCTGATCCGCGTGGCCAACGTCCCCAACACCAGCCTGCTCGTCAACATCCCGCAGGTGAGCCCTGGGGACTCCCTGGGGGTCCCTTCCCAGCCCCCCCTCACCTCCCAGGATGGAACCCATGGAATGGTTTGTGTTGGAAATGAGCGTAAATCCCGTGTCCAGTGCCACCCCCTGCCACGGACAGGGACACCTCCCACTGTCCCAGGGTGATCCAGCCAGGGTGTCCCCTGTTCCCCCCAAACCCCAGAACTGAGGACTGAGCTGTGTCCCCTGTTCCCCCCAAACCCCAGAACTGAGGACTGAGCTGTGTCCCCTGTTCCCCCCAAACCCCAGAACTGAGGACTGAGCTGTGTCCCCTGTTCCCCCCAAACCCCAGAACTGAGGACTGAGCTGTGTCCCCTGTTCCCCCCAAACCCCAGAACTGAGGACTGAGCTGTGTCCCCTGTTCCCCCCAGGCCTCCCCCACCTCCCTCAAGGGTGCCGCGGTGAGCTCGGCTCAGGCCAACGCCGGCGCCCCCGGCGCGTCCCTGGGCGGCTCCGGGGAGTCCCCGGGCAGCAGACAGGCCGCTGCCAAGCTGGCCCTGCGCAAGCAGCTGGAGAAGACGCTGCTGGAGATCCCTCCCCCCAAACCTCCCGCCCCGGAGATGAACTTCCTGCCCAGCGCCGCCAACAACGAGTTCATTTACCTGGTGGGGCTGGAGGAGGTGGTGCAGAACCTGCTGGAAACTCAAGGTGAGGGGAATGGGAGGGAGGAGAGGACGGGGGGGGATGTGGTGGGGGTTGTTCCACAGGGGCTGCAGGGACAGTGCCCTGGTTTGCAGTGTGTCCCCAAGGGTTGGAGGGTCCATTCCCAGTTTCCAGTGCCAATCCCTGTGTGTGTGTCCCCAGGGATTGCAGGATCAATCCCCAAGTTCCAGTGCCAGTTGATTCCCCAGGGATTGCAGGATCCATTCCCAGTATTCCAGACCCATCTCTGTGTATCCCCAAGGACTGCAGGGTCACTCCCCATGTCCCAGTGCCAGCTCTGTGTGTCCCCAAGGATCACAGAACCCATTCCCCGTGTCCCAGCTCCATCTCTCTGTGTCCCCCCCCCTCCTCCAGGCAAGGTGGCGGTGGCCGTGCCCTCCCGCGAGCCCTTCGTGTGCGCCCAGTGCCAGACGGACTTCACGTGCCGCTGGCGGGAGGAGAAGAACGGCACCATCATGTGCGAGACCTGCATGACCTCCAACCAGAAGAAGGCCCTGAAGGCCGAGCACACGAACCGCCTCAAGGCCGCCTTCGTCAAGGCCCTGCAGCAGGAGCAGGAGATCGAGCAGCGCATCCTGCAGACCGCGCCCCCGGGGCAGCCCAAGGCAGAGCCCCTCGTGCAGCACCACTCGATCAAACAGGTTGGGATGGGATGGGATGGATGGGATGGATGGATGGATGGATGGATGGATGGATGGATGGATGGAGGGATGGATGGATGGATGGGATGGGATGATGGGATGGGATGGGATGGATGGATGGATGGATGGGATGGATGGAGACAGGACGAGAGGTCACAGTCTTAGCTTCAGCAGGGAAAGTTTGGACTTGATATTGGGAAAAGGTTTTTCACTGACAGTGGGATCGGGATGTGGAATGGGTTGCCCACAGAGGGGGTTGAGTTGCCAACCCTAGAGGTGTCCAAGGGGAGGCAGGACGAGGTGCTGAGTGATGTGATCTGGATGTAGATGTTGGGTTAGTTGGGCTGTAGGTTGGACTGGATGATCTTCAAGGTCCTTTCCAGCCTTATCTGTGCTGTGATACCATGTGATTGGGGTGGGATGGGGTTTGTGTCCTGGGAATCTGACCCTGGGGGGGTTGTTAGTCGTGGAATGCCAGGATGGTTTGGGGAGGGGAAAGGGAGCTCATCCTGCAGGGGAAGGAGGTCCTTGGGATTGTCCAAGGGGTCCAACTTGAGTCCTGCAAATCCTGTCTCTGATTACTTAAAAAACTCCATTCCCCCATTCCAGACTTTTACCCCCAAACTCCATTCCCCCATTCCAGACTCTTTTATCCCCAAACTCCCATTCCCCCATTCCAGACTCCAGCAGGGCTGGGCCGGTTCCCAGAGGCTGCCATCCCTCATCCCCACTATCCCTGTGTTCACAGAGCTCCAGCCAGATGTCCCGGGGATCCGGAGCCTCCCGGGGGGTCCTGCACACCTTCAGCCCCTCCCCGAAGCTCCAGAGCCCCTCGGCCTCCCTGGGCAGCCGGACGGGGAAACACGTGGAGCGCTCGGGGAGCAAGGGCAGCGCGGGAGCCTGGAAGAAAACCCCCCTCAGCTCAGGTACAGCCCAGAGCCCTTTCCAATGGATCTGTTAATTGGGCACTTCAGATGGAATTGTATCCCAGGGAGTTTGAGTCCTGATCCCAGGGAGTTTGAGTCCTGGTTCCAGGGAGTTCAAATCCTGATCCCAAGGGCTTGAAATCCTGGTTCCGAGGAGCTCAAATCCTGGTTCCAGGGAGCTCAAATCCTGATTCCAGGGAGCTCAAATCCTCATTCCCAAGGGTTTGGCTCCTCATTGCAGAGGGTGCAACCCTCATTTCTGCTCCCCAGTCCCGTGTTTGGTGGGTTGGGTTGGGTTGGGAAGGCTCCATGTCTGGACGATCCCCCCGTGGATCCCGCGCGTTCCCGGTGCCGTGCCCGTGCCATCCCATGACTCCAGCTCTCCCTTCTCCTCCCTGTGCCAGGCGGGGCCCTGCCCTTCGTCAGTCCCAGCTTAGCCGTGCACAAATCGGCCTCGGCCGTGGACCGGCAGCGCGAGTATCTCCTGGATATGATCCCGCCCCGCTCCATCCCACAGTCGGCCACGTGGAAATAATGCCCGGCAAGACTTGGCCTGTTTCTGCCATCCTTTTTTCTACCACACTTCCGTGGAATCTGCTTTAATCCCAGCTGGATACGCCCCAGGCTTTCTAGGATGCAAGAAGACCACTCCTCATCCCGGCGAGTGCCGCCGGGAGAGACCCCCGCGGGGGCCCTGGAATTCCGACGGAGGCTGGCGGGGGAAGGGGAAGAATTCCTTCAGGTTTTTTTGTTTTTGGCTTTCTCTGTTTAGTTTGGATTTTTTTCCGTCACCAGCACAAAGGACTCAGCGACTTCTCCCGCCTTTGGGCTCCTTCCCGGCGTCGCTCGGGCTCCAGCTTGGGAATCGGGAGAGAGAGAGGAATTCCAGCCCCATCCTGCATTTAGTGAGCCGAGTTTCCTGGCTGCTCCTCCTCCCTGCCCTTCCTCCGGCCAGGAAAGGGAGTCTCCACATCCCAATATTCCTTCCCCCCCCCCCCAAAAAAAGTTCTCCTCCCGCCGAGCTCGCGAGAAACAAGCGCAAAAACTCCGATTCCGGTTTGAGTTGTTGGGATCCTTTTTCCAATCCGGGGGATTGGCTGCCACCAAAACTCGTCTGGTGGGGCGGGAAGCGACGCCGGAGTCCCTCACGTTTTTTGTTGGATTCTGTTTGGAATAGACTTTTTGGAACCGTTGGTAGTTTAAAAAAAAAAACAACAAAAAAAAAATCTAATTTACTGACTTAGACAAAAAACAAAAACAACAACAAACCTTTGTTGGGTCTTTCTAATTCAGCGAAAAGAGCAGTTGGGCCTTTCCTACGTTCCCAGAGACTCCAAAGTTGAAACTGTTCGGGATTATTTGGGATTATTTTCCTTTTTTTTTGGTTTTTTTTTTTGGAGGGTTGTTATTTTCGTTTTGTCGTTCTCGAGGAAGAATGACTCGGAATAACTGGGAATAACTGGGAATGCTGGGAGAGGGGGGAAGGGAGGGAAGCGGGAGGCGCCGCCCATCCTCCCCCTCGCCCATTCCCGGCGGGAATTCCGACCCCTTCCCAGTCCGCTTCTTCCAGGCATCCCGAGCATGCTCCTCTCTCTCCATCTCCACGGAGCTTCAGGTGGGTTTTTTTCCCTGGATTTCCAGGGATTCCACAGCTCCAAACCCCCCTCACCCCCCACCCCAAACCAAAATCCATCAGGTCCAGTTCGGTTGAGTTTCGTTCCTCCTCTTTTCCTTTCGGGCTTCTCCCGGATTCCAGCGGGGACGGAAGCGGCAGAATTCCACGCCTTACTCTTTGCGTTGCATATCAGTGCTGGAGGGAAGTGCTGATGGGAATTATTTGGGAAATTCTATATATATATAATCTATATATCTATATATAAAGTTTGGGGGGGGTGGGGGGTCAGTTTTAAGCCGAGTTTATTTTCGTAGCCGTCGCCGGGAGATCGAAACTTGAAGCCAAGAATTCCTTTGGATCTGCCCTTTGCCTTGGGAGAAAATTCCTCCTTTTTTTCCCACCCTTCCCTTTTCCTGCTCTGTGAAGATCCAAGATTTTTAGGGATTTTTTTTCCCCCCCCCCTCCTCAACCTTCGCTTTTTTGAGTAGCCTGGAGAAAAATAAAAACAACCCCAACCCTCGTTTTCCAAACTGGGATTTGTCGTTGCTGGTTCCGAAGCCCCGGAATTCCCAGGGGATTTCGTTTTTCCAGAGGGAGCTGAAGAACCAAGAGGGGCTGGAGAAGGAATTGGGGGGAAATTCGGAGTTTTCTGGGTCATTCCCAGCTGGGTTGGGTTGGGAATTTGCAGAGGGATCCGGAGTGAATTTGCTTTTTGCACCGAATATTCCGGGAAAATTTCACTTCCTTCCCACTGGAATTGGTTTGGTTGGTTTGTGGGGTTTTTTTTTTTTCCTCTGTTCTGACGAAATTCCTGAATTTTCTCCTCATTTCATCCCTCAGAAATTCCCTGGAAAAGCTCATTTGGTTCAAAACCAAGAGAACTGCTCAAATCCAAATCCAAAAGTCTTTTTCTTGGGGGGGGAGGGGGAAAACTTGATGAACTCTCCATTTCTCCAGCGGTGGGAAACAACTTTGGGATGATCCTGGATTTAAAAAAAAGGCAACGAAACAGGGGGAGAAGGATTAAATATAAAATTAAATTTATAAAAGTGGCGTCAGAACCTTTTTGCAGCAGCTTGGAAACGGGAATTTCGGCCTCCAAAGAGTTGGGAATATTTTAATCTCAAGATTTGGGACTAAGAGGCAAAACGGGGGGTTGTGTGTCCAGAGTTAAAAATGTCACATCCCAAGTTTTTTTGGTGTAACTTGGGGGGGAAAAACCAAAATTGAACGTGGAATGAGGCTGGAAAAAAGCAAATTATTCCATGGAACGAGTCTGGAAAATCAAAATATTCCAAGGAATTAGGCTGGAAAACTAAAATATTTCAAAGAATGAGGCTGGAAAATGAAAAATATTTCATGGAATGAGGCTGGAAAATGAAAAATATTTAATGGAATGAGGCTGGAAAAACAAAATATTCCGTGGAATGAGGCTGGAAGAACCTCCCCGTTGGGTGTTGTGGGTTGGGCTCGTTGAGGTTGGAATTGTTCAGACACTTTAATGCAGTTTTTCCAAACCTTCTCCTCATCCTCCTCTTTGCGGGGAAAAAACTCCCACAAACCCCCCCAAAAATGGACAGAAATCAAATAAAAATCTCAAATCAGCGGAATATTCCCATCCTGGCTCTGCCCTGGAGGGGAAATCCTGGGAATTGTGGAGGACGGGCGTCGGACACGAGTGGAGGAACAGAGCTGGGGGTTATCCCTGTTGCCTTGGGGATTCCGGGATCCCCCCCAGGGCTCTGGGATCACCTTGGGGATTCTTGAATCCTCAAAGGCTCTTGGATCACCCTTGGAATTCTTGGATCCCTGAAGATTGTTGGATCATCTTTGAGATTCCTGAATCCCTGAGGGTTGTTGGATCACCGCAGGAATTCTTGGATCCCCAAAGGCTCTTGGATCCCCTTTGGGATTCTTGGATTCCTGAGGGTTCTTGGATGCCCTTTGGGTCACCTTTGGAATTCTTGGATCACCTTTGGGATTCCTGGATCACCTTTGGGATTCTTGGATCACTTCGGGAATTCTTGAATCCCCAAAGGGTGTTCGATCCCCTTTGGGATTCTTGAGTCCCAAAGGCTCTTGGATACCTTTTGGGATTCCTGGATCTGAGGGTTGTTGTGTCATCTTTGGGATTCCTGAGGGCTCTTGGATCACTTTTGGAATTCTTGGATCCCTGAGAGCTCTTGAATCACCTCTGGAATTCTTGAATCCCCAAAGGTTCTTGGATCACCCTTGGGATTCCCGAATCCCTGAGGGTTGTTGGATCACCTTTGGGGATTCTCGGATCCCCTTTGGGATCCCAGGACCCCGAGGGCTCTCGGATCCATCCGGAACTCCCCCTGGAACGACTCAATCCCCCCCTTTGCCTTCGCGCTCCGTCGGGCCGCGGGAGCCGCCCCGGAATTCCTCCCTTTTCCCGCCGCTCCCGGGGAGAGGCACCGAGGGATCCCCACAAAGCCATAAACCCCCTCCCCGGGCGGCGTTTCCTCCGGCAGCGACTCCCCGAAGGACGGGGAGCGACTGTTGTACTTTAGATTTTAGCGACTCGCGAAATAAAACCCCGGATTTTCCTTGGAAAAACCCGTGTTGGGATTTGGGAGCCGTGTGGTTTTTCGTGGATTTACTTCCTTGGGGTTCATTGTTTTGATACTTTTTGATTTGGTTTTGGAGGGTTTTGTTCGGTTGGGGTTTGTTTTGAATAATTAATTTCTTCTCAGGTTGAATTTTTTGAGTCCAGACACTTCCCAGGGTTTTCCAGCTCGTGATTTTGATATTCCTGTGAGAGGGAGGAAAACTCTTGGATGATCCCGAATTCAGGCTCATTCAGGGTTATTAAAAAATATCTTTCTATATAAAAAAATTATATAA
>WEKX01026781.1:7661-20357 GCA_013390025.1 Pitta sordida | reverse complement strand
TTAAGAGAGGACTGGACGAGGAGCTTAGTGACATGGTCTAGCTGGGGGGTGTAGGGCTGGATGACCCTGGGCCCCTTCCGGCTCGGAGTGGCCTGCTAGATTGTGAGGCATCTAGGTTGTTATTATGCTCTGGTATGTGCTCTTGGTTCATGTACGGGTATTAGATGGTGAGTTGGACTAGATGATCCTTGTGGGTCCCTTCCAACTCATAATTTTCTGTGATTCTGTGATTCTGTGATTGTTGATAACCTCAGTCTTAAGTATCTGAAGGTTTCTGAGTCTGTATTTTGAGCTGAGGTTTTATATCTGTCTAGAATTTTGAACTTATAACTTCACAGGAAAAGCATACTGGAGTCTCTTTCCTTAAATTTTCTGTTTTATAGATCATTATTTATGTGACTTAGTAACCCTAACTTCTTGGTAAGGGTGCATGTGGCCAGTGCACTTACAATGCCATTCTAATTCAGTTCATCTTTCTAGAGTTTTCCTGTGGGCAGACATCTGAAATGTCATGGTTGGAGGGTTTTTTTCCTGTTTCATCTCAGTGATGGTTGGAAACTAGAATATAAATTACTATCTTACTTTGATAGGAAAAAAAATTAAAGAATTTATTAGCAGTTCCAAAGTTAATCTTTTTTCTGCTCTTTTCTGATTAGATCTTTCTTTCCATGTCTTTGACAACTGCATAAATGTGACTATTTTGCTGAATTTGGTCATGAGTTAGAAATGGTTGAAATTTTTGTGCAGCTTTTTGACTATTTTGTCTCCCCTAACCTGTAACAGGGTTATATATATATTTTTATGTATGAGGAACCTGTTTTTCTTCAGTCAATATTGTGAAGAGAATACAATAATTGTAATTTTATTCAGTATGAATTTTTTCAACTCCCCTTTCTCATGTCCACAAAATTTTTCTTGAGAAGATATCAGCTCTTGATACTTGAATATGAGACATAATGTACTGCATCTGGCTGAGATGGAACTAATTTCATAGGTTCACAGGTTCACAGGTTGTTCTGAGTTGGAAGGGACCCACAGGATCATCTAGTCCAACTCCCAAGCAAACGCCCACCCAGGGATCAGGACCACAAGTGTGCAACCACGGGTACTATGCCCCATCAATCCAAGCCTCCCACAATCTAGACCATGTTGCCTAGCTCCTGATTGAGTCTTCTCTTAAACACCTGCAGGGATGGTCACTCCACCACCTCCCTGGGCAGACCATTCCAATGAGATCACTTTCTCTGTGAAAAACCTCTTCCTAACATCCAGCCTAAACCTCCCCTGGCATAGCTTAAGACCATGTTCTCTTGTTCTGGTGTCGTCAGCCTGAGAGAAGAGATTCACACCCACCTGGCTGCAACCTTCCCTCAGGTAGTTGTAAACATCAATGAGGTCACCTCTGAGCCTTCTCTTCTCCAGCCTGAACAACCCTAACTCCCACAGGCTCTCGTCATAAGGCTTGTTCTCCAGTCCTTTCACCATCCTTGTTGCCCTTCTCTGGAACCTCTCAAGCAGCTAAACATTCTTCTCAATTAAACCATTGCCTGGTAGATCCATATTCAAATAATTTCCATTAGTTTGAAAGAAAGTACTAGTATAATGTAGCTGGAAGCAATAGAGTAGGAATTTACTTGTAATTATATATCAGGTTTGGTTGTCAGAGAAATAAAACAAATGGCAACATAGATTTCAGATGATTGTGACACCACTGAAAAATGACCACTATTAGAATTTTGCATTCTCACTGTTCTAAAATTTAAAACACTTCTTTCACTAATGATGTAGTATGTTGCTACTTTTTGTTAAGGAGTTTATAAATCTGATTAGCTATGTTTCCATGAAATAGCAAGGAAGAATTAGAAACTCATTCTTCTGCTTTTTTTTTTTTTTGATACTGACATTCAGTGCTGACCAAAGCAAAAGGCATATTTCAATTTCTAAATGTGTTACACAATGAATTTTAGAAAACAACTGCTACACACAACTACTGATTGCATCTTCATGTATACCTGAAGTATGTATGGTGTATACAGAATATCCACTTTCTTGTTTCTGGATTGGATATACTGATGTTTATTGAAAGTTAGATATTTTTCAAATAAAAACCATTTAATGTCTTCCCTGTGAAAGAGCAGGTGTTCACACTATTATTATTTTGTTGTTGTTGTTCTCTTGTTATATCCTCTTGTGAGACTCCTGTAAATTACCTGGAAGCATCAGAGCCTTTGTCCCACGTGTCCCACTTACATCAACATGATGTATTCCACTCTTAATTTTTTTTTTTTTAACTTCAATTCAATGGCTAAAACTGTTGGATGATTTGTTTGTTTGTTTGTTTTTATATTGAACACTTGAGGTTAGAGGGGGAGGAGGGCAGGGAGGGGCTAATGCAGTGAACCTACAAAGATTCATAAAAGTTCATGGAACAAACACATACAGGCCTACTGAGAGTACATTTAGTTCATTAATATTGTCTTGCTGCTCAAGATTATATTTATAGTAGAAATGAGACCAGAGATCTTATCATTAATGAAAGTCTTCCGAAGATAGAATCACAGAATCACAGAATATTATGAGTTGGAAGGGACCCATAAGGATCATCTAGTCCAACTCACCATCTAACACCTAGCACCCATACAGAGACCGAAAGCACATCCCAGAGTGGTAACACAGTCTAGTTCCCTCACAGTCTAGCCGGCCACTCTGAGCCGGAAGGGACCCAGGATCATCCAGCCCTACACCCCCCAGCTAGACCATGTCACTAAGCTCCTCATCGAGTCTTCTCTTAAACACCTCCAGGGACGGCGACTCCACCACCCCCCTGGGCAGTCCATTCCAATGTGCAATCACTAGGTTCTGCTTATCTTGGAAAAACATGAAAAAACAGAGGTATTGAGATTAAATGAACAATTTTTAGGGTGACTGTCATCTTTCATAGGCACTACAACCACATTTATGCATTTGACCATCACAAAACCTAGATGCAGCTATGTATTAATTAAATTAATCAACTTTATATAGTGAATAAGTTAAGAATGATTGAACTGAATGACTGCAGTCAGAGGTCTGGACAGCCATGTCCACTGTCACAGGGGTAGTCTAGGTCTGAACCTCCCTTGTGGTTTTGGCCTTGGCTGTCTGAGCCGGCCTTGTGGTTTTGATTGTGGCTATCATTCGCTTGGTTCTGGCCATGACTGACAGGGGGAGGGAGGAGAGACAGCACCAGCCAAGACCTCGCCTGCTACCCTGCCCGCTTGCCCTGCCCACGCGAACTGTCGCGCAAACTGCCTTTTAGTTGCTTATTTACAATCCCCCCACAGTTGCCCAAGTCCCCCGCAGTTAACAACCCTGTTTGCCTTGCTCCTCTCCGCCATGCTCAGGTTCACCGTGCTCACAGGAGAGGTAATGGTTTAAGTACCCACAGGTGGGGAGCAGGTGGTCCCCTGGGTGCTTTCGGAGTGGGCACTACAGTGCCAGCCCGTGCCGTCTGATGCCACCGACAGGACTCTCCCCACGTGGTGCTGGCTCGGGGTGCCGTGCTGAAGTCACGCGGACCCCTGGGCGCTTTTGGAGCGGGCCCTACAAGCCTGAAGTAGCCGCTTGTCGGTGAATCGCCGCAGTGCCGGCCCGTGCCGTCCGATGCTGCCGACAGAACTCTCAAGCTTTAATGAAATATGAGTTTCTCTACGTTTTACTAGTCTGTGCTCTGCAGCAGATCTCATCTACCTGACATTTTTCTGGTGAAATTTTCCTGAATGTAAATTATTTCAGACAGAATATTAAGGGTTATGTGAACTGGATTTTTCCAGTGAAATTTTTGATTGATCTTCAGCTTATATAATTAGCTTAATTCCAAACTTGTAATAGACTTGACATGTTTATCCATATTAAGTTCATTTATATGGGTATATAAATATTTGCACACCACTTCTGAACCAGCAGACAGTAACTGACTGCTGAGAAGCAGAGGATGAGTGGCTTGAACAGCTTTTTGAACTTTCTCCGCAGTTTCCTGCCTCTTTGAGCACTTATAGTCCATTTCATGACAAAATTAAACATTACTATAAGCTATCACTGTAGGCAATTTGAGACAACATGCTTTTCTTTACTTTGAAAGAGTCCATTAGAGAGAAGAAGGATCTTACTGCCCCTAAACTGCTAGCTTGCACTGCACAACTAAGACAGTTTCTAAACCTGTGAGAACCTTTCCTTCACTTTGTACCAGCATAAATCACCCCTTTCTCATTCCAGCTCAAGCTACTTCAGAGAAGTACCCCTGTGACCTGATCCCCATCGGGATTCAGGGGGCACCAGCAGACATTGCTTTTTAGAATTGTCCAGCCCTTGATGGGTTTGTGTAGTCTTGTGCATTTCTTCATCACTTCCTTGCTATCTACTTAACGCCTTGTTACTAGGACACTTGCAGTATTGATTTGCAGAGAATCAGTAATCAGGACTCAAGGGTGCTTGCAACCCTTGAGTCCTGATTTTTGTACTCAGAAACAAGGAAAAAAATATTTTGGTCCAGCAAAGAGTTCCCCCTGCCTCCCAAGCACCAAAAGGCCCAGCCCCAGTTCTGTCCCCTGTTTAAGTGTAATTCCTTAATACATACACAGAAACACCTAGTGAATATTCATCCTATTACACTTACATCACAGAATTATACTTTGCTTCAAGCCTCTGACCAATCAGCTCTGGTTGCATACTGATGTTTTGCAATCCTACCCTGACGGAATTTTACTCCATTCTTTTGGTCTCTGTTTCGACTAAAACCCAGTTCTGTTTATACTTCTGTGCTGAGAACTGAGAAAATTTCCTGAGAATATTCAGCTTTAAGTTTTGGCTTCTCTCTCTGGCCTAACAAAACCCCTTAAAACCTATTTATTTTCTAATTCCAAATTTTCTACCTATGTCATTAAAATCTCTGAATTTCTAAGTCTCCAAATCAGCATATTCTATTACTCTTGCTGCTTTATTTGAAAAAATTCTGCTGTTAGTCTTCCTCTGACAGCAGGTCATGAGAACATTACCTATTTTCTTTTTTGGGAAGATTTTACGACACATTCCCTAACTAGTAGTTATTGCTTTCCTTACAACTCAAAATGTATGTCCATGCTGAGCTAGCAAGCTAATTCTCTGCTGTTCCTCGGAGATATGTTTGATTATCAGATAAGATGAAGTGAACACTGAGCAAAATGAGTGGGTCTGCAGCAAGAAAAAGTAAGACCAGTGAGTACTGGATTGATGCCAATATCTCAGAAGTAAAAATGCTTGGTAAAAAGTAAGGTTTGTCCTTTTTTTTATTTATCAACAAGATATTGATGTGATGTTTCTGACCTTAAACTCTAAAGAAAGGACTGTGGGTTTAGTTGTGCTTGACATATTCATCCTGGGTCTGTCATTAGGAATTCTGGTTCTTATCACCAGATCTGTAATTTTTGATAAGTTTACTTTTAAGTTTTTGTTAATATATTGTGCAGGTTGACCTTGGCTGGAAGCCAGGTGCCCACCAACAGCTGCTCCACCACTGTCCTCCTCTGCACCCTTAGACAGGGCAGAGAAAATACAACGGAAGTCTCATGGCCTGAGATATAGGCAAGGAGAGTTAACATCAGTGGCAAAATTGACTTACTTGACTTTGGAAAATTGTTTTAATCTACGTATTATGAATAAAATCAGAGTATGAGACACAAACCCAAACCTTAAAAGCACATTCCCCAATTTCCGTCCCCGCTGATTTAAATAAATCCATTTCAGGACTCAAAGTTTACTTGCAAGCTACAGAAAAGTATATATTTGGCCTCAGGAATCAGGAAAAAAACACTTCAGCCAGCAAATTGTCCCCTAGCCCTCCCAAGGGCCAAAAGGCCCTGCCACAATTTTGCCACCTGTATATGTACACTTGCCTAATACATACGCATAAAACTTCATGAATATGTATCCCATCATCATTGTGTCATAAATTTACACTTTGCTTTAAGTCTTTGACCAATCAGCTTCGATGTTTTACATTCCTTTGCTCCTTGTTTTTCTAAAACTCTGTTCTGCACTGGGAAACTAGAATATTTGCCTTTAATATAGGGCCTTATATTTCGGGGTTGGCAAATGCCTTTAACACTTACTGGTTCTTCTAAATCCAAACTTTATAGCTTTTTACTAAAATCTCTAAATTTCTAAGTCTCCAAATTATATCCATCTCACTAAAATCTATGAATTTTTAAATCCTCAGAACAGCCCCAGATGTTGTGGAAAGACTAAGAAACAACATGAGGCAAATGACTCCCCTGGATCCTCAGACATAGGGCACCAACAGCTTGTCTCCTAATTTATTGGGTCACTTGCTGATAACATAAGAAGGAAGTTACAGAACCGTCAGATGCTCTTGAAGACAGAGATTTGGAGAAATTATTAAGAATAGCATAGAGAGTATTTAGGAACAGAAGGGAGGAAGACAGAAAAAGAGACAGGAGGGATTTTATGAAGGTTGTGACAACTGCACTGCAGGGAGTCACTGGAACTGATGATCCAGGACCTCAAAGGCCTCTAGGGATAAATCAGTGCTCATATTACAAACAACATGGGCATTGGAAGTGAAATTGCCCACAGAAAAGAAAGGAGAAGGGAGAAGTCTCTATTGATGATTGACAATTAAAGAAATGTCTGTCAAAGACAGACCACCTGGTGATGATGAAATTGGGAAAACAACAGAAAGAAGTAGAGTTTTTGGTGGATAGAGGATGTGTTATATTCTATTTTAAATCCACCATTTGTTCCATTAGATGATGAATTTACAACTGTTAAAGGGATGTTGAGCTGCCTGAGAGGGTCCAGAGAAGGGCGACAAGGATGGTGAAAGGACTGGAGAACAAGCCCTGTGGGGAGCGACTGCAGGAACTGTGGTTGTTCAGCCTGGAGGAGACTCAGAGGTGACCTCATTGCTGTTTACAACTACCTGAAGAGAGGCTGCAGTCAGATGGGTGTGAATCTCTTTCCTCAGGCTGATGACGCAAGAGGACATAGCCTTAAACTACACCAGGGGAGGTTTAGACTGGATGTTAGGAAGTGGTTTTTCACAGAGAGAGTGAACTCTCATTGGAATGATCTGCCCAGGGAGGTGGTGGAGTCACCATCCCTGGAGATGTTTAAGAGAAGACTCAATGAGGAGCTAGGCAACATGGTCTAGATGATAGGAGGCTTGGATGGATGGAGGGTGTTGCCTGTGGTTCCACGCTTGTGGGCCTGATCCCTGGGTGGGTGTTTGCTTGGGAATTGGACTAGATGATCCTGTGAGTCCCTTCCAACTCAGAATAACCTGTGAACCTGTGAACTTGGGAGCCACCAGTGAGACAGAGAGGGCATATTTTCTCAAATCATTAGACTTTAAATCAGGGAAAAAATAGGGAACACATAAATTTCTGTTTACACGTGGTTCACCCAAATCCCTATTGGGAAAGGATTTGCTGGTTTATGTAATGGCAAAAATAATATTTGATGGGGGAAAAGGGAATTTGAAGTAGGAGGTGAACAATTAATAGAAATCAGGCAATTATATAACAATTAATAGAAGATAGGCCCTCATAGCAACCATCTCTAATTCAGGAGTCCCAGAAGAAGTGTATAACCAAGTACATCCTGGAGTTGTCTTCAGACATTCCAGGAAGAGCAGTCAATGCTGTCCCCATCGTAGTAACAATGAAACTAGGGGCCAAGGATGTAAAAATTAAGAAATATCTCTTAAGGTTAGCAGGCAGAGAAGGGATCTGGCCCATTATTGAGCAGTTTATCCAACATGGATTGTTAGTAGAGTGTGAATCTCCATATAACACTCCAATTCTTCCAATTAAGAAACTGAAAAAAAGTTACAGAATAGTGCAGGATCTGAAGGAGATATACAAGATTGCTGAGGATTTGTACCCTGTTGTAGCAAATCCTTACACCCTACTGACAAAACTGACACCTCAATTGGCTTGGTTTACTGTCTTGGAACTCAAGGATGCATTCTTCTGTCTGCCCGTAAGTGCTGAATTCAATCAATATTCGCATTTGAGTGGGAGAATCCAGAAAGTGGAAGGCGAACAGAGCTATCCTGGACAGCCTTACCACAGGGTTTCAAAAATGGTCCTACCCTTTTTGCAAATCATCTTGTGATGGATTTGGAGATGTGGGAATATCCCACAGAAACAGGAATAATGCTTCAGTATGTAGATGATGTTCTACTGACCCCGATCTGCTACCCCAAATGCTGATGGGCTCAGCTTTGGAGAGAGGCAGGTTGGTCCATCTTGGAACTGAATGACATTGTTTCTGTCGAATGTGGGGGAAGCTTCTGGCAGCTTACAAAAGCCACTCCTGTAGCCCCCCATGATACAAAAATCTTTTCATGCAAACCCAATACATATACTACGCAAATGAAAAAAAGGTTTGTGCTTGACCAATTGACCCCAAATTTTTTTAAAAATTCAAAATGGTCTAGCTAAGTTACATTTTTCTTATTTCAATTAAAATATTCTCATGTCACAATAAAACTTTTAGATTCTGGCTAGTTATGTATAAAATTTTAGAATTACCTTATGAAATATTTACATCTAGAAAAATTAAATATTTAAAATGATTTCTCCTGTTTCTTTTTATTTTCATTTCAACTTGTAACAAAAAAAAACCCTTTCTGAAGTCTCAATATTTCTCAGGACAGAGACTAAATTTTTGGTGGACTCCTCTCTGAATTTGTTAAACTGGCTTTTTGAATATCTTCATATTCATAACTTGAATATTAGTTTTAATTTTCCTTGTAATTTTTGTCACTGCCATTTAAAGCACCCTCTCTAGCTTTTTGTTATGACTTAAAGAAACATTAATATGAACAAAAGGTGAATACATTGAAAATATGACACATTTTTGTTAATATTTAAAATTAAGGAACTCAAATTTGCTAGAAGATTCAGCTTATTCTGTGTATTGTATACTGAAATAGGTTAAGTCACTAAATGATGCATATAAATCTGGAACACATTTTTGAGGAACTAAACTACTAATACCTTTTTCAGAATATAAAAGTATCAAATATAATAAACCCAGCCCAATTTAACAAAATAGATCCCTTGCATACTTCAGTTTTTCATGAATAAAAATAAAATACATTTCACAAGGCTCTAGTGCCCTCCTAAGAAAACAGGAGCTGAAAGAAATTAGTTTTGTTCAACATATTTATGTTTGTTGGCTGTTCATTGTACACATCTATTAGTGTATCATTTTATTTCATTGGTCTATACAAAGATATAATAGACAAGATAATGTTTTTCCCTCCCAGACTCCTTCCTGTATCCCCAGTGGTGCCCAGTCAGCCTCCCGCAGAAAAGCTCCCATTCATGCTCTTCTCTGCCATCAGAATCCTAGGGAACACAGAGCCACAGAGGTTTGAGGTTTTATTTAGCAGCTACACAGAGGGTTCTGCTGAAGCAGTATTTTAGAAACTCCCAAGTATTTGGTATACAGCAATTTACAGGAATTTGAAAAAATTCCTAGCATAACACAGCTTATATAAATACTTTCAAAATTTCAGAACCAATTTTAATCTGAGAGAATGACTTTTCTCTCTTGCCTCTGTATATACTCTTTAACAGTACTATTCTAAAACTTTTGAGAGAGCATAAGACTATTTTCTGAAGAGACTGGAAAAAATTTACAGACTACTTGAAACCAGTGATTGAGTCTGAAGAACTTGGGAAGGTTTGAAACAATTATACAGCTTTAATAAGAAAAGGATAAAGTTTTAATACTACGAGTGAAAGCATAAACAAACACTGAGGCAATTTAAAGGAAATAGTATTTTAAAGCATCCTGCAGGAGCAACAAGACTTATTTTGAGGAAGAGGGAGCATGCTTCTGATCTTTCTCAGTTAAGAGGCTCACTTTAGAGAAAGAATTGTTTGTCCTGCAATGAATACAGACTAATTCTTCAAAATACTATTAGTAGCATCCAGGATGTTCCACACTCTGGTACTCACCTCTGCCATGGGACTTAAAGGATCCTGTTTGTCAGAGTGCAAACTGAATCATGTCCTAAGATGTCTGCCTATGAAAAACAGTTAGCGGCCAGCCTGTGTTGACCAGCTGCTGTCAGAAGATATATGTATTCTATGAATTAAATTATTTTTCCTTCTGACAAATATTATTTGTGTTTCAATCTGTGGTGTTTTAAAGATTGCTGTTTGTCCAGATAATACAAAACTTGTAGTAGTAACAATAGCAACAATAAAAACAATAAAAATACATTCTGCTTATTCAAGTAAAGCTTTATTCCAAATACAATATGTATGATTCAAGCATGTGACAAACAAAACTATGATAAATTTGTCCCAATTTAAAACTAAATGTCTTGCAAAATTAATCTCATATTTGATTATCCCAAAGAAAAAAAATATTGTCATGTATTTTGAGACAATAAGAAAGACAATTAAGACAACATCTCATGTAATGTTTACCTTGTAAATTTCTGGTTATCCATCTGTGAAAGGCCATTACTGTTAATGAAAATGTGCCATGTAGTGCAATTCAGCTATTGGCAATTTTAAACTAAATGAAAGCACAGATATCTAATTATTGTTTGGAGAAAAACTGATAAATAAAGATCTTGGAATCTTGGAAATTGTCGACGCCTTAAGATAAAAGAGTATTATATTATCATTGGTCTTAACGGCAACTGAGATCAATAAGAAATATTATTAATATTGTTAATATTAGCTGCAGAAGAAAGCAAAACTTGGACGTTTATTCATTCAAGTCCTGCATAATTTTGACTAGACTTTCATCTACTCTGATTTGGCTGTATGCCAATCCTCAATGTTATTCAAAATTTATTTTCCGCCTTTGCCCTTTTACCCTTTTTCATGGCTCTAACTTTCCCTCATTTCCCTTTTCCTTTTCTTTCAGTCTAGCCTCAACTAGCTCTACACTTCACTCTATTAAAAATGTGAATTAAAACACTGTTACTAGTGATCAGATAATTTATTGTGTCTGCTTTTTTCTTCTGCTTTCCTGAGTTTCAATTATTTTAACCAAGAATACTTTCAGACACAAACCTGTGTATTTCCCCACGAAAAGGGCATAACATATTTGGGCTCTGTGTTCTTTAGGCATAACACTAAAAAGCATGATTAGCATCCAAAATAATACTTGGCGTCAGATGGAATTAAATGCACTGCAGTCTGTTTGATATAAACTCACTTTATATGCCCATAGGAATTAAATTAACCTTCTAGAGGAGAAATCTGCTGTGTTAGTTATTACAAATTACTTATCTCAAAACTAACATTTATGGTCTCATATATATAGCACGAAGTAAGAATTTTTATTCCATTCTAAGACCTGTCTCTATATATATTTGTACATAAACAATACGTGTATTTCAAAGTATAATTTCGTCACCGTACATGTTAGATGTATACTGAAAGAACATGCTATTTGAGACATAATAAAACCAACCAGTACGTCATGTCTGCTTTGCATTTCTTTATCATTAAGCATGGGGGAAAAAAGAAATTCCCATCTAATCTGAGTGTTTCAAGGGTCAAAATCCCTGTAGTGGCTGAGCATAGCATTCATGTATAGATTTAGGCCCTTTATCATTAGGGCCTAATTTTATTAACAAGAAATGTGTTTGAGCAATTATGAACTATTGTCTGGGAACACCTGTATGAAGAGCAGAATACAGACAGAACAGGATGGGAAATTTGTGTTTCTTTATAGCATATTTGGAGAAGCTTCCACTGGAATCTAATGCCAATGATATGTTGCATATATTAATTCAATTCAGTATTATGTCATTATTGGTGGAGATAAAATAATGATGTATTAAATTTAGGTTGAACTATAATGGAAATCCTGTACTCATTATATGCATATTAAAACTGAGTGAGTATGTTTTACCACTAAAATTAATCCCAAAGAATTTCAGGAAACAATGGTTAAACTGCTATTTTAGTGTCATCGGTGGAGTCAGTCTCGGAAAATGGAGATTGTCCTTGATCTCTTTCCAAAAGCAATCAGTCCTTTAACTCCCAGAGATAAAACTCTTTAACATAAAGAAACAAACCTTCTCCACTTTCAAAATAAAAGTATATTAAATGCTTTTTTTTTTCCCCCTCTGAGAGTGACTGAGCACTGATACATCAACATGCCTATTGTAGAGTTTCCATCCTTGTAGATTTTCAAGAGTTGTCTAGTCCCAGGCACCCCTGCTCTAAATGATCCTCTCTCAGCAGGTGAGATGGACAAGATTATTTCCAGAGGCTGCTTCCAGTCTCAACCATTCTGTGATTAAATGATAAATCACATTTGTTTTTGGAATTACCTTCTTATTTACTCTCAAAATTCACAGGCAATGATGCATTGCTCACTGTGCAATGGCAAGAAATCCACAGCTGTCGATGGTAGAAAAGAAAGGATCGGGGGACCTACCAGCTGCCTGGAGCCTCCGCACTGGAATCAGTACGTAAATACCAGAAAATATTTTTTGCTATTAGAGACTGGGAAAACTTCTCCTGGTGGAGAAAACCTAGAAAAACAAACTGGAAAATGAAATTGGTAACAGGCAAAAAACCAAGGCAACTACAAGTAAAGAATATAAAAGGGTTTATTTACTAACTAACAAGATCAGAACTGCAAAAGAAGCATCATTTTTAAGGCAACCTTCCC
>WEKX01026780.1:6465-29198 GCA_013390025.1 Pitta sordida | reverse complement strand
GGAACCTACTTGTCTATATTGATATTAAAGCAAATTCAGGATTTGTACCTAAAATAAAATATACATGCTCAATAAATGTGTAGGATAATGTTGTTGTATTCCATATTTTCATGATTCATGAAGTACTACTCCACTTCCAGACTTTGCTGCTACTACCTAATGCCTCCATTTTCCTATGTGCTAGGACTGGCTCTGCTCCTGAAGAAACTGTCTGCATAAATGACCATACAGAAGGAGAGTATGAGTTTTACACAAATCTCTAAAATGCTTGCTGAGAGGATTCTGAGGGCAAAAGTGTATAGATTCTTCTTGGTTCAAGTAAAGGCTAGGACAAATCTAGTTTCAATGAGAGAGGGCAAGCTTGAAGAAAATGGGAAAATCAATTCTCTAAAATAAATTGTACTATCATATATACTTCTGTTACTATACACACATAATGCAGATTTAGGAAGAAAAATCTAAATAAATGGGAAGCAATATATGACTGTTTATTCCTGTAATAGGTGAAATTAAAAGTATTTACAGTAACTTGTCTATTCTAAGTCATACTGTTGTGAACTGAAAAGCCCCACTCAACTCATTGTCTCAATGCCCATTTAACCTAACCAAGGGTTTGCCTGCAGCACATACACTGTGGCTATTATGTCTATCTTCACTCCATCTAGAGGGAGAAATAAGTACTCTAATGTTTGAGTGTTGCTCCTTTCTTCATAATACAGAAATTTCCAGAGAAGGTAGAAACCCTAGGTGTCCTTGAACATATGTATTTAGAAAAGACATATGAGGGTATCCTTCATGCCTAACCTTATGTTCAATATTTCAGAATTAAAATACTTGGGGGGGGTGTTCATTTTTTTTCATGTTTCTACATGTGCCATCCTCTCATAATAGTAAATAACCATATCTGATATGTTGTTCATATCAATTGAATTGTTGGGCTTCAGGAACAGTGCTGAACAAAAATATCCCATATCCCCTTGACACAGACTTCCACACCATTGTCCTTCAGACTGACTTCATTTCTTAATTAAAGGATCCATGTTGTGCAAATGTTAGCATTAGCTTGGATACTGGTTTGTATATTTCTAGGCTCTGAAAAGACTGCCAGGGCTAATGCTAAAAGGTGCTTCAGATGTCAGGTGAAATCATTATCTAATGGTGCTCTACAAGCTGAACTGTGTTCTTGGTGAGAAAGCCTGAGTCTGAATCCAGTGTCTACAGGAAGATGTGTCAGGCTAGCTGGTGCTCGGCAGGCTTTTGCTTTCTAAAACTGAAAAACATGGACCAAAGAGCCAGGAGGCAAAGCAACATGACTATCTCTATCCTTTAATTAATTCTCTAAAGCATGTCCTTCTCAGTTCCACTGATCCTTCCCTCTGGCATCTGGAAGTCATGCTGCCTGCTTCTACAATTGTTTGCATCTTATGGCTCTGGCCAGAGAAAAGAAAGCTAATGTCTGTCTTACAACCATTCTGAGTCCAGAAAATTCAGATTGTATCATATCAAAAAAAAAAAACCCACCCCATAATCAAAACTGTGGTATTTCTCAGATATATTTTGGGAAAGGAATCTTATTTTTCTGTACATAGTGAAAAATGATACAAGTCTGCAGAGCTATCATCATAGTTTGTATATGGCCAGAGATGAAGAAGTTAAAATTTGTCCAAATTTTCTGCTTGCTTTTGTGCTAATGTAGTGTGATGCTGGAGAAGAATAACCTCTAAAACTGTAAATGTCAGGTCTAGGATCCCAGTCATGGCTATATTATAGAGGGGTTTGACCTTCTTCTAACATATCATAGGTCAGCTACTGTGAAAGACAGGGCATTATTCTCACGGCTTCATAGCCCTTAAAAGACAACGACAGGTTCCTACCCAAGGATCTTGCTTCCAAATTGGCTACAATAAGCAACAGATATTAATAAGGAAAAGACAGAGGGGCATACAATTAGATGAGATTTAATTACTGAAGTAATGAATGTAATATTCTGGATTTTTACTAACAATGCAGTTGTCATGATCAGGCACAAAAATTATAAATTCAGATTTTTCTTTTTGCAGATGTATAATGGTTATAAAGCTATGGACACAGAAAGAAATTGCCATGAGCAAGCAATACTTTGGATTTAGAAGATGCCACCTTTTCCATACTAAATTGTCCAGAGTGAATCTTAACCTTTGCAAAAGCAATCTGTCATTCATTGTGAAGTATTCATTCTATACTAGAACCATTACTTTTTTGGTTCTATTCAAATCTCCTTTCATGCTCACCCTGTTCAGACATTTTTGTTATCAAGTTTTATTAGAAGAAATACTCAGAGATAATCGATTTAAAAAATTAAGTCTGATATGACTATGAAAACTGAAGGGATATCTTTGCTTGCTTATTCTTAAATACATATGTGCCGCTCTTTTCAACAAGAATATTTAGGCAATCTGGGGAAAGAAAAACACTTCAGTTTTCATACCATAAATTTTAACAAGAAATGACAGCATAAGGAGTAGACAAAAACAAGATAGAAGTAGTTTTCTTGTGAAAATAATGGAATCAAAATGTCTATTGAAGAATTTTAGTTTCTCTGCTGAAGAATAATTCTACAAATTCTATGATATTTATGCTACTATAGTGATTTTGTAGATGTAGAAATATCTTTTTCTTCTCCATATTTTAGTTATTAGAATTTTGATTCTCTATTTTTTGTTATTAAGATTACTTAGTGACACAAACTTTTTCCACAAACCCCATAGAAACTCTCTATTAGTTGAAATACAAGACTAGAGAACTTTGCATAATGAGGCTGATTTCATTTTCACAGTTCATGCTGATATTTTGTCTACTTTACAAAAAAAAAAAAATTATGTAGTCTAGAAAAGTTAAACATGAGTTTAATGACAATTGCTACAGCTGCAATATAAATTTTTTAAGTCTTAGGCTGTTAGAATCCAGGGCAAAATTTACTTCAAGATTCACTCAAAAGATTGATGACTCAATTCAGAATATATAAAACCATCTAAGTACACTCTTTATGCTTGAAAATATCCACAATAAATGCCATCAGCTCCTAAAATCTACCAATACCTAACCCTTTAATGTGAGAATAATACAAATGTGGAGGCACAGCAAATTCTACAACCTACATATTCCTTCAAGAAAACAAGGAGGAAATGTTTCAGGGAATGCTTAGTTCAAAATGCTGCAGTAGATGAAAGCTCTTCCATTAACAAGCAGCCATTTTAACCAACCTCTTATTCATAAGTGACTAAAAGCTTGATTTAGAGCCCATTAATGTAAATGTCAGTCTTCCTGTTGACTTCTAGGGGTTTCAACTTAAGACTGAAAATCAAAAGCTGCAGACATCTGCTGTTGTCTATTCACAGGCCAAGATGAAATTAATTATTCTTGTTGGATTGTGTTTTGATGCTGTTTGTGGTGCAGGCAGAAGTATGAGTTAAAGCCCACCCTGTGTCAGTACAAAGGAGAAAAGATTGGAGAGAAACACTGACTAATAACTCAAGAAGGGAAAGTTCTTTCTTCCTCTTACACTACCATGTAAAGCGGCCTGCTCTGTGATTTAATTCAAATACCATGATATGCTATCATGACTCGAAACATTTACTCAGCAAAAAATAGCCAGCTCCCCTAGGCTATTGGCATACTTCAGGGGTGAAACTACCAATTTACCATTGGATTCTAAATAGACACATGAATTATTACATTCCTAGACCAGCATGTAACTAATATTATGCGCTGAAACCTCTGCATCTAGCCTGGTCCAGGCAATGTTTCTTAAATTCCCCTCCAGCAGTTAATTTTTTGGGACACAGATTCAGTTACTGCAAGCATCCCGGATTCCAGAATATCTTTTGCTGCAGACTAACAGCTTAATTTCAGCAAATACGATATTTTTTGTACTAGTAGCTGTTCTAGTTGCAGAAAACTACATTTACATGAACAACAGAGAAATTAAGATTTGAAATTGCTAGGATCCTGCCAAGGAAGTAGATATAGTTATAGAAAAACATGGAATAAATCCTTAGAGGAAGATACGGGGAAGAAAAGTAATTCCATTTCAGAATGAAAAGTAGCAGTGTAGAGGTGTAAAGAGTAAAGCAGTATCAGGGCAGAAAGGGATATGAAAACAACTAATAACATCTCATTATCCATATATTACCTAGACAATAAAATTTACTTCATAATTGTAGATGGTATAAAATAAAATCAAAATTAATACTCAAGATATTTTTATATGCATGCACCTAGGTACAAGGCAATTAGATTGGGAGAATATTTAATAGTTTCTAAACTATTTGCGTCCATAAAGATTTCAATTCCTATATGGGAGTGGGATTGCAACAGTGGGAAATGAACCAGTTAGTGAATACCAAGCAACATGAGAAGCATTTCCAATAATAAACACAATTAGCAATGTAGATGAGAAATCTATCTGATTTATGGGCTGTATATGCAATTATAACACATTCATAAAATGTTACCCACAGAGCAATCCAATACATTTGTTTATCCGTGCTCCCAGATTAAGAAAGTAATGTTGTCAACCAACCAATTGTGGGCATTACATATTCAAGATTAATTACCATCTGCATAGGACAGATGTTAAATCTTCAGTTTCACAGCAAGGCATCTATATCTTATTTCCCATGGACTGCTTCTTTCCCTGATCAATAAATGTATCAGCCTAGCTGTTCATCTTGCCACAGAGGTCAGAGGAATGACAGGGGTACATCTGGTTTTGTGTCAAATAAAGGCTGAGGAAATGAATCCTATAAATAGCTCGGCTGCAATTGTCCTTCACTCTTTTACTCATCCACTCATGTTTAAGTTTTAAACATCTTAGGAATTTCTTAGAGGAGGAGGGAAAAAACCCACAAATAACAAAAACCTCAAAACCAAACCACAAAACCAGCTTTTTGGCATATTTTTCAAGCTAGAATTCATGTCAAATTTTTATATGAGCTGAGCTTGATTCCCCACTGCATCTTCAGCTAGTTCAATAGTGCCAGTATATGAGAGCAGAATTGGTTAGCAATATAGCCTCACAAGTTCTATTCTTTATTACTATTGTTACTATTATCATTTCACTTTGTTGTATAAAATAAGAAAATGAACATTTGAATTAGTTGTCTTGTTAGTGACAAGAGTGTCATCTTTGAAAAAGATGTAAATACGAAATGCACAATGACTTCACAAAACAGTGGAAAAGAATATTCTCAAATCAGGACTTGATCAAAAGTGATGCCAAACAACAATCTTGCTTTGACTGACCATATAGGTCTCTATTCTTTAAGTACTTTCATACTTCACTTAAAGATCCCTGCAACCTCAGCAACCTCAGTTTGTGTCACCCCAGACATCCATGACTGTTCTGAATTGGCTGCTCCGTGAAGATGGAAGCTCTGACACAATTGTGGTCAGATAGATGGCAGTTTCTATTCTCAAGTTCCCTGGAGATGTCCAAAGAGACAGAGAGAGTCAAGGCTACAATCTCCTTTGTGTGATAAAGTGACAGCTTTGCTCAACTCTCACATATGACCAAGTCATCTAGGTCTTCTTTGATTCTTACTAGCCCTAGGAAGTGACTCCTTCTATCCCCATCACAGTGGAGTGGCCTAATCACCACAGACCACCCTGTGCACAAAATATCTCTGACTGCTTCTGAAGATCAGCCCCTGTGTAGTCAGGTGTGCAACGGTCAAGGAGAGAGGAAAAGGTCTGACAACAGCCAAGAAGGACAAGCTTCTTGTGTCTGCTCTGCAGGGTGATTTTAATAAACCCAACAAGACTAATAAAAAAAGAAGTTTAGAAACACTGCATCTCCATCAACATGTGTGTCAGGTTTCTTTGACCAGGTTAATCAATGACGAGATCTTACTTTTACAGTGTGAGCTCAGTCTCTGTGTCTCTCTTTCTAGGTGACTGATTAGTCTTCTGGGAAATTATGTGAAGACAATACGACATTGGCACATACCATACTATTAAACATGCTCTCGAAATATGTTAGTTATATTTTTGCCCAAGAGAGTGGAAATGCCAGACATTTCTGCAGTTTCCTGAACTGCCAGAAGCCAATTAAACAGGATCTTCTTGTGAAGAGGGAGAGAGAGAGTAAATTAAGAGTTCTAGGTCTCCTGCAGAGACAGTTGAGTGAGGCATTCAAATGTTTGTACTACATCAGGCTGAGGGTATTTTCCAGCCTGAGTGTCTGTATCTAGCATTTCTGTAAGAAAATATCTATGTTAGGCATAAAACATAGGCATAGTTACAGTGGAGTTCTAAGGTCTACTTGATAATCTAAATGCAATAAAATATAATTGTGCATCTTATAATTTTACTTAATAAAAGGCTGTGAATAATTGCTAAAATTGTGAAATTGCAGAGAAGATGGCTTGGAAAGGACCTTTGATGGTCAACCAGTCACACCCCACTTCAATGAGTAAGGATCTCTTCAACTAGATCAGGTTTCTCAAAGGCCCATCCAGCCTGACCTTGAACACTGTCAAGGATGTGGCATACACCATCTATCTGGCTAACCTGTTCCAGTGTCTCACCATCCTCATTGTAAAAATTCATTCCTTTTATCTAGTCTGAATTTATACTCTCTTTGTTTAAAATTGTTATCCCTTGTCCTATAACAACAGGCCCGACTAAAAAGTCTCTCCCCATCTGTCTCATAAGCCCCCTTTAAGTACTAAACGGCCACAATAAGGTATCTTTTCCGGGCTGAACAATCCCAATTGTCTCAGCCTTTCCTCATAGAAGAAATTTTCCATTCCTCTGCTCATTTTAGTGGCCTTCCTGCAGACATGCTGCACCTAATCTATGTCTTTCTTGCACTGAGGATCCAAGAGATGGATGCACTGCTCCAGGTGAGGGTCCCAATAGAGCAGCGTAGAGAGACAGAACCACGTCGCTTGACCTGTTGGCCGGGCTTTTTGAGATGCAGACAGGGGCAGAATTTGTTTTTTGGTGTGCAAGCACACATTGTTGGGACATGTCCAGTATCTCATCCACCAGCATGCCCAAGTCCTGGTCAGTAACGTTGCTCTCAGTACCTGGAGTTGTCCTGAATCAGGTGGGCTTGGCCTTGTTGAACTGCACGAGGCTCACATGGGCCCACTCCTCAGGCTTAAAATACCGCATATAAAGGCAGAATTAAGGTTGGATAACTAAATTTTATTTTTAATTTTTATTCTGCACCACTTTATTAATATAGAATACAGGTACTGTATATGTTATGTCAGGAAAATATATAAATATTTATAAATATTAATATTCATATTTATATAATAAATTTATATGAGGCACTGAGTGACATGGTTTAGATGATGGGATGGTGATAGGTAATAGGTTGGACTTGATGATCTCAAAAGTCTTTTCCAGCCTTGTTAATTCTGTGATTCTGTGAAATGGTGAACATTTATACATGGTTAACGAAAGACTAGCATAGATTCAGTACTATGTATAAGAATTAATTTATTTAATTAACTTTTGCATGTCCACCATGGGTGAATTAACATCCAGATAATAAATTCCTCTTTATTTTTCAAAAGGTTTTCAGATATACTACAGTGATTACTTTGACTAAAGTTTTATTCTGTACTGAAGGGAAACATGCTGATCTCAAGATGTTATATCTTGTGGACATTGTGTCCAGGACTTTTGAGAACCTGGTTTATGATGGAGTGCTTTATCTGATTCCATTGACAGTGCTCTCTATAAAGCTAAGTACACAGCTGTGCTGCTGGAGTTTCATGCAAGAGAAACTCATTGACTTTGAACTTTTGTTCTTCCTGTTACATGTTTGAGTGGAAAAAAGGATAAACAAGGCCCTGAATCATTTTACACAATATATAGAAAACTTGAAAATGTCACTTATACTCTTAGCCATGAACTATAGGAAAATAAGCATTTTCCACATAAATAGAGTTTCCATTAAAAGTAAGTTATTCTCGCTGCTATTGTCACAGCAACATTTAAAATGGGAACTAAGTCAGAAGTTAATACTGCTATTAAAGACCTGCCAGGAGCTGGTAAGAATTTTTGATGTTGCTAGAAAAAGTTAACTGGAAGCAACAAAGCAGGCAGTGGAGCTAGTCTAACAGAGGGAGGCTCAGAGAAAGGCCAAGGACTAGCCAGCCGAAAGACACAGTACATTACACTGACAGAGTCAGGAGCTCTGGTATTTAATCTGCCGGACAAAGAACATAGGAGAACAGATTTTTTTTTTTAAGAGTTTTCTTTTAAAATCCGGAGAACACTGTGATAAAATCGTGATACAGTTTCCATGGCTCCAATCTCCAGACACCTTTTGCACTCATCCTTGTTTATTGCAGGAAGGTTCCAGAAAATAGTTTTAGGAGCCCTGTATGCCAGGTACCTTTTTATCTAGTGGAACTGGCAATGTTGATTTTTTTTCTCTGGAGCATTTTAGGTCTGGAATTTGTATTGTGATTATCTGTACTTCTCTATTTAAAGATGTTTAATTTGGAAAAAAAAATTAAGAATGAGAAAGGAGAAGTAGAAAGGGAGAAGCTTAACAATACTGACTCAGGAGCACGCTATGCACCCTGACCAAACTAAGAATGTAAGTGGGGTTTTAGGGATGTCCCACTATGCCACATATGCTGTCTATCTCCAAAGTTTTCCCATGAAGTAGAGATTTTCTGAAGTTGTTACTGAGATATTTAACTCTTTTCCATTGTCTTGATATTCAGTTTTTTATTGGTGTCTTATATAATTCACAACTCATCTCCACAATATGATATTTGTAAGAAAATGAAAAAAAAGTGATCATGAAGAGGGAAAACTAGTTGTTAAGTAATGACAAGTGACAACTACAATGTTGCTAGACATATAAAATGGAGAAAAGAGCCAATCTTAGAAAAAAGCTAGATGACCTGTCTCACAGGAAATTCAAATGTTTTGATGACCGCTTTTCTTTCAGAGTGGAATGAAATATATTGAAACATCCTGAGCAGAACAACTATGGTACTCAATGTTAGCAGAGTCAGAGCAGCAAGACAGAGGAATGCGGCCCAGCCCATAATATATACTGGGAAAAAAGAGACCAAGAGCCACTATTGTTGGTTTCAAATTAGTATTTTGAGGTATTTTCTTAAATATTGGTACAGATCCTCTATTTTATCGGTGCAATTCACCCCACCAAAAATATTCTCCATAAAATTCATCCTAGACTTCACCACTGGCACATGGATATACTTCGTCATGGCAGAGATGGAACTTGTGATTCTTCCTCTATAAACCACCTCTCTTTTCCTTCATCTCCCAAAGCACACACTTGAGAGAAAAGATATTATTTTTAACTTTCAGGGTGATGTTCTATGTGGAACAAAGCAATTGAATCTTTTCCACACGTCTTGGGTGGTCAAGGTATGTCAGACTAGACAGGAACACATAAAAACTCTGTCACTGTCATCTTTTGTAATGCTAAAGAGTATGTTTTTCTCTAAATTTTGGTTCTACAGCAACACACACAAGACAATAATTTCCTTCAAGGTCTCTCCTGTTGTGATTTCTGCTCCTCAAATCAAAGTCTATTTTTTCTCTATTTTGTAAAGGGTGCAATGAATCACAGGCTCACAGGTTATTCTGAGTTGGAAGGGACCCACAGGATCATCTAGTCCAACTCCCAAGCGAACGTCCACCCAGGGATCAGGCCCGCAAGCGTGGAACCATGGGCACCACGCTCCATCCATCCAAGCCTCCCATCGTCTAGGCCATGTCACTGAGCTCCTCATCAAGTCTTTGCTTACCACTTCCAGAGGTAGCGACTCCACCATGTCCCTGGGCAGATCATTCCACTGAGAGATCACTCTCTCTGTAAAAAACTCTTCCTAACATACAGTCTAAACCTCCCCTGGTGTAGCTTAAGGCCATGTCCTCTTGTTCTGGTGCCGACAGCCTGAGAGAAGAGATTCACAGCCACCAGACTGCAACCTCCCTTCAGGTAGTTGTAAACAGCAATCAGGTCACCTCTGAGCATCCTCCTCACCAGGCTGAACAACCTTAGTTCCCGTAGTCACTCTCCACAGGGCTTGTCCTCCAGTCCTTTCACCATCCTTGTCACCCTTCTCTGGACCCTCTNAGCTTACCATGGGAAACCATGTCAAAAGCTTTTCTAAGATCTAAGTGTACAACATCCATGGCCTTTTTTGCATTGACCAGGCAAGTCACCAGATCATAAAAGGAGATCAGGTTGGTCAGGCAAGACCTTCATCTCCTAAATCACAGAATCGCAGAACCACAGAATATTCTGAATCCATGCTGACTGGTTCTAATGTCAGGTCCTGTTTGATAGCATTCAGAGTTATCTGTTCCATGACTTTGCCTGGGACTGAGGTCAGGTTCACAGGTCTATAATTACTCAGATCATCTTTCTGGCCCTTCTTGTGAATGGGTGTCACATTAGCCAATTTCCAGTCTTCCAGTACATCATCAGTAAACCAGGACTATTGGTAAATTATGGAGAATGGCTTAGCAAGTTCATCTGCTAGTTCGTTCATCACCCTCGGATGGATCCCATTTGTCCCATGGACTTGTGAGGATCCAAGCTGCTCTACAAGTCTCTAACTACCTCCTTCAGTATTACAAGGGAATTATATTGCACCAATTATTGGCGTTAACTGAGGGACAAACAGGTTTACACTCTGTAGCAGAGTATCAAGGTAAGAAACATTTTTAAAAAGTGATCAGATACATGGACACAATAGGATACACTCACCAATGCTGAGAGAGCTGGCTGATGCCATTGAGAGGCTGGTCTTAATAATCACTGAAAGATCACAGCAAGTGGAGGACTACTAGAAAGGAAATGTCACTGCTATCTTCACAATAGGTGAGAAAGATTTGGGGAAAAATAGGCAAGGCAGTCTTATCTAGTTTCCAGGAACATGATGGAATAGGTTATTCTGTAACAAAGAACAGCATAAATATGAAGGACCAGAAGGGGTAGCCAACATGAAGTTAGAAAGGGGAAATCGTGCCTCACCAACCTGATACCATCTGCAAGCAAACACCTAAGCCAGTGGAAGGGCATGTTTTTTAATCTCAATTTTAGTAAGGCTTTCACACTGTGTCCCATAATATCAACACAGACAAACTGATAAGTAGGGTTCAGACCAAGGGGCAATAAAATGGATTGAAAACTGTCTGAACTTCTGGATGAAAAGGTTGTGATCAGAACATGAAGTCCAGCCAGATGTCAGCCCCTACTGGAATACCTCAGATGGTGGTACCAGAACCAGTACTATTCAATATATTCATTAATTACTTGAAGTGCAACCTCAGCAAGATTAAAGACAATACAAAATTAAGAGGACTCATTGATACACTAGACCCTTGTGCTACCACTCACAGAAACCTTGACTACCTGGAGAAATGAACCAAGAGGAACTTTCTGAAGTTCAACAAAGGGCAATACCAAGTCCTGAACTTGGAAAGGAAAAACCACATATGCTGGCAAATGGGATCTACTGTCTAGAAAGAAGATTTATAGAACAGATTGTCAGAGGTCTTGGCAGACACCAAGCTGACCATAAGCCAGCATTGCATGTTTACAGCAAAGAAGGCCAAGAGAGATACTCCTTCCCCTATGCTTAGCACTGGTGAAACATATTAGGATGCAGGGTCTACTTCAGGGCTCCATAGTACATGAGAGGAATGGACAGGAGCAAATCCAGTGAAGAGGTACAAAGATGAGTAATACTTCGAGGACCTGACACATGAGGAGATGCTGAGTGAGCTGGGGATTCTCAGCTTGAAGAGAAGGCTCAGGAGGGATCTTATCAATATGTATAAATACTTGATGGAAGGATGTAAAGGACATGGATGGTGGTTGTTTTCAGTGATGCCCAGTGACAAGAGAAGAGAAAATTGGCATAAACTGAAACACAAAAGGCTCCATCTGGACACCACAAAATACTTCCTTAATGTGAGAGTGATTGGGCACTGGCAGAGGCTGCCTAGAGAGGTTGAGTCCCTCCTTGAAGACAGTCAAAACCTGACTGGACATGGATCTGGGCAACTAGTTGGCCCTGCTTGAGCAGTGTGTTGGACCAGGTGACATCCAGAGGTCTCTTTAAATCTCATCCACTCTGTGATTCTGTGTTAAATAAAAGTGTTATATACATTATAATGCAGAAATATTTAGAAGCACAGCTTCAATAGTTAGAAATGTTTCTGATCTATGATTTGTCTCATGCTGGTATGAATAACACATAAAAGGTGTTGTTTGAGGGGAGGTGGGTTGGGTGTTTGTTTTTTTCTAAATAGAAGATTACTCCTCTTGTATCTGTTGTTAACTGTTTCTGCTAATTTAGTCCCTGCAATATTTCTACTTTTGTGGCTGTGTTTTGCCTCAAAGTGGGATAATAAATGACTCACAACATTAATCTGCTTTATAATTTAATATGGTACTATCTCGCACTGGAATATCAGGTGGACAGCTTACACCAGATAATGAAGTAGCAAAGATACTGAAGCAGTAAAAGTGTAATTCCAAAATGACACGTTTTTGCAAAGTGCGTAAACATCAGAGAGATGTCAATACGTAATCAAATGTCATGAAATCCTGCAGGCGCCGCGTAGGAGCCCTCACCAGTGCAATAACACCACAGGCCACAAAGGGGCACCCATATGCTGCGTTTAAATCCACAATTCCCCAGAGCCTTCTCAAGTGAATTTCCAGACATTTAATTTCAGAAGTTTCCAGACAAAAGTTTCCTCTCACCATGACACTACTCCCAAGCCTCAGTGAAGTCTTAGCCTATAAAAACCTCTACAGTCAATAGAGTTCATTTGAATATACATTTAATTAATCTCTCTTCATTTATCACTGTGACAACTAAGATACAAGAGTAATTTACGGATATTGCTTTTTTTACAAAACTACAGACACGTTTTAGGCTAATGGAGCTGAGGCCAACAACAACATTAAAAAACAGCCTCAGAGGAAAACTGCCAAATGCTTGTTTGGCCAGAATGTTTATCATAAAAATAACATTACACATGCTCAAATTCTTATCAATCGAACGTTTCTTGACTTTGCTCCAGTTGCATTTGGCTATGCCCTTCCCTTTTCTATTAAAGTCTACCCACACAGACATTGAAATTTTGCCCCTTTCCATTGCTGGTAGCTCAAATATGACTCAGCTCTTCCAAAAAAACCCTTATATTCCCACATCACATAGTACAGTGCACTGAAAGTCTATCTGTCAGTTGTTTCTTCACTTAAGTCTCCTTAACAGCTCTGGCCCAGTGGAGAAACAGAGAAGTGATGGGGCCAGTGTTGAGGCAGTCGGGATGTCAATGTTATTCTCAGATGATAAGAAACCTGGAATGAAAGTGGCTTTACAGCAATTGTAGAACACTAAAAAGATCTGCATAATTAATATATGGCTGTGGTTTCTGCTCAGTATATTTGCCAGACCACTGCTTTAATTGACTAATGGTCTCTGAGAAACAGAGCTCTGCTTATTGTACTGCTGAGAGGCAAAACCAGGAGAAGTCAGAGTGACTCAGACAGTGAAGGTAACTGTCTTACTGAGAAACAGCTGACTGGCATAGGTACATGAGCATCCTGGTGAGTCTGTGTTCTAAGTGAGGACATTCTACAGTTCCAAGCATAATTAAGAACTGCTTGTCTGTAACTAACTTTTCACTATTTTACCTTGTTAATTAAAGAGAAAAAGCATGTGATGATTGAAAAGTAGGCATTAAGACAATGGCATGTCATCATCTTCTATGGCTACAATTTCTGCCTGTTAGGTTTAACTCTGTCATTGCCTAGAAAACAATGCATAATACTGTTTCTGCAATGACAGTATCTGAAAATGTGCATTTGCAGAGGTTTACATCACTTTACAAAGCTAGAAAACATGTCATATTTCCAATAAACATCACAAATTACATCAAATTACAGTAGCTTTGGCTCAAGGATAGCCACTGGAGAACGGTAGTCACATGGAAGTGGAGAACTTTAAGAGATTTTATTTGGAATTTTGTGTTACAAACAAACAGTGCAGCTCTTTAAAACTGAGCAATTCTATTGCTTTGTTTTAAAAATAAAATTGTACACTAAAGCAAGCAACCCGTGATTCAGACTCCCACTGTAGATGACAAGTTCATTCACTGTCCTATTCTTTTGCAGACTGAAGTAACAAGGATAGCAATACTGCATGTGACCAGCAGCTTGCAGAGACAGGGGGCTATTTGTCACCACCTAAAATTGTATTAAGCCATTTGGCATATGCTTGCTTAAAAACTTGCTGCAGAATGAGATATGAAGTGTCATGAGGCTCAGCTGTAGGATAATAAAATGCCACCAAGAACATTTGTATCTTGATATGTCTGATTCAATAGAAAGATTTATTATGTCCTACCCATTTACTGCACATTTCAGCCAGATTTGTAATTGACCAGGATGGTTAAGACTTAATTTAAGACAATGCTTCTATCAGCTTGGTTTTCACTAATAGGGCATAAGTGTTCCATGTAGCATTATATATTACCATGGTATAGCCTGTCCTGGGTTAACTGTGTGCTGCAAACTGATCTAGTCCTGCCTTTACGTCATTTGTTATGGGAAAATACAGACGCATATATCTGATTACTCCCCATATTTACACAAAAGAAGAATGATATTTCTCAGGGGCTTACTCAAAATATCACTGTTTTCAAATCAATAACGATTCCATTCTGACTCACTAGGATGCTTGATGGATTACAATAATCATAGATAAATATCCTTTAGCATAAGACGAACTTGTCTTTTTTTTATACTTGTCAAATACAGAAAAATCAAAGAATTAGATGGTAAATTAATATTAGTGAAGTGAGTAATTAGAAGTATGTTTTATGGCCAACAGTATTAAATGGCTTCATTTTTATTATAAATATGGTTTATGGCCAACAGTAGTTGAATGCCTTCATTTTTAAATATATATGATGAATCATATTAGTAGAATGGAGTGTAATGAAGGTAATGAATGTCTAATTCTCTTATGGAAATGTACAATGCCAATTTCAGAATCCTAAGAACATAATTGTGCGTGAGGATTTTGGCTTGTTTGTTTTTCTGAAGTCAGACTCTTGAAAAAATTTTGATTACATTCTTAATTGCTCTTGTTTTTTTTCCTAAGAGACAAGATGGCACAGAAAGAGCTATTTGAAGACTTCCACCTCTAATACTTTATGGCAGTGATTTGGATTGTTCCCAGGTTGGTAGCAGTCATATATTAGTAACATTATTGAGTGGCTTTTTCCATAGATTTCTCAGTTCATTTTTCTCATGGACTATTTTTTGTTGGACAGAATTAACAGGAGGATTGACATCTTCACTAGAAGCATGGAAAAGTACTGGAAGCTGACAGCTGAGATGTTCTAGTGGGGACAGATAGCTTCAAACTCCATAATTACAGCAGCTGGTAACAGCCTCCTAATGTTTTGCTATGTAGAGAAGTAGGATGCTGCAATTCTAATCTACTTTCGTATTTTTCGAATGTGGGAAAACAAACCAATTGAATCATACAAGTTAGAGACTGGAATTATCAGTCCATTGCTACCTCCTTTCATCCAAGGATCTCATGGATTATGACTACATCCACCTCAACACCATTGCAGGAGCTCTAGTTCGTTCTTTCATGAATTGTCACTTGTGGTTGGAACTATGATCAGAAATTAAGTCTTAAAGTCCAAAATTCCGTTCTTTGATGACAGTTTCTCATTTGATTTGTAACAAGCCCACCAGTTTCTCACACACGATGGTGTATTTTGGCCCTCACAGCCCCTATTGGCTCAAATATCCACATTTCATGGACACAGGGAGTAGAGCATAGAATTGAGGACAGCAGAGAATTGCTCTCAGGCCTCCCAGTTTAGATCTAGACACGGAGAGAAGGAAAGAGAGCTTTCCTATTATCATGTAGTGAATTTTGTGAGGCATGGATACTTTGGGAGTAGACTCCATTTGCTACCTTAAATATTAAGTTGGAGTTCCGGGACATGATGCTACCAAATACAAATACAGACACAATGAAAGTAGGATGATTTTTGCGAAATAGCTTGTGCTACACACACATGTGTTGATATCTCTCCAGTGTTAATATCTTTTCCTGACTTCCAGGACTCTCTTTTCAAAACTTGTGGGTTGAGCAAGTTCATGATCTAGATAAGTTTTCTGCCTAACACAGACACCTGAGCTCCTTCCTTCAGCCTTTCTACACACTCCCTCTCTAGCAGTAAATAGCTATTGCAACAGCCTTAAGCAGCACATAGAACATCTTAGTAAAGGAAAAGACATTTGTCCCTCTTGCTGTCCCAAAGGAGAAGGGAATGCATAAATTATTCAGAAAAAAAATCAATATTGTAATAGCCTAAGAGTTGCAAATCTTATGGAAAACCTAGAATGAGCCTGGATATTCTGGTTGGTTTTCCTGGGTTTTGCAATATCTTGGTGTTTTCCCTGGCCACCCCTAACCTGCTGTGATGTTACAGGCTTTAAAAAGAGTTCACAGGTTCACAGATTACTCTGAGTTGGAAGCGACCCACAAGATTATCTAGTCCAACTCCCAAGCAAACGTTTTTAATACATTCTTCCATTTTTTCTCTTTCACCAAATTTTAAAATGTAAAAACGGTCCACAGCTGTGTGAGTGAGTTAAATATTGAGCCTTGTGTAGCAGTTAAAAAGGCTGAATTTAAAGCTGCTTGTCTTGCTTTCCAAAAAAAAGTCCCTGGCTAGGAGGTTTCTTACAACTTCCATTTTAATTCCTCTCATAGAAAATAAATTTTCAAAATTGTTCTGTTGCTGGGGGAAAGTAGCATGGCTACTGTATGTTGGAGGGCAAAATGGGTCCAGAGGGAGATCTAGAGAAAAAGAATCATACCAATCAAAGTCAATGCAAAACAATACATTTCTTTTAATGTGTTTACCAAGACTCATTGTTCTACCATTTTTTTCAGCCTTTTCTGTGAAATATGCTTCACAAGGGACTGTTGCAGTGTACAAAACAAAATAGACAAATGCTATGTTAAGGCAGATTGTTTAAAAAGAAATTAATAACAAATGTTAAAGAACCACAATATGATACTCTAGGGAATGTTCCAAGGGAACAAATGGCTTATGCAATTCAGGATATGTAACACTGGCCTGCCCAGAGCTTCAAACAGGGGAAAAGACAACCATATGCTTTTAATTGCAAGATAATGTTTTTAAGCCTATGCCAGTTTCCTTTGTTGCATGGTGAACCAAAGAACCCTAGTCAATGGACTTGAGTTACTGAGCTGACATTTAAAATAGCATTAAAAGTTTGACTATTTTTTATTATCTCCTTCAATTTGCAGGGCTTGAAATATCAACTATCTTAGAGACATGACAATATTCCATAAATTATTAGGCATTCTGTGGGTTAATATGTAAGACTGGAATAAATTGTTATTCTGTTTGTAATTTAGTTGTGTCCAAAGAAAATTCAGAAGCTAGTCTTTTACCCAAAAGTAGATGGAATTAATTTATATATATATATATAGCATTACATTGTTTAAAGTGCAGTTTCTGGTGTCAAAAGGAAAGTTACCTCTCACACTGAACTCAGGTTTTAAATACAGCTGCCAGTGAGGTCACAACTGTTACTAAGTACAGAAATAATTATTTCTTAGCTTTCCCTTTAAATTCATACATGTTTTACTGAACAGTCATTGAATAGGCTGTTGTTGCTATAACAATTGGAAGCTTGTACTGATTTTTGAAAAAAGTTTTCTGGGTCTCAAATTTTTTAAATATTATTTTTCAAGTTTAATACATAATTTTAATCAATCTAATATATTCTGAATCTCAGTTTCTAAGCAGTAAAGAATTTAAGTGTAGATTATTTTTGCAGGCCAAATTTAGAAGGCTAGATCCTGAGCAAATGTATACAAAGTACAAAAGAGACTGAAATTTTATTACATTACACCAGTTAAGGTAGAATTTAATATAAAACAAAGCAAAATTGCAAATATCCAGGGATTACATGCATTACAATAGAAAATAAATCAGGACTAGGTCCAGAACAAAAATAAAAGTCTTTTTATAAATTAAAGATTTGAAATTTATGTTCAAAATTACAACACCTGTTACTGCACCTGTGTGTCCCAGTGCTGGGAAAGAATGTATGGATGGTTTCTCTCTCCCATGACTTCATGTTGGCTCATTTTGATTCATCCATCACATCCCAAACATGATTTATTATCTGTTACACTGTATGTGATATATTGCTGTTTCATCAAGCTTTTGATGCAGCCCATCATTCAACATGTTCCAGGAAGGAGAAGCTTCAGTACATACACAAGCATTGTTTATAGTGGTTCTGCATCATATTTAATGTTGTGGGTGTATTGGCTATCCAGGTAACTGTTATACCAGAGTATCTAAGAGGCATTCATCTTTCCCTTTCCTTTTCTCTTCTGTCTTCATCAAAATGTTAAAAATAGGATTGGCTTTGATGCAGAGCATTAATGTGAGGCAACTGATATGAAGACCACAAACGAAACCTGTCATCTCCCACCTGCAGCTTCATCAAATGTAGAGTGGTCTAATTTGCCAAGTTTCCGAGAGATGTCAGGCAGAGCTGTTACTCATTTATGGCTTACAAAGGGACTTTAATCAAACCCATGTGGACTTTCAGGGCTTGCACCAATGGCAGGAGTAGACTGAACTCACTAGGCCCTTATTTATTGGTGTTAGGTTAAAAGATTTTTGAAAAATAGTATCTGGCTTCTGTAGTTAGAAATGTCAGTAGGATTAGATACAAGTACAGTAAAGGCTGTGCAATAAATATTTGTTCTAGAAGGAAAGTCAACAAAGATGTAGCTTCTGAAAGATAAATTCTGCAATGGTAAATGTCAAATATTGGAACATTGCTAAGAAAAAATTTAATTTCCCATGTCTGTAGGAGAAGACCCAGGTAATAGAAGCACTGAGATTGCGCACAGCGTTTTTCTTTACATAGTAATTTAAGAGGGACAAAAAATATGAAGAATGTTGATACAAAGAAAATTTATAATCTGAAAGAACTGCAAGTTTGTTCAGCAATATGAGGTCTCTAATGAGTTTTAACAGCAAAGAGTGTCTTTGAGATGGACCTAAAAACTGAGTGACAGGCAATAGCTCTCAAGAAAAAACCCACAAGATCCTTCCCTCGAAAAATTTCAGCACAAATCTCTATTTCTAATTTTATGTCTTTCTTCCTGTTAATACTTGTAATTTCAATGGAAAGCATAAGCTAAATGGCTGTTCAAATCAGAAAGATCAGACTTTGCCTATCTTTGCTTATCTTTGCAAATATAATGAGGAATTTTAAGAAGATAAGTTCCCCCAAAGTACAGCTCTTACTGTAGAAGGGAACTGCCAAAGCTCACACATGAAGGACTTATAGAGTGACATATGTCAGCATCTCATAACTCAGCAATCGGCTGCTGGCAAAAATGGTGATATGAGGCTGAGGGCAAGCAGTACTGTGAAGGCAATGGCTGACATGTAAAGTATTACATGAGATGCAGGTTTAAAAACTGGAAAAAAAAAAAAGATAAGCTTGTCTAAGCCAGCTATGATCTCATTATGATTGAACTCATAGTCAGATACAGGCCATAGTCATTATCAAAAAAAGACCCATGGTATATTTTGCTGGCTGTTTGTAAGTAGGTAATGGATTATTTCCATGGGTGACTGCTGTGGTCAGAGGATCACAGGCTAATCATAACAAATGACTGTGTGCCAACAAAACACTAAAGAGAAGCTATTCTCATAATCAGTAGTCTGACTTGCAGCAGTCATGGAGAGGGCACTGCATGACAGCACATGCAGATGGGACATATCCAAGTCTTACACAGTAGGTTTTTTGCGTGAATATACAACATTGGTAAAACTGAACCATGAGCATGCGCTAGATACATGAATAAAATCATTGACCAATTTAGAAACATCTAGTATTGGGTTTGTGTACTCTGTCAGTGGTGGAAGGTAGTCAGTTAGTAGATATCTGATTAAATGTATGTGGGAAAGGTGACATGACTCCACAATTTTGGTCCTGAGATGCTGTTATATCAAACTTCACTATATGCTGTTTTGTCACTGTTCTTTTACTGTCTACTATTTACTATTGCAATTAATGATCACAGAATATAAGTGATTAATCCAGGATGGAAATATTTCAGAAAACCTTGATTATGAGGGTAAACAAATTTTGGAGGAATGAAAACATGGAAACATTGGGATGCTAGGAAAGACAAGAATACAAAATTGAAAGGCTACAGAATGCTAGAAAAGGACCAAGAGAAAGATATAAACTTTTCCACAGTACCATGGTACTTGCAGATGAAGCACTTTTTCCAGGTCATTCTCAGAATACAGATAGTTACATTTCTGGAAATACAATGAGTATGAATAAAACATAAAATCTGCTTTACTACCACTTTTTTGTGGATTCTTTCCCTTTTGGTGAAATTGTTGTCGTCACTACATTGAGTCAAATTCTTCCTATGCTGCATTTCAGTCACATTATCATGACTGCTGCCATTAGTCTGGCTTAATTCCAAGTCTGCCTTCTGCATGTGCTACAATATCAGCTGACAGTCTGGCCTTCTCCACTAGATTTCAAGAGTTTTCTCTTAGTCTGTCTTTGAAGACTTTTTCCTGGATGGGTTTTGGGAGTTTTTTCTCACTAGAGATTTCTTCCCAAGAACCTTCAACATCTGTTTTACTTATTTGTTCTTCCACTCTTACCACTGGATCTCCACAGACTTATACAAAGACTCCTTTCCTTGAGCACAGCTCTAAACAATGCCATATTCTTATAAATAGACCTCTGGTTAATCATCTGTTTTCTGTCATTTGAGCATGAGAAGCTGAGGAATAATGTGAACTTTAGACCTAGAATCTGCACAATCTACAAACACATATTAACTCTTTGAATCTGATGCATTAAAAAAAAAGTCATAAGAAGAATACCTCCATACCTTAGACTTTTCAATGTCACTTATGGTTGGGTTCCTTTCTGGAAGGTGACGTTATGGGGTGTAAAACAGAGGTGTGTACCTTACATTCTAGTAGGGACCAGTCCTATTTCCATAGATCTCAACACTGGAGGAAGATGAGCCCTCTTCTTATTCCATTCTTGTTTCATTTACAGTAGAGAACCAAAGATGTTCCTTTCAACACTAAATATTTTTATTGGAATTGTGTCTGTCTGTGGAACTTTCTGAGTACTCTCTGAACTAATATAAAAGCTTCAGATTGATGCTCTACTAACCAGTGGGGTTAAACAATCTGTTCTCTCAAAATCAGATAGCATCATTATTTACTTTTTAGAGTCTATGTTCAGGGCAAAATATATCCAACCAGCCTGGCCACCATAATGACTAAGCCGGGAAAAAAACTGTTAAAGCTATACAGGTAACGAAAGCTTTGCGCAATATGCTCCAGTAAATGCATTAATCAAAAGGCAGGCAGTTTAGAAAAAAAAATTTTCTCACAGCAAATGGGAAAATGTAACAGAACAGGCCAAGTACCAACTATTATCTTTGTCCATACTCTGGTCAGATCCTGTAATTTAGTTTGTGGTCAATGCCGTGACTTAGAGCAGTGAGTCACTTAGACCTGTTTTGACAAAGTATGGTCAACTGGATTATTCTCTGGAATATCCATTTATTCTAATCATACATAATGGCATTTGAATGTATGTAACATATTAACAGTAAAACTGTCACTAAGCTCCAGGCCTTTTTTTTCATGGTGCAAACTCATTCTGCATATACAATCGGGTCTCCTATATCACGGACCCACGGTCTTAATCGGGTTCTGCAAAGCCCTACTTCCGTGTTGAATGGCAGCTTCTTAATACGCAAATTTGCCCCGGGCCGGGGCAAGTGGAGCGGCAGGGCTGCCCTGGCTGCCATGGCCAGGACAGGGCAAGCATGGCTACGGGGCCGCCATGTCCAGGAGGGGCGGAGCTGTGAGGGCTGATTTGCATATTCATGACTGCCTACTTGAATATTCATGCATGCCAAGTTGCGCATGAGCAGTTGCGAAAAGGGGCCTCCTTCATCGCTAAAAAATCACGCCGCTAAGATGTGAAGCCACAATATGGGGGATGCTAAGTGCAGAAGGGTCAACTGTAATTTAAATCCTGCAAATGCCAATAATGTGCCACTAGAGAATGTATACACAGTTAATATTTTGCTGTACTTTTGGACTGGCTTAGGATATTGAGGATCCATTTGCTGTCTAGAGAGCAGACCTGAGGCTTCCATCTCGTTGCATCACATTCGTGTACCTGTGTCACATGCATCTGCTGCATTCCAGGAGACCAGGGTTCAATTCCCGCCAGGGAGGCAGTAGCGCCGTTTAAGAGTTGGACTCGATGATTCTTGTGAGTCACAGAATCACAGAATCAGTAAGGTTGGAAAAGACCATAGAGGTCATCAAGTCCAACCTATCACCTATTACCTAATCTAGCCAAACCTATTACCGAACCTGTTGCCATCCTGTTACCAACACACCATCCTACCTATAACATACTACTCTAAAATATAGGTCATGCCACCAGGTACATCATCCAACCTTTTCTTAAAGACCTCTTGGGACGGTGACTCCACCACCTCCTTGGGCAGCCCATTCCACTGAGAGATCACCCTCTCTGTGAAAAAGTTCCTTCTAATGTC
>WEKX01026776.1:10119-23449 GCA_013390025.1 Pitta sordida | reverse complement strand
GGGCTCACAGGAGAGGCAATGGTTTAAGTACCCACAGGTGGCCAGTCACGTGGTCCCCAGGAGTCTCGCGATGCAAGCCTTACGAGACTCGAGTAGCCACTCGTCGCCACCGGATCGCCGCTGCGGTGCAGGGCCACGCCGTGTTGCCAGTGAGGGGCCTCTCCCGTCGTGTCGCGTGTCCCAGTTGTGCGCCCCAGGTGCTGGGCTGAGGTGGTGGGCCCTCAGGGAGCTTGCGATGCAAGTCTTACAAAACCCGAGTAGCCACTCGTCGCCGCCGGATCGCCGCTGTGGTGCGGGGCCACGCCGTGCTGCCGGCGAGGGTCCTCTCCCATCGTGTCGCGCGCCCCAGGTGCTGGGCTGAGGTGGCGGGCCCTCAGGGAGCTTGTGATGCAAGCCTCTCGAAACTAAAAGCATTCCTTGCAGAAAGCAACATCAGCCCATTCAGAAATACTTTGGTAGTGAAACTCTGAAACAGTTGTTAGTAAGACAGTTAATAAAATGGTTTACTGAGTGAAACACATAATTAGGAATTCGCTCAGAACTATCAACGTAGGTTTCAAATGAGTTGTTGTTGCTCAAGAAAACTGGATATGTTCTTGTTTTCCTTCCTGCTCCTCAAGAATTCATCATATTGAAAGTTATTCATCTGGATTATTCAGGTGTCTGACCTTATTTATAGAAATGGATGAAGACAATGGAGCCAGGGTGATTCTGATAACAGGTACTCTAGTTTCAAATACAGTGATTCCCCGGAATTCGCTGGGGGTCGGGTCTGGGCAGTTATGAAGTTATGAAGTTCCTGTAAGTTATGAAATCCGTGAAGATACCGAACCCATGAATATTCAACTACTCCCTGCCTGTAGTCATGCACCTTCCACTAATAAGGTCTGGAGGGGAAGTCCTGGAAGTGTGGCTCACACTGTAGCACCTCATTAAAGCAGAGGAAGTGCCCTTTGGTGCTTCCTGGCTGTGAAATCCAGGGTCTGGGACATTCTGCGCATGTGCACGGTCACACAACTCACTGAAAATCCAACCGTGATTAATTGAATATGTGGATATGTGACCCGCAAATATGTGGGGGATCACAGCATCACACTTTCCAGACAGCATACATTTTAGTACACTGGTAAGTGTCCCCACCTGGCGTGTGGGGGACCCGGGTTTGATTCCCGCCAGGGAGACAGTGTTGAGTTGGACTCGATGATCCTTGTGGGTCCCTTCCAACTCAGAATATTCTGTGATTCTGTGATTCTATTTCTTCTGTGGGCCTCATCTTCATTCCCCATGTAAGCAATATAAGGATTGGACTAAGAAGTGAGTCAAGACTACTGTTTGGAACATAAAGAGATCATGAATAAACACAGCCTGATCACTTTGACCCCCTACCATTATGCTACTGATGAATGAATGCATGAATATGCAGGAAAAGAGGGCCCCGCTGCTATCAGCTACCAGAGTTGATTTATCCCACATGCACAGGCAGATGTAAGAATAGAATTATGAATATCAAAAATGCAGTTGTTATCTTTGATCTCCCTTGGGAAACTCTCATTTCTCATTGTCTCCAGTAATTCCAGAAAACAAATTTTTTTTCCCCCACATAAACAATTTCTGTTCTCATTCTCATTTCCATGAATGAAGGAATAACAACAAAAATAAGTCTCTAAAAATTATCTGGTAAGGTTCTGCATCAAGACCAGGGAGCTTGTTATCCCACCATCAATTTGTGGGTTTCTTGAAAAGACTGACTTTGAAAAGAGCGATTTCATCTCCAGTGTCAGTGACAGCCAGGCCAGGGTCTTTATTAGACTGAGATTGACTAAAGACTTAGACTGCTCTGTAAATTTCTTCAGACGAAATTTAGTAGATTATATCCTTTTCTTTCTTTGACAATTTTTGTACACATTCCTGAAAGATGTATGCCATTTTTCTACACAGGAATTCAGATTTCCTTGAAATTTTTGTCCCTGGTGATATACAGATATGGTGTGAAAAGAGAAGGTGAAAAAGCAGAGGTCACGTGTATAACTCCAGTGTTGGAGAGCAGCCATGGCCTACCTGCCCTGGTACTCATGGCACTCCCTTGCAGATTCTGTGGTGAGTGTGCAGACATTTAATCTTTTATGAACAGAATTTATTAGGATTAAAAACCATTTGTCTTCTTTATGTATTAGAAATACTTATACAATATGCAAAAAGAATTAAAAAAAAAAAGCTGAAACTAGACAAAGAAATGTATGTATGTATGATTCAGAGGATTTTAACACTGATTAACCTAGGCTATGGATAGTTTGAAAGGATACAAAAACTAGGAAAGAAAGCTGCTTGATATTTCAAAACTGTCCATAAGTATCCAAGGAACTGGAGTTTATTATAATCGAGAGTCAAATAACATAATGTATATAAAAAATATGTAAGAATTTTTGGTATATTTCTAATGTACTGATATTCACAGAGAATTAAAGATTTATACAGTAAGTCATGCAGGAGCAGTAAAGTCATTATGCAAATGTAACTTCTGTCTTCATGGCATGGGTTTTCTTTAAATATGCATGCTTATTTAAGTGTTGATTTGGGCATAACATAATCTATATACATTTATGCAGTAGCATTACCTATAGGGTCATTCCACTTTATTTCCCAGATCTCTGCTTACTACTGTTAGGTGGTTTGTTTGGTTTGTTTAGGGAAAGAAATCACCTAAGAATAGAAGCCAACTTACGAATTCTTCAGAAAATGATGGTTTTTAAAATACAAATAATGTACAAAAATTGCCAGGGCCCTGAAGACACTGCCAACCCTTACAAGTCCCAAGGCTCCCTAACACTAATAAAAAGGAAGTATTATCTCTTTAGCAAAGTCATACATTTAAATGTGCTTTTAGATTTTACTAATGAAAAAAGATTTGCATTTGCATGTTCTTCAATTTTTCTTTGAAGCAGCTGTGAGCTTCTCAGATGCACTTCAGGAATTTATGAAGAAAAAGTCTTATAAAGAAATCACTTTTGTTAAAATGATTAAATAAAGAATTTTTTTTTCCTTTTCCAAGTTGATTGCTTGCTGGTCTACAGTATTCATATGTAAAGTCTATAAAGATTATAATGTACTGAAAGTGTTATCTCTTAATGTGGATACGGTAGCAAGTTAAGAATCCACAGTTTAAATTATAGGGGGGAAAAAAGATGCAATAGAGTTCATTCACATGCTGTATATGGCAAAGTGGAAAAAAGCTTCAGATATTAAAAATACCTTCATTTTCTCTTTTTGTGAGAAATAGTTTAACACTATTTCTCTAATTGTTTTAAATTTCTATGTAGTAATCAACAGAATTGGTCTTCTCAACTGGCCTATTTGACAAGATACTGGCAATCATTCCTATGAATGAAGAGTATGGAAATATGTATATCAGTCTACAGGAGCCTTCTCAACTGCTATTGTGTCAAGTGCTCTGCATTTGCAGCCACATCGTGGTACAGTTATACCTTCTCCATCACGAGGAAACGGACAGGCCAAAGGCCTCGCGAAATATTATTCTCACAAAGAACGGCAGGTCATTAATATGTATGCAGGCCATGCCCATTGCTCCACCCCCCGGAACTCCAAAGCACTGCGGACAATTCTTTGCTCCTTCCCGTAGTCTGTCTTGGCACAGGAGAGGAAAGGGAACCGTTTCTGAGCGGCTGCTGTGACCGCAGCCCAAACTCCGCACCGCTCCCCCTCCCAGCCCCCTGGCCTGGCCCGACCCCGGGGGACCCGCGCCACCCCGCGCGTGCTTGCCCCGCCTCCGCGGCGGGTAAGGGGTGTCCACGAGCTCTGTTCAGCATTCCTGGAGCCTGGAAAAACCTTAACTTTGTAACACTGCAACACCCCGTGCACTTATGGCGAGGGGGAGGCAGGGACAGGGACCGGGGCAGGGACCGAGTCAGGGCTCTAAACGCCACTGCGAGCTGCGGTAAATCACGCGCGCTGGGAGACCCTGCCGCGGGCGAGCGCTGGGGGAGCCACGCACCGGAGGAGGCTGCCGCCGGCGCGGGACTGCCGCCCTGCCAGCACACAGCTTGTCTCACTTTCGGGAGGCAGGCTCCCCATTCAGGGACCGGGGGTACTGTGCCGCCATCGCAAACCCTCCTCCCCGCAGGATGGGGTGAGTCCCGCCCCACAGGCACCGTGTCACCGCCTCTCGGCAGAGGAGAGTCAAACTGCGCATGCGTCAGGCAGCTGGGCTCGCAGACGGCTAAATCATATTTGCGAAAAAATTGCTTCACAAATGGGCAAGGTCGTGAAGGAGAAGTCACGATACAGAGAGGATTCACTGTATATGACAGGTCAGTCCTGGAGAGAGCTTGGTCAAGTTATCACCGTGGCAAATGCACAGGAGGGCTGCTCTCCATCTCTCCTGAATAAACTTACCTTCCTTCATTGTCTGTATAGAGAGCCCAGGTTCTCAATTCAAGTAGAAAAATTCCATGTTTAAACTAAATCAGTGCTAGAATTTTTGACTGTATTTTTATCTGAAAATAAATAAACAGCACTTTTCTTAGGTAAAATTAATCGATATGCCTAGGTATACCACTTTGCCTTTACAATGTGTATCTTTCACCTCCTCCCTATTTCACAGTCTTTAAAAAGATTTAAATATTTCACAACTGTTCTGTTTAACAATCTAAATTATGAAGAATTTCATATTACATTAATATCCTGATGAAAACGTGCCTGAAAAATATTGAGAGTATGAAAGGATTTAAAAAGAAAGACAATATGTCGTATTTCACAGAAACTCCTGAATGTTCAGGTTTTGTTTTCATTTTCCACTGAAACAAATTTTAATGGTTTTAATGTCTTCATAAAGTGTATCTGTGTTAAAATGTCACATTCACAGTAAAAATACCAGGATTTAAAGTTCCTTTTCAGTTGGGTCACAGATTATCAGAGACTTTACCATCAAATGAGCCATTTTCACCCAAAAGCTTTCTAGAATTTCTATATTATTTCAAATTCAAGGAATGGTCATATTTCCAGGGTATTTTATTTTAAATTTTTCAGTCTACTTCACATATAAAAATTAATGAAGTACTTTGTCAAATCATCTTCAAACAAATGCTAGAGAACATTCATTTCTCTGCTCAAGAGATATATTGATTACCACTGGTTCAAAGTCCAGGTCCTAAAAATAGAAAGCATTATTTAATAAAAAGTAGAAGGGACATTGTTTCTATCTTGGATTACCCCGCAACACTCGGTGGCAAAGAAGGTGGGCGAAAGGGGCAGGAGGAGACTAAAGAGTATTACCAGTTTCATCTCACGAGGATAGTCTATGATTCTTTAAGTTTACATGTCCTGAAAGGCTAGAAAGATTTGACATAGACAGGGTGCAGATTAATGTTTCAAAATGCAGAAAGTACCTGCTGCAATTCTTGTAAGTTATGGCTTGACCCCAAGTGATGAATTTAGCCTCCCATCCATCACAGACTAATTATGTTTCCAGAAAGAAAAAAGGATAATAATTCAAAGTGATGTGCAAGGAAGTGACCATATGACTGCCATTAACCGATGCATCATGCTAAGTAATTGTCCTAAAGTCCTACCACTAATTCTGACTTTTAAGTTTTGCTCAACTATTTCAATAAAATATGCCAATAGAAAATATTTCCCACTCCTACAAATGAGCATTTGTACTCATATGAAGTTTACTATGTAAAAACACATTTGAGCAAATCAAGTAAATGGGGGGAAATGTCTGTATTTATGCAAAAGAAATTCCTTGCCACAGTTTCATTTACATTCCATGGGGACCCACCCTATGTTGTGTAATTTAAGCCATAAGGAATATTTATTAGATTGACTGATTTCATTACTGGTGCTGTAGTATTTAATCATTATATGTCTTAATGTTGGTAGTGTATTGAGAATAACTTTGTGAGGAAAATTAAAGAATACATAATCAAACACAGTGTTGAAAAATTGTTCAAGAGAATGTGTCATGTCTTCACTGACCAGTGTAAATCAATGGAAATGCCCCTGAAACGTCTTAGGGACCTTTTGTTCACACTTGTCAGCGTGCTGTCAGTACATCCTGTTCTAATTGAGTTTCAATATCTAAACTTCAGTAAAAGTTGTTTATGTGAACTGCTCAACTCTCAGTATGAACTACATTTATACCTCCTCCATCACGAGGAAAGGGACAGGCCAATGCCGTCGCAAAACCCTACCCTTGCAAAGAACTGCAGGTCATTAATATGCATGCAGGCCACGCACATTGCTCCACCCCCTGGAACTCCGCAGTGCTGTGGACAATTCTTTGCTCCTTCCCCTTGTCTCTCTTGGCACAAGCGAGAAAAGGGAACCGTTTCTGAGCGGCTGCTGTGACCGTGTGTGTGCTTCCAGCGCAAACTCCACGCGGCTGCCCCCCCAGGCCCCCAGCCCGGCCCCAGTGCTCACCCTGCCCATGCGTGCTCACCCTGTCTCCGTGGCAAACCTTAACTTTGCAACATTGAGACACCCCGTGCGCTTATAGTGGGGCGGGGCCTTCGGTATTGAAATTTCTTTCCCTTTAACATCCACCGGTGCCGGGACAGGCAGCAAGGCAGCGCCGCCACTATGGTCCCAGAGGGCGAAGGAACAGAAACCTCCTCCTGGTGCAGTGACAGCGGTGTGGGACCATCCCACCGCTGCCCCATCCCAGCACACAGCGCTTACCTCACTTGTGGGGCAGTTTCGTTGTGGCTACGTCATCACCGGGTGCGCTGGCCGGCAGACCCCAGGCACAGACCGCATTGCCTTCCCTGCCTGAGCCATGGAAACAGTAACGCAGACACACGCACACAAGCACGGCCCGCTTGCAGCTCGCACACACGGGCGGGCAAGCGACATTGAGGGACCTGCTCTGCCTTCCACAGTCGCCGTCCTCTTCCCACAGCCCCCCAGGCGCTCCCTGCTGACCCCAGTCCAGAGCCCCTGAAGGCAGTTTGAATTTTATTAAGCCATTGAAAAAGTCAGCACATATAAAGCTTCCACAACACTTTTTAAAATTCTATAAATTATACGTGCATACATACACTGTACATACGAATACATGGCATGTCTTGTGGCGGTGCTGCACTGCGTCTCAGTGGCCGCCTGGGACATAGTGCAGCGTGACCCTTCCACTGTAGGGACTGGGCACGGAGAAACACAGGACCGGCTCAGGGGCCGGGCACAGTACCGCAGGACTGTAAATGCGAGGCTGAGCTGGGGAAACCCCGAACCCTCCCTGCGCACCTTCCCCTGGGGAGTTGGGTACGGGGCGGGCCCGTCCCGCCTCACAGGGAGAGCCGGCACTGTCCCTCGGCAAAGCAGAAGCAGAGCCGGACTGCGAAAAAATTGCTTCGCAAATGGGCGAGGTCTTGAAGGAGAAGTCGCGATACAGAGAGGATTCACTGTATATGAGGTCACAGTAAAGGCAGGAAGGAAGAAATGCGGACGTGTCTTGGTAGGGATGATAACACTCCACAACCACAGTCTTCCTATTCTTAAAGACTCTGCTTTTAAAAAATACACTTACTATTTTTCTATGCCTCTAAAAATCGCAAATTATTTTTTTTTCACTGGCTTCCTGGCAGCAACTAAAAGAGTTGGCAGGGGTTTCCCAGTGATTGCACACAGGACCAAGACTTAGTCCTGTCTTTAACAATGTACTAATGAGTGATAAATTCTTTCAAATGCAAAGAAGGGAGAATGGGTGTACGTATTAATAGTCTTTAAGCTCTGTTACTGCAAACAGTAGCTGCTCTAATTATGTAAGTAAAAAATATGCCATATTAGAAAAGTCTTTTTGCCAAATCTCTGTCAGTTGTCTGTTATGATGAATACTGCAGGCAATACTTGAAACTGTGAAGAAATACTTTTAAAAAATCAGTCCTGATTTAAGTATTATTGATGTTCCCAACCCCTTTTACTTGCTTCACAGTAACACTCAATGTTTTTTGTGAAAATATTCATGTGACCAGGTTGAGTAATAAAAATCCCACAGGCTTGGAAAAAATAGCAAGTAATGAAGATGTTATAATGTTTGCAGACACCTGGCTGGATGAATAAAATAACAAATATATGATGTTCAAATGCACATCTGCTTGTGGACACTTTATAAATTTAAATAGGCTATACTTGGTTACTGAACAGGTCACTAAAGGCTACAGTACAGCCACAAAAAAATGAAAGAGCACAAAAAAAGATGTCATACATCACTCAGTGGAGAATCAGCTGCTGATTAAGAGCCATTGGAACAATTATTGAGAAAAAAAATCCACAGTAAGGCTCATTAACTCACATATAGTGCTATGCTAACAGCTGGCACACAGCTGGCTAACTTTTCCATGAGCAGAACAGATGTATCTGTATCTACAAAATGGTACAACAATGTAACTATATTGGGAAGAAAGAAAATCCATGGAAGGAAGTAGAAGATGCTTTCACATCTAGTTTTGCATGGAAAAGCTCTTTCTGAGATTCCTTCTGGAAGAGAAACAAGGTTCTTTTAATTTGGCAGGCTGGCTTTCAGAATGGTCAGTTTGAGATGCTTCAAAGGAAGATAGAAGAATAGCCTACTACAAGTATTGGAAGAAAATCATTCCAATAAAACTGCCAAGGATATTGTTGTATCCAAAGTATATCAATCCTCAAAAATGTGTTGGCAATGATCTTTATAACACTTTGTAATTTCTTCATCATTATTTGAATAGTCAAATCTTTATGGAATTTTTCTTAAATTTTGATGTCAGTAGCAACCAATACAAATTTGTCTCACAGTTCAGTAATATACTGCATGAAAAAGAATTTTCCAATATATATTTTACTCAGCTTCTTTTCAGTTTCACAGAATATCTTTCTCATTACACATAGTAAGAAATAGTAACTTCCAATCTATGATCTTTCGGACTGTTCTGTAGGTTTGAGGTTTGTTGGAAGACGTGGGTTTTTGTTTGTGTTTGTTTTAGGTGCTCACTTATATGACTCTTCTACATAAAGGAAACTTTTGTCTTTTAATTTTTTTAATACAAAATCTTATGATGTCTCAGCATTGACATTCACAGAACTACAGAATACTATGAGTTGGAAGGGACCCACCAGGATCATCTAGTCCAACTCACCAGCTAACGCCCGTACAGAGACCGAACGCACACCCCAGAGTGGTGAACATAAACCTAGATCCCTCAGGTGGGCACAGGCCACTCCGAGCCAGGAGAGACCCACAGGACCATCCAGCCCTACACCCCCCAGCTAGACCATGTCACTAAGCTCCTCATCCAGTCTTCTCTTAAACACTTCCAGGGACGGCGACTCCACCACCTTCCTCGGCAGTGCATTCCAATGAGCAATCACTCTCTCTGTGAAAAACCTCTTCCTAACATTAAGTCTAAACCTCCCCTGGCATAGCTTGAGGCCATGTCCTCTCATTCTGGTGTCGTCAGCCTGAAAGAAGAGGTCCACACCCACCTGGCGGCAACCTCCCTGCAGGTAGTTGTAAACAGCAATGAGGTCACCTCTGAGCCTCCTCTTCTCCAGGCTGAACAACCGCTGAACAACCCCAGTTCCCGTAGTCGCTCCCCATAGGGCTTGTCCTCCAGTCCTTTCACCATCCTTGTCGCCCTTACTCTCCTCTCCTACTCTTGAACCTGTCCTGAAATGTGACAGTACTCTTTTTGAGACAGGTTGACAAACACTTCAGCAAACATTTTAGATGAGGCCACACAGTATTTATAATATTGGTATTGTGTTAGTTGACAGTATTGTTGTCCATTAAGTCCTCTGTCCAGTCCCCAGAAAATTATTAGCTTTTCTGAACTTCTCTGAACAAGTGGATTGAGAAGGTTCCATCAGATCTGTGCTCATAATTGTTTTGAGGTTTGTCATCTAAGTTGATAATTAACCCTTCAATAGTAAGGGAGAAAACTGTTAATATAGTTTCATGCTACACTCAGTCAATGCACTTAATGTGATCATATCTTATATCTGAATTTAAAAATATTTTAACAACATATTTGTGTATATTCAAAAGAATGAAAAGTTTTGATGTTACTCAGAAGTACCTACCTCATCTACTGGGACACTTGTGAACTGAGATAAATGTTCAGAAAAGCATATTGTATAACAGTTACCAAATTAAATAATTCATTAGAATTGTAAACTTCCTAAAATCGATATGAATTAAACAAAACAAAAGCTAGACAAAAACAGGAGAAGAACAGCTCAGGAAAAAAAAAAAGGCATTCTTAATAAAACGTGAACATTTTTAGTGACTCAGGAAAACAAACATAAGTTGAGTATTATTACTCATACAATAAGACAGTTCAAGGGCAATTAAAAGATAGTTTTCAAAACAAGACTTTTCCAAAGTGTACAGGGAACTGAAAGAGAGCACTACAAAATTTTCAATCTTCCTTTATTCAACCATATGAGAAAAATTTGGCATTTGGAGTAAAATGCAATGATAACCCATTGGTTTTTATTCTTCATATCACAGTGATTAACACTTCATGGAGACTTAAAGCTTACTTTCTCCACCAATAAATCAGTCATAAACCAAGAGAACCACATAAACAGAAGAGATTTTACATGCTCTTTCATCATTCTGCTCTATGTCAGAGTGAAGTTCATTTCTCAGGAGTTTGGATCTTGTTCTTCCTAGGCCTTTTTTGTCTCAGTCTTCCCCTCCAAAATGCAGCCTCATATAGTTTGAACAGGTGCTCTAAGATTTCTGCATCCTGGATAGCAAGGATCTGCTTCCAAATCCAAAGTGTCACAAAGCCAGGAAGCCCAGTTCTGGGAGTGGCGTTTCTTTTTATAGCCCACAAAATTTACATGCCAAAAGCTTTATACCCTGAATAGAGTAGTTCACTGTATAAAGAATCATTACCCTGGCTTGTCAATACTTTCCATAAAATTTCTGTTTGTTTTTTACAAAGGTGTTTGTGGACAACTGTAAATGTGTATGGGTAACAGCTACAGAGCTTGCAACAGCAAAGAATTAAGTCACTGCTACCCCTGAAGTGCTAATGAGGTAAAAATGTGCTGAATGCTCATACTTTCATTGAGACACACATATTATACTTGCTACAGGTGCACAATGCTAATTTGGATTTTTGGCAACTGTGTTATATTTGCATAATTTTAACATCCTAAACCTGCAAACATCAGGAAAATCTGTGTGTTTCTCTGCCTGTAGCATTAAGTCATTGAATACCTAAGAATCAATATAAGCTCTCAGAACAGGGGTGGGGAGCCCTACTGGAGTCCTGCATTAGCTAAATTACAGGATCAAAGCCTTAAGGTATACTAGTCTGGGTCTTTTATCTATAACCAATATAACCATGGTAATTTCGCTGTCTGCAGGACCAGAACTGCTTTTCCTGACTCACCAATACTTTAAAATTCTCAATTATCAATGACCCATCCACTTGGAAGACCTTGCTATAAGTTTATCTGAAAAAGAACTGAATCTAGACCTTATCTTGCAGGATGATTGGGCAGCAATCTATAGTTTCCAATTGGCTTTAGCAATAAGTGAACAGGATTCAGCCTATACATCTTAAAAAAAAAAAAGTGATATTTTCATTACTTCATCTTTTTATTATTTGCCATGTTAAATCCTTCTATGTATGTTGAAATAACTTGCCATAACATAACTTACAGATGAAGACACCTTTTCAATGCTCACTACAATAAAAGAAGTTTGTTGCTAAGAGGAAGTATAAAGAATGCAATGCAAAATAATATGAAGAAAATACAAATACACATCACTGAAAGTGTACATGGTATCCATAAAATAAAGGAATATTTAAAACCATTTTCAAATAACTGTTGGTTGTTCAGTTTGGGGTTACCTGCCTAAAGAAAAAAAAAATGTTTTACAATGCACGTAGAAAAACAAGAGTTTACCAAACACATGATAGAGTACAAGTCTATTTTTAAATATATGTAGTATCTTGACCTTTTCTGCTGCCACTATATAAGTCTCTGTGAAATCTCTGTTTTTTCCAACTGCTTTTGTAGCTATGGTGTTTTTTTGCACAAATGTACAGCTAAATCAAAAGCAGTCGTCAGCAAAGTCTGTGGTCACAAAATGACTGGAAAGAATCACAGAGAAACAACTACAGTAAAAAAAACCCCTCTATTGAACACATCAGAGGAAGGCAAACAGTTGAAACAGCAACAGGAAAAACATAGGATTGATCAAAGTTTACACAAAGCAAACACTAGTTTGGCAATATTAGAAACACTAGTGCAATATACATTCTGACATCAGAGAAGTATATTGCTTACACACAAACTTCCAGGTATTACAGACAATTGTGAATGTTCATACTGCTTAGAAAAAGTAGTTTCCTGGGTTGAAAGAATAGGCTGTCCTGGATTCTGGCATTTTTTTGTGTTTGCCACTAACCCTAGAAAGAACTATGGAACTGAAGACAAACTGTTTGAATGCTGACGGGTTTCTTCTTCCTGGGGGCAAAGTGTTCGGCTAGCTGCAGTCCCGGGAGAGAAACCTGCCAATTGACAAAAGTAAAGACAAAAGGGGCTCTTTCTGCATTGGAGATACGATCCCAGTTTATTCTCGAATCCCCTTCCTTGGAGCCGAAAGTGAGAGACCCAGACACCTGTCCTTTCTCAGTTTCATTCCTCCGGAAAAAGGGGGCGGGCAGTGGGAAGGTAACTACAACCAATGGGAAGCTTAGGGGGTGGGGTGTAGGGAGGGGTTCACTAGGAGGTACCACAAGGCAGACGGGGGGAAATACAGAATGTACCATTTGTGACAAGCCACCCAAAGCAGAAGGTATGAACGCACTACAACAGAATGCTGCTAAAAATTTGCATGGACATGTTCAACACCACCTGGAAGGTCAGATCAGAAATCATTACCGTTGTATAAATACAGAAGTACATAGCGTTGTCTAGTCAGAACCTTCAAGAGCGTAGGTTTGGTGCTGAACAGGAGGGAAATAATATTATAAAAGCTTTTGTGACTTTTCCTCTCTGACAGGACCAAAAGAACCACAATATCTTATAGCAGGGGAATGTCTAGCCTAGTCTTCCCAGTCAAATTTGCCCTGGAAGCACCATGGGATTAGTAATGAAAAATCCTGCTGTGGCACAGACCATGTGTGTTGTCCGAGCACAAGAGATACTGTCAGCGGCCACAGACAATTCTCCCAACAGCTCAAACCTACAACTAAATACAACTGTTTCTGTTTTGAATAGGGTTGGCTTCTGTCTCCACCACACACCCCGAGTAGTCAACTTTCAGTATTTTCAGTTAGGCCTTTATTTTGTTCATCACCCTTCCATTTGCCCATCC
>WEKX01026747.1:989-24706 GCA_013390025.1 Pitta sordida | reverse complement strand
GGCTTGGGGAATGAGTTCGGTGATGGCCGGAGCGGCACTGGTGGGTACCCACCTGGGTGCTGTACNTCACACATCCTACAAGGGAACTTTTTATTTTAATTTGGGCAGTGCGGGGGGTTCTGGTGCCAGCACTCTGACATCAGGAGTCCACGTTGTTGGCATCGGGACACTCCGGACTATGCTCTCCATGTTCCGCTGGTGCCGGCAAAGCTGAAACGCGGTGCCAAGTTGGTGGATCTGCTCCTGTCCACCTGGGTTTAAATCTCCCATCCGCCACCACCCAAAGGTCGGCATTGGCAGCGGCAACTGTACCCCTCCATCCCCCGATTCAAAGCCGCGCTGCGCCGCCGTGCCGGAAGTGCCGGCATGGCCCCCGTCCCTTTGTCCTGCGGCAGCACTCCTGGCTTCACAGAGATGGGACTGGCTCCCCTTTCTCCTAGATAGTGAGAATGAAGCACATACGGCAAGTCTGGTGGGCAGTGACGGCAGGGGGAACCAATTATATACTCATAAACTCGTTATATATTCACGAGCTGATGGGTTCGCGGTACATTCTGCACATGTGACAAGGTCACACTTCTCGCTGAAAAATCACGCACAACTATTGGATCTCGCAAATAACAGATCGCGACTATGTGGAGGATCACTGTACTTTCTATTGTCTTTTGAAGAAGTGTTTTCCAAGATCACCTCTGGAGAAAGAAGTCAGGCTCTTCTGGTTACATGTGGTAGAGCACCCAGGTACACACTGATTTGGTCATCTTCTAATTACAAATCTCTGGGTACAATTGATATTTTGGGGTATTCTTCTGCAGCATGAGAATTAGGTGGCTATTTTCTGCCCCTCTCCATTGCTAGCAATATGTGTTGTCAAGGTTTCTTACGAACCATCAATACCTTTATTTTTGAAGTTGAGTTTATTTTCTTGTTCACTGAGTGGCGAGTCTAGGCAGTCAGCATCATTTTTTGAGTTTCTGCAGTGAAGCATGCAGCTACTGCTGTGTTGTGTGGAATCACTGATTAGTAAAAGTAGGAAAATACAATATTATTCACTTAATTGTTGATGCATGGGTTGATATGTGACCAGAATGAAACTGATGTAGCTGGGGCCTTCTGCAGAGAATGAGCACAGCTGTGTGACAGAGAATTAAAGTCCTGAAGTGGTTTAGTCCCTGATTTACTTTCATTTGAGAGTTACCAGTATAAAAGAGGACTTAGTTTTAACATGGTTGGTTCAAATGGCGTAAACGGAGCTTGGCATAAGAGAACAATTCTTGGATTGTGTACTTGTGTCATGCTTCCAGTTCTCCTCTCTGCATGCTGCCTCCTTATTGCACCTCACTGTTGGTTGTTAAAGGCAAATCAGTTTGCCAGAGTAGGCAAAACAGAAAAGCCTTGATCTGAACACAAAAACCCTATTACTTTTCCTGGAATTATTCAGTGAGGGATGTGTTAGAAAGGGGTCAGTTCTTAGCTCACAATAGAAATTAACAAATCAGATAGTTGACATTCTTTTCAGCTCTTTGATTTGTTGCTTCTACATATGTTATTTCATATCTATACTGTTAATTAAGTGGCCTTGCAATCTTCAGCGTATCTAATTGCCATCAGATGGAATGTATGTTCTTCAAGGTACATGCCTTGTATTTCCAGTAGGGAAAAAGGAAGTAGGTTTTTTGCCTGGACTTTTTTGTTTTGTTTTATTTGTTTGCTTTCTTTTATTTTTCTTATTTTGTTGGTGGTTGGGTTCTTTTCTTTTTGGGAGGGAGGCACATGTGTTTGGTTGGTTTTGTTTTCTCTTTTTCTTTCTCGTATTTATTTGGAGGGACAGGATGTTTTGATAAATGGATGCCTTAAGCTTTCATCCAACATCCATAACAAAGGAAGCCCAAACCTCCTCATATTCAAAGAGGGAAGAATTATCTTGCAGCAGTCGGTTTTGAATAGGAACAAATGTGGAACCAGCTGATACTGAAAGTCATGAATAAAAGATTAGATGTTGAATAAACAAAAGTCAGAAAGTTTTTTTGCTAACTAGAAAGCACTTGATGCTCTCTTTCCCCATAAGTGGACATTTTCTTAAAAGAGTATGAAGGTACAGTGCACATGGAATCAGCAACTCTGCCTGTATAGAAGTAAAATACTTTAATTCTTCATTGCAAGTATAAACTGTTATCAATATAATGAGAGGAAAATAGATACCAAATGAAACTGCTAGAAGACTGATTCAGCACAGTCTTATGTATGTGGCTATCTTAGGTGTAACTAATTAACCTAATATCTTCCTTTGCCAGCATATTGCTTAAAAACTCATGATGAAGCTGGGAGGTATTAAAATTAAATCTTGGTTCATGCAAGAATAGCTGTTAGGTTATTGCTCTCTCTGAATTTGAAAATGTAATATTTATGTCTGTAACTTATACCAAATATAATTTTCTGGAGAGCATTACTTTGCTGCAGCTCAAGTTTCCAAAATGACGTTCTCAAATTTGCGATTTTTCTGTAATAGAGTTGCCATTTCTTTGTCTTCTTCTGCACATTGCATTGAACACTAAACAGAAAGACACAAGGTTCCTTGTCTTTATTCCCCAAAAAGTAGATTGCCATCTTCATGTTATGTCTTCTTTTCTCCACTAAAAGGAGAAGTCGATAATGGCATGACATCAACAATAGTAGATAGAAAAGAAAGACTCTGAAAAATATTCACAGTATCACACAGTNTCCTAATGCAGGCCAGGATGCCATTGGCCCTCTTAGCCACCTGGGCACATTGCTGGCTCATACTGAGTTTTCTGTCGATCATTATTCCTAAATCCCTCTCCATTTCACCACTCTCCAGCCACTCCTCCCCCAGCCCATAGCGGTGCATGGGGTTGTTATGTCCAAAGTGAAGAACCCAGTGCTTAGTCTTGTTAAATCTCATACTGTTGGAGTCTGCCCATTTCTCTAGTCTGTCAAGGTCCCTCTGAAGGGCCCTCTGACCTTCCGGCAGTTCGACATTCACCCCCAGCTTGGTATCATCTGCAAACTTGCTGATGATGGACTCAATTCCCTCGTCCATATCGTCAATAAAGATGTTGAACAGTGCCGGGCCTAACACTGACCCCTGTGGGACTCCACTAGTGACTGGCTGCCACCTGGATGTGGCACCATTCACCAACACTCTCTGAGCTCGTCTGTCCAACCAATTCCTAACCCAACATAAAATGCTTCTATCCAGTCTATGCTCTGTGAGTTACTCCGGAAGCTTATTATGGGAAACCATAATATATTCTCTTTAGCATCTTACTCCACTGCTAAATGCTTTCTTTCAAAAATAAATTTGATTGGAATTATGTGTGTTTCTGCTCTTTTGAAATTACCAACACTCTTGCTTGATAAACTGTAAGGATCATCAGGAATTTAAACAGAAAAATTTTAACACACTGTGGGTACTGTCAGTTAGGCATATCAGCCTGTAAAGTGGCTGATGACTTCCATGATAACACAACATGCCTGGTTGTATTGCCGTTATTAAGAAAATCTAGTTTTCTGAAACTCCTGTTGTGCTGTGTGGGGTTATGTTAGGGGGTATCCCTCCTCTGAGGGGCTGAATGATGGGGATGATGATTCCAGGACAGTGAGTGTAGAAGTGTGCTGTATATACCATTCTCTCGCTGCCCCAAACTAAATAGACAATCCAGAAAATTCCTGGTGTCAATCCTGCAGCGTAAGTGGTGTTAAAGAGACAGTGTTTTATTAAGGACATAGTGACAGAATGAGAAATATAGTGCTAACTCAGAATCACAGAATATTCTGAGTTGGAAGGGACCCACAAGGATCATCGAGTCCAACTCTTAACACTGTCTCCCTGGCAGGAATTGAACCCGGGTCTCCCACATGCCAGGTGGGGACACTTGCCACTGTACTAAAGTGGACTCGGGTGCATATTAACTGAATTAATAATTAACTGAAAAGAATGAAGAGAAACAAATAAATGGAAAAAGGAAGGAAGACACAGAACCCCTCAGGATGAGTTATATTTTTAAGAATTCATTTTATTGAACTTTTATTATTTTATCAAAGACAATAATGAAAAGTATTGCCATAGATAGTGCTTTTCTTGAACTCAATATTTCAAAGGCATTTTCTCCTACAACAGCAGCTTCTCTGTCCCATTACTTGTAATGTGCATTTTTATTATGACTGGGAAACCAAATTTTTAAAATTATAACCTTTTGCTTCCTTGCTCTCTTGGAAGGAATGATCTTTACAACAGAGACTTCTTTCCTACTGATGTACAAGAGAATTATGTCTCGGAGAATGCTCCTGAAATATAAATAATGTATCGATAGGAACTGTAGAGCGATGTAGGTGGAAGACTAGAAAAACTGAATGTTTGCCAGACTCTTTTATTATTTATCAAAGCTGGTTAAATCTAGTTGTCAGAGCCCAAGATACTCAAAGATCTCAGTAAAAGCCATTCTTTTAATAAATCATATTTCTTTAACCAAAAATGGCAGTTACACTAGTAATATTCTTTAAAGAGTTGCAGGCTCTAGGAAGATGCTTATGGTCTTGTAGCCTTTTGGTTCCTTTTTTGTTATTTTGTTTATGAGGATTTTAGTACAGATTCTAACTCATAATGTTATACTACAAGTTCAGAAACTATACATTTTTGTTATATGGAGTTTTGATGCAATAGACAAAACAACTATTTTTAATTAAAAACTTGTTGGTACTTTAATTGAACTGTCAGGTTTTTCCCGGAGGACTACAGAGCTAGTTTATAAAATAGACTTGCCTTTATGCACATTTAAATATTCAAGCCCTTAATGCTTTTGGAACCAAAATAGTTTTTAAACCTAATTGCTAATAGCCAGAAAGCTAGCAGTATGGAATAGTAGGAGTATATGTTTTACATCAGTATTCTATATTATCACTTGGAGTAGCATGTTTGATTATTTTATGAGTAGCCCCAAAGAAGTCATGAAGCATGTGTGATAGATGATGAGTGTGTGTATACCAAACGTAAATACAAGTGTAAAGATAGTGTCTGGCCATAAAAGAAGTAGAATGGCTGCAGGCATGCTGACACATGCCAGGGAGAAGAAAAAGAGCCCTGTAATAAAATCTCATTGAGGATGCAGGGAGTATGTTTCAGCATTAGGAATTCTCCTCATGTTTCACATAAATATATCCTCCTCTCATGGAGGGATGAACAGCGCGTTTGCAGTGGCTCATTCAAATTGAATGTTCGTAAAAGAAGAGTCTTGTACAAACACAGAAGAGTCTGGCATTTTTTAAAGACGGGGGAAGGTTAAGCTGAATGCTGTTAAACTGCTGTTTATTGGATATTTATTTGCTGACTGTGTTTATTGAAGGTGGTGTTGAAAGGATCATTGACAAGATTTTGGATGGCCACATAGAACAGGTCAGAATTCTGTTAAACTAATGCAGTTTTGATAATGAAGTTTATCTTCATAAGATGTAAACTTAGTAAGTTGTTTTTATGTCTTAGGATAGTTAGACCGTATTTTGCTGGGAGATAAAAGAGGACAGGATGTACCTTCTTTGTATTTATTCCCTTTCTCTCTCTGACAGCACTGCTGCTTTAACTTTGCTTAGAGCTGTAGAAAATGAGAAACTTCACTAGGCACAGCATTTGCTAACCAGAAAATTTATTAAAAATAACTAGACTTCACTATGAATGTTTTGTTTCTATTATTTTTGTTTGCTGTTTCAAAAATAAAATGGAGCTCACTGAACCCAAACTTGATAATTTTTTCCTTAATGTGCTGAGGAGCTGTGTAGGAGGAGTCACAGCCACTCTCACAGAGTCATCTTGTAGTGCCTTAGGCATATTTTAAAAAGCATCAGTAGTTAATTTTAGAAAGAAAAGGTAAGGCTATATTTGCACACTAGATCTGATCTTGCATTGCTCTCACAGTGAGGAGATTTATAAGAACCAAATAATTGTTGTTATTCCAATTTTCACCTGTTTAACTCTCCTACCTTTTAATAGATACACACATGATCACCAACTATATATATATAGCTGTGTATCAGGAATAAATTCCTTCACTGTTTCAGCAGAGCATCTCTTTAATGGTGTCTGAAACATAAGTCTCATGTTACAAATGCATCTGAAGTGTTTTTTCTACACTTCTCTGTATGCATATGCTCTTTCTCTTTTGTTTTTTTTTCTGTGTACGTTTGTTTTATTTATTTAATTATTTTTATTATTCAAAGGAACCCTTTCTAGGACTTCGATGCTGACTTATTATTTTTATTATATTATTTATTTATTTATAGCCTGTTGTTTCCAGAGATAGGGTGTAAAGTCTTATACGATAACTCTTGCAATAGAAGTTTCTGTTCCTGGATGTGAAGTCTTGTTTATGTACTGAAAGTAGTGACAGTAGCCTGCAATAGTTGCTCAAGGGAGCTGTTGACCTGAGAAAATGTTCAAAATAACAGTGTTGAGACTTGCAACGCTTTCAATGCTGGCTAAAAAGCTGAAAGACACTAATATTTTCTGGGCTGGGCAGCTGAATTGAGTTTGTGTGGCCAGGTCTTGGTAGCAGGGTTCCAAAGAGGTGGCCTTTGTGAGAAGCTGCTGGAAGCCCCCCCCATGTCCAGCAGAGCCAATGCCAGCTGGCTCCATGGGTCTGCTGCTGCCCAAGGCTGAGCCAGTCAGGACTCATAGTAACCCCTCTGTGATAACATATTTAAGGAGCAAAAAAATGTATTGCACAGATGTAATTGTGGCCAGAGAGAAACAGAGTGAGAACATGTGAGAGGAACAACTCTGCATACACCAAAGTCAGTGGAGATGGAGGGGCAAGAGGTGCTTCAGATGCTGGAGCTGACCTTCTCCTTCAGTCTGTGGTGGAGACCATGGTGGAACAGTTGTGTCCCTGCAGCCCATGGAGGACATTGGGGATTCAGAGATAAACCTGCAGCCCGTGGACAATACCAATGTTGGAGCAGGTTGATCTCTCCCAGAACTTAACTCATGAAACTTTTTTATATTTTGTCTCCCCTGTCCATCTGAGAAGGGGATGTGGCTTGGTGGATGTCTGGCATCCAGCCAGGGTCAACCTGCTACAATAGCCCTTTTCCTAACCTGTACACACAGCATGTTTTGATTGTACTCAATTTTATGCTGTCAAGTTTATGTCAGGGTTTGAGAGACATGGGGTGTAATTTTTTTCATTTAATTATTTTATGTTTAAATCAACTCATTTTGTCATCTTTTTTGAAAACTGGAAGTGAAATCCAAGTGTTATCTTAACATTAATTAGCTTTTAGTACCAGAAGATAGCTTCTTGCTTTATGAGAACATGATAATTAATGTTTTCATTTACTTCTAAGTAATACNGTGGGGCGAGCACACACGGGCTGGCGCAGGTCCCCCGGGGTCAGTGTTAGCACCGGCGTCGGACTGGGGGGCTGGGAGGGGAGCAGCGGTGCGGAGTTTGCGCTGCGGTCACAGCAGCCATGCAGAAATGGTTCCCTTTGCTCACCTGTGCCAAGACAGACTACGGGAAGGAGCAAAGAATTGTCCACAGAGCTCCGGAGTTCTGGTGGGTGGAGCAATGTGTGTGGCCTGCATGCATATTAACGACTTGCAGTTCTTTGCGTGATTAATGTTTCGCAATGCCTTTGGCCTGTCCCTTTCCTCGCGATGGAGGAGGTATAACTGTACATTGTTTGTCATGGCACCACTGAAGTCCTGCTCCTTTTCTAAAATGTGTGATTTGTGCTTTAGCTTCTTGTTCAGAATCCAGTAAGTGAATCAAATTTAAAATTTGAATTAACCTTGAATTTTGCAATTTAATCTTAACATCAAGTTTTATAGAATCATAGAGTGGTCTGGTTTTGAAGGAGTCTGGTTCGTGCTGTAGGCAGCGAACCTTCCACCAAGCCGGGTTACTCAGAGCTTCATCCAGCCTGGTCTTGTACACCTTGAGGAATGGTGAATCCATGACCACTCTGGGCAGTAAATTAGAGTTAAATCCTTTTTTCTGACTGCCTATGAGAAAGAATAAGGTGATGATAACCCATTTTCCTGTAGGTAAACAGGATACTTTCAACAGTGTTACATAGCTGATTCTGCTGATAATCTCTGAGAGTTCTCATTACAAAATGCTGTGATCCTCCACATAGTCATGATCCATAATTTGTGGGATCCTCATACTCGCTGTTGATTTTCCAGCGAGTTGTGGGACCTGGCACATGCGCAGAACCTACTGCAAACCCAGTCTGTTTGGCTTCGGCCCCACCACTTGCGTGGCGCCGGGCCCCTCCGCAGTGGAGCACAGCCAGGCATCTGAAACAAGCCCTGCCCTCAGGATTGTCCTCCAGACCTTATTGGGGACGGAGCGTGGCTACAGGCGTGGCGTACTGACTATGTAGTGTGTTCGCTATCTTCGCGGATTTCACAACTCAGGCGAGGAGGACCAGACTCAACAGCCTGCGAGTAACGGGGAATCACAGTCAGCAGCTCTTCATGTCCATCTTTCACTGCTGAATATTTTAAATATTTGTATTCTAGGAAAGCTGTCAGGGAGTTCTCAATCAATGTTTACAGTATTCAGTTTTCTCAGAGAATGTGTAGAATATCTCCAGGTATATTATAAACTACTTCCCACCAGTGAGTGAGTGCAGCCTTTCATTTGAGGGGAGAGAAATGTCAAAAGGGCTGCATGGTTATCCCTGCATTGTTTCAGGATTGCAGTAGAATTATCCACTTATTGGAGGATATATCTGAGGTGTCTCAGGGAAGATGTAGACTGGTGCGTTAGAAGAGATGGAAAGAAAACTGTTTCGGGAAGGGCTATCCTTATCTTTGGGGAAGTGTAACTTTACTTTTGATGCCTTTGAAATTTTCCATTGGTTGTACTGGGATTTCATAGCAAGTGAAAATGTTGCTGGTTGTATGTTTACACTGTAAATGCAAGTATCGTGTGCTTCTGAAGAATGCTCACTGAATGCAAAGGCAGACTTTGAGGTAAAAAATACTCAGATTTAGTTGATTCATTACTCATTTTGTAGATGGGCAAAAAAGCTTTTCTCTTACTGGAGTATTGAGGACGGCTAACAATTCAGAGGTTTTCAGAAGCTCTAATTCAGAGAGAATACAAATATTTCTGGAAAATAATAGGAAATGGTAACTTACAGAATCACAGAATCACAGAATATTATGAGTTGGAAGGGACCCACAAGGATCATCTAGTCCAACTCACCATCTGACACCCATATAGAGACCGAAAGCACATCCCAGAGCGGTAACACAAACCTAGTTCCCTCACAGTCTAGCAGGCCACTCCGAGCCGGAAGGGGCCCAGGATCATCCAGCCCTACACCCTCCAGCTAGACCATGTCACTAAGCTCCTCATCGAGACTTCTCTTAAACACCTCCAGGGATGGTGACTCCACCACCTCCCTGGGCAGTCCATTCCAATGTGCAATCACTCTCTCTGTGAAAAACCGCTTCCTAACATTCAGTCTAAACCTTCCCTGGCGTAGCTTGAGGCCATGTCCTCTCGTTCTGGTGTCATCAGCCTGGGAGAAGAGGTCCACACCCATCTGGCTGCAACCTTCCCGCAGGTAGTTGTAAACAGCAATGAGGTCACCTCTGAGCCTCCTCTTCTCCAGGCTGAACAATCCCAGTTCCTGTAGTCACTCCCCATAGGGCCTGCCCTCCAGTCCCTTCACCATCCTTGTTGCCCTTCTCTGGACCCTCTCAAGCAGCTCAACATCCCTCTTAAACTGGGGAGCCCAGAACTGCACACAGTACTCAAGATGTGGTCTGACTAGTGCCGTGTACAGGGGAAGGACAACCTCCCTGGACCGACTGGCCACACTGTTCCTGATGCAGGCCAGGATGCCACTGGCCTTCTTAGCCACCTGGGCACACTGCTGCCTCATATTGCGTTTCCTGTCAATCAGTACACCTAAGTCTCTCTCCACTTCACTACTCTCAAGCCACTCCTTCCCCAGCCGATAGCGGTGCATGGGGTTGTTATGGCTGTTATGGTTGTTATGGTTGTTATGGTTGTTATGGTTGTTATGTACACATACAAGTTGAGATAATTGATAGATGTTGTATTTGAAGGTAGTTTTTCAGCTCAAACTGTGACTACACTAAGGAAGGTTTTGGTCATTTTCACAGCCATCTGAGAGCTGCATAGAGGGGAAAGGCTCAAAGTTGTTCTCATGAGTGAGCTCAGTCCTTCCTGGTGAGTGATCAGTCGGCTAGGAGGTGGCCATGAGCTACCCTTTTACACTGATATTCTCATACAAATGGCCTGTGTCGAGGACTTTTTTAGGGAGAGAGTGGTAGCTACTTCTGTGCAAGAGCTTTGGTGTTTGCTGAAATGTCTTCCTTTTGGATCCTGAAGAACAATTTTGAATTGAAAATCATTTGGATTTAGAGGGTTACTGTTAATCTGTGAAGAAAGTATAAGGTCCTTGAATTGATGCAGTTACAGTATCATTATCACAGTATAGATAAGGCTGGAAAGGACCTTGAAGATCATCTAGTCCAACCTATAATCCAACTAACTTAGCATCTACATCTAGATCATATCACTCAGCACCTCATGGAGCCTACCCTTGAACACCTCCAAGGTTGGCGACTCAACCACCTCTGCGGGCAACCCATTCCAAATCCGGATCACTCTTTCAGTAAAAAATCCTTTCCTAATATCAAGTCTAAACTTTCCCTGCTGAAGCTTAAGACTATGGCCTCTCGTCCTGTCCCCAGAGACCAAGGAAAAAAGACCAATTCCTGCCTGACTACAGCCTCCTTTTAGATAGTTATAGACAGCAATAAGGTCACCCCTGAGCTTTCTCTTTTCTAGGCTAAACAGACCCAGCTCCTTCAGCCTCTCCTCATAGGGCTTATCTTCCAGCCTCAATCCTAGTTGCCCTTCTCTGTGCTCGTTCCAGCACCTCAACATATTTCTTGAACTGAGGGGCCCAGAACTAAATACAATACTTGAGGTGGGGTCTAACCAATGCTGAGTACAGTGGAAGGATAACCTCTCTTGACTTACTAGCCACTCCATTCTTGATGCAGGCCAGGATGCCATTGGCCCTTTTGGCTGCCTGGGCACACTGCTGGTTCATGTTGAGTTTGCTGTCAACTAATACCCCCAAATCTTTCCATCTCACCACTCTCCAAACATTCCGTACCCAGCCTATAGTTCTGCTTGGGGTTATTATGACCAAAATGCAGAACCCGACATTTAGACTTATTAAATTTCATTCTACTGGAATCTACCCATCTCTCCAATCTGTCCAGGTCTCTCTGCAAGGCCTTCCTGCACTCTAACAGATCAAAATGGGCTCCAGGCTTGGTGTTATCCGAAATTTAGTCATGATGGCCTCAATCCCATCATCTGTATCATCAATGAAAGTGTTGAACAGGACCAGACCCAACACCAACCCCTGGGGGACAACACTAGTAACTGGCCGCCAACTAGATGAGACACCATTAATCACCACTCTCTGGGCTCGGCCATCTAACCAGTTCCTGACCCAGCAGAGAATATTCCTATCAAAACCCCTTGCTGCCATCTTCCCCAGGAGTATATCATGGGAGACTGTGTCAGATGCTTTACTAAAATCCAGATACACTACCTCCACAGCCTTCCTTATTAGTAAACAGCAGAACAAGAAAAGCCTCACCCCAGTAGGCTCACCAACCAATTGTGACAAGAAGCAGTCCTAGATTACAGGATTGTGTATTTGGTTGAGTATTTCCAGTATGCATCAGTCAGGCTTCATTGAGGTGATGCTGCAGCTGTTGAAAAATGCTGTAAATGAAAATTAAAGGGTAATTATAACTAAGAAACGTGAAAGTTGTTTGCCAATGAAAACCGTTCATTGAAGTTCATGCTTTATGCATATCAAAGGGATGAGAATGCTGTAGGCATTGAGGAAAGTAGTAACAGGACAACGATGTCCATGCTGCTGATTAAGTTGTCTTCCATCAACTTTTTCTTGGTCGTTGAAAATCCTTCTGCAATCAAGGTTTCTTTTCAATTTTTTTGTTAGACTTATTCTCACTCAATGTTTAAGATGCAGAAAATGTAAATGTCACTTCCATTTAAAGAATTAGCTCTGGGCTTGAAGAAAAAAGCATAAAGTTATTTGTAAGGTCATAAATAAATCAGTGCTTTTCTTGTGTGTGTTTATGCATGTACTTTTAAAAATCTCTTTGTATATAAATCTTTCATTTCTAAAGAAGATCTGGATGACCTTACTATGCTTGTTGACCATCTTAGCTGTAGTCTGTATGATTCTCCCCTTCTCAGTTAGTTGAGAAAACTGTTACTCAGTTTCAGGAGCTGGCTGCATTGTATCAGAAACAAAAAAGCAATGCCATATACGGTGCCAAGTGAAAAATAATTTTAGCACCTGATATAAAATAGTTAATAAAAGGAAAAAGAGAACAAGAGAAAGGTATGTTTATTGCAAGAGAAACAGTATTTCCTGAAAAAATTGTTGCTACCATATTTTGGACAAGTTTGAGTTGTCAGTTTCAGTGAAACTCTGTAATGAAAAATGCCTACCCTGGAGTCACCATCCCTGGAGGTTTTTCAAATGCCTGTAGATGAAGTGCTTAGGAACATGGTTTAGTGGTGGAACTTGGCAGTGCTAGGTTTGTTGTTCTGTGATTCTATAGTATGGTCATGTGAATCAATCGAATTAATGTAATCTTACGAGCATGGTAATTAATACAAATCTCTCATTTTAGAAGGAGGAGTTCCAAGTTTCTGACATATTTTTTGCTGTTAATTAAATATGAAAACTTCTATACCTGTTACAGTTAAATTGCTTCAGTTGTGCTGAACAAGTGATCTTGGAGGCTATGACTCTCACAAGAGCCCTATGCAGTCTCTGACTCTACAGAACTGGGGGACAAACCAATGAGGCAGCAGGTGGCCAGAAGCAGGGAGCTCTCTTCTATCTGAATGGAAACAACAATGTAGGCCATAGGAGCAGCTGGCATTTCCACCAAGGTGGGTTGCAGAGAGGGTCCAGCCATGGTGTATTGTAAGTAAAAGAGTCTTATATCACCTCCTTCAGTCCCTTGGGTCCACAGTCATCTGAACTGTAGTACTTGTAATTATATGTAGTCACTAGAGCACCTCATTGCACGTCAGTGGCTTGGTACCATTTAGAGATGGTATTTAAATTTTGGAAATGTATAGGTAATGCAGAAGTGATGTGAAGGAGCACTTAGTTGATACGAAAGTACTTTGAGGATCTTCTAGATTTTGAAAAGTATTTTGTGTATCATATGCTCTAGATGAGTGATATTTTAAATGTATGATGTGAGGCTAAGGAGAAAATTTTACATATCTTTAGTTATCAGCCTTCTCATGTTGTTTCAGAGCTTTTCATATGGTATTTCATGGTGGAGTCTCTTTCTCTGGTTTCATAGTTTGTTAGTAGTAGGTGGAAATTGCTACCTTGCTCCTAATTCAATAATTGTAAAAAATAAATAAATAAAAATATTTATAGTCTAAGGAGGACATAGTGGTTGTTTGCCTTTTTTTTTTTTTATTCTTCTATCTTGGTAACTATGAAATTAATACTGAGTGGATGCTGTGCTCAGAAAACAAATGTTGAAGATAATTCTATTTTGAATTAAAGTGGCACTGTGCTAGTGTGTATATCATTATTGATACTCTCTGGGGCCTTGTAAAGTACATACATCAATGTTTTGGATTGCAAACGGTTTCCTGGTATGCTAGAGAGCAGTAATAGGCAATATATGAAAATGATGAAGTGGAGACTGCCTTAGTCTAGTAGTCATTCCTGTTCTAAATAGATAGCTATTATACCAAAGACATCACTGCTCTGCAAGGTTATATTTGTGAAAGCTTCAAGGTGTTCTGTTTCCCGCCCTTGAAAATATATTTAAAACAATTATTTGAGCAAGTTTGCAAAACTGTTAGAAGAAAGGTTATGGATTTCCAAATGATTTCTGAATTGCTCTTGTCATAAGCTTTTCTTTCATCTGAGCACTCCCTATAAACAGAGAGATTGGTGCTTATTGCCTCCTTCACAGGACAGACTAAAGCCGTGATGTTGGCTTCAATATAGAAAAAACAGCCAGCTGTTCTGTTCTACTCCTCTTTTCCAAGGACTTCAGGTAAGATGATGAGGATAATGAATTCAAGGAAAAGAACTTGGGGAACTTCTTAATATGTTAGAGCTGAGAGATGACAGAGACAGCAAATGTTAAATTAGAAAGAAGATGAATTGAAAGAGAGGTTGCTTTCAAAAGGCTGGTGACATAACCAAATGAAGCCAATATGCATTTGTGACTGAAATTTGTGTATTGTTTGTAGGCTATATTTTGTCTTTCTTATGCTTTTCCACTTTGGATGAAGAAAAAAAGTTCTAACTTCCATATGTGTTCTTGAGGGCAGAAGTCAGCTTCCTCAGAGATGAATTAGTATCACAGGATTACTTCTATGTAATATATATATTTATGTTTATGTACACAAACACAGATGTGTGTTGTTGCTGGATCTGGGAATTATTTTTGTCCCTCTTAAGTTTTAAATACTTAATCTATGAACAAAAGACTTCTCTGGAGCCAAATGGGTTGACGTTTTTTCATATTGATGAACTATACCTCATAACTGTCTGGCAGAGCTAAAGTGCAGTTATTTACATCTTTGTGCTTGTATTTCATTTCTGCTCTGAGTGAAAGTGCTGAACCATAAGAAATCTATGACACAGAACATTTCTTTATAAAGATTGAATACAGTAATTGTACAGGCTGGAAAAGAGTTTATTTGATGAAATACTGGGGGAAAAAAAGAAGGAAAATTCATCAGCCTGGGTCATTTATTCCTATCCCATTGCTGGGTGATGTTTCTAGACTTGTTGGAGTGGGGTTCCAACTTCCCAGTTCAGGAGCATGAACTTTGACTGTGATAAAGGCTGGGCAAATTAAAGCTTCAACAGGCTTTTGTTGTGCTGGGCAGTGAACACCAACAATTATAGCTCTCCTTCTGTAAACCTGATGCATTGTACAGAGTTTTAAAATCTGTATTGACAAACGCATAGTTGAAATAACCTCTGGAGGCTTCAGCGGGAGACATGAGACAGCAGCTGTCTGGTATTTAAAGGAAGTAGGATCCTTTGCAGCAACAATGATGTAGGACAGAAGGTCAATTCCTGTGACATGACATAAGAAGTGTAATTACAATTTTTGTGTTTTATAAACTACTTGCTGATGGCAATGTAAATTTTTGATAGACTCTGCAGAGTGTGAGGGAAGATGAACTTCCCAATAGTGAGACCAGCGATATTTGCTAAGACATCTCTTTGGTTAGATCTGAGCCATTAATAATGGTGACTGATATTTGAAAACATGAGCAAAAAGTTCTTTTTAGATTGAGACAGTTGAAAGAAGGATGAGAGTGAGAAAAAGAGGAAGGTTCACAGGATATTCCAAGTTGGAAAGGACCCAAGGTGTTTTTCCCTGTGCTGTTTTGTCTTCTGAAGAGGAGTAGAATCCATTTGTGATATGGATATAAGGCTATAGTGAGAAATATGGCAAAAAAGGGCTTCCAGCTTTTTTAACTAGATTGCTTTTCAGTGTACAGAGTCTGACATGACTTGTTCTTGTCCATCCATGCACATGAATGTCTTTTTAGAAAAGAATAAAAAAATGCCTGTCAGCAGCTGGAATATTCCAGGAGTCCCATTTCGGCAGTGCCACTGAGAAAAAACTGCTTGACGAAATAGGGGTGTGAAGCTTGATCATGCAGCTTCTCCTGTGTTTTCATTATGCTTTTTTTAATGTAAATGTTTTGCATCTATTCTTAGGTATTTTGTACTGAAACATGAAAACTGAGAGGAAAAACTTGCAGTAAACATAGTTAACTAAACAAGAATTTGAGTAGTCATCTTCCTTGAAACATGATAAAAATGGATAAGAAAACATTAAAGCTGATTTTACAACTTTCTAACTTGGTTTCACAATTTATGCTAGTTTGTTTTTACACTTTGATGGAATTATTACTCTTAGTTAATTGTTTAAGACTAAATATTCTAACATGTTATTGGAAGCAAGAGCCAAAAGAAAAAATTAGGTTCCACAGCAATTTCCAGGAGAACCTTAATTCTAATAACAATTGTAGCAGTGTGTCTTAGAACTTAGTCATAAAAGAGACCGCACCAAAGCACCTGGAAGGACAAACAGTTTTTATCTCCGAACAAGTTTTAGTTTGGACTCATGCCTGTTAGATTTTCAAAGTGCAGAACATGAGGATATGTGGCAAGAATTTGAGTTCAGGAGATTAGCATAACTATGGTTTGGAAGGAGTAGTTGTCTTCCATGATGTGTGGTTTCTTAAATTGGAAATTGGAATCTGAGCATTGATTTCCTTTATTGAGCTTCCTTGTTTCTGTAAAAGTGTTTTGGTTTTCTCTTCTTATGTTTTGCACCTGCAATAAGCTGCCTGTCTGCTTGTGAGAAGTAGATGCGAAACAATTTATTATTTTTTGATTGTTGGCAAATGAAAAACAGCAATGAGGTTGCCTCTGAGCCTCCTCTTCTCCAGGCTGAACAACCCCAGTTCCCATAGCCGCTCCCCATAGGGCTTGTCCTCCAGTCCTTGTCGCCCTTCTCTGGACCCTCTCAAGCAGCTCAACTTCCTTCTTAGACTGGGGAGCCCAGAACTGGACACAGTACTCAAGATGTGGTCTAACCAATGCCGAGTACAGGGGAAGGATAACTTCCCTAGTCCGACTGACCACACTGTTCCTGTTACAGTCCAGGATGCCATTGGCCCTCTTAGCCACCTGGGCACATTGTTGGCTCATATTAAGTTTTCTGTCAATCATTACTCCTAAATCCCTCTCCATTTCACCACTCTCCAGCCACTCATCCCCCAGCCGATAGTGATGCATGGGGTTATGTCCAAAGTGAAGAGTCCAGCACTTTTTGTTTGTTTTGTAGTGTTTGTGTTTTTTTAACTTGGTACTATTATTTTCTTATAGTAAGTGCCTGGAGAAATACTACCTGACGGCAAGAGTCTTGAATGTTATTTTATTTATTACAAACAGCTACAGCATTATCCTCCCCAAACCTCATTGCTTCTATATTAAATCTTTATTAAACTTTAGAGCTCGTTACATGGCATTAGGCAGCTGAGTCACATGGCACAAGAAGCTCATCAGTGTGTTATTTGCTACCCTTGCAGGTGTTCATGCTTGCCCTCTGAAAACACAAATGTCCAGCCTTGGCAAGAACTGAAATCCCAGTACTTATGCTCTTGGTACTCCTGTGACTGACCAGTACTGCGCTACTTCATTTGCTATAGCAAACTCTGACCTTACCCCTTCTTGCACAAGTGAAATTGTCTTGGTATGGAAAGTGTGTGACTAACAGCTGCAGCTGGCATCTTTAGAGATGAGTTTTTGGGTCTGCCCACGTCATGTGTGTAGAATGAAAAGGGAAAGCAAAATCAGATCACAAATTATGTTTTTTCCCATTGAATAAGCAGCCCTTGACCATGAAGAAACCATCCTGGTTAGGGTCAAATGGTTCTCCCTCTTGAGGCTGATTTGAATGCATATTTTCATTAGCATAGCCCCCTAAATCTGCCATTTTTTTGTATAGCTACTGATGGAAGGCCAGGGATCTTCGGGGACAGTAGCCTTTTTTATTTAGATATGTTATAAACCAGAACAAAACCTCAGCCTTGTTAAATCCAACTCATGAAGCTATTGATTGCAGTAAAAGTTGAGTATCATGAGTACCTCTTACAGTGTTTCCAGTTTCTGTTTGGGAGCAGTGGGATATCTGTCTGTCTTCTTATCTAGCTGTGAAATATATAGCTATAAAATGGCAATAAAGGTATTGATAAACCCCCCAATACTGTGACTCGTGTGAGGTCAAGACCAGATCCAAGGGAAGTGCAATATTTACTCTCAATCTTAAGTTTTCTTTTCTGAGCGTGTATTATTTTAGTTGAGTGTATTATTTTAGTTAACAAGTGTATTATTTTAGTTAATCAGCTAAGTTTTGGGAGATAGATGTATTCATTTAATGAAAGCAGCCAAAATGTGGTCTTGCACAAAGGTGGTTTAAATATTTCCTTTGATATCTTCTTGGGTTCAGGCTCTCTTTCCTCCAGAGTTTCACCTCTGCCAAATACTATGTTCCTTGTATTGTAATGCTTTGAAGGGATGCAGCCAGTAGCAACCAGACTGTGATATTCTCCTTGCTGCTTAAAGATCAGCAGTTCCCTATATATCTTTTCCGGTTTAAACTGAAGCCTATCACGGGCATTTCTGATATATTTTGGAAGCTCATGTGAAGTTTTCAAGAATTCACTTCAAGCTACATAATTCTTTTAGTCTTCCATTTCTTCAGGAAGAAACAAAGGTAACTTCTGTGTGACTCGTTTCTTAGTTCTTCTAGGAGGAAAAAACTGAATGAAATAATCCACTTTAGTGCAGTGGTAAGTGTCCCCACCTGGCGTGTGGGAGACCCGGGTTCGATTCCTGTCAGGGAGACAGTGTTAAGAGTTGGACTCGATGATCCTTGTGGGTCCCTTCCAAGTCAGAATATTCTGTGAACACCTTCTGTGAATGGGTTTTATAATTGTGCTGTTGAAAAATGTGGAAGAATAACATGTAGAGGCTAGGCAGAAGCGTGAGATTCTGGAAAGCAAAGGCACAGAAAATGCTGTTGCAAGTTGGAAAATGAAATTTATTGCTAAAAGACATGGTGTAAGCTAGTTTTATTTAGATGAATAACTCAGTCTAGAGAGGAGTTCTTATGGGAAGATTGTCACTGGAGGAGGATGAGATAAAGAGGATCTCCAGACTTAGAGTATTTCAGAAGAAAGATGAAAATAAATTATGCACTTCCTTGTTTATTGTCTCAAAGAGCAGAGTTCAGTAAACCTCCACCTTCTGCTGTTTTCAGCAATGAAATCTCAGTTTTACACCAAGGATAGTAGAAGAGCTTTGCTCAGAGAGAGGCAGTGTCACAGCATAGGGTGACACAGGTCTACCTACTTGTAATTGGAGTTTGTCACCCTTTCCAAAATTTATAATATTGCTAAATTAAGAAACTTCTAAGCAGCAGGGGTTTTTTAGGAATATATGTACTGTTTTTTGTTCTGACTGCTATCAGTCCTCATGGTGCTGTCATGTAAATCAGTGGCTGACTTGTCTTTCTGATTTGTGATACTTGCAGCAATTCGTTAGCTCTGTCTTGTCTAAGGAACTTTTATTTTTAGCTTTACAGTCCTTTAATATGCTTCTTTCTGGCACTGACACATGACTCTGCAAGAGAGCTCTCAGATCCAGCTTGAACATGTGTTTCCCTACAGTGAATGAATACAGTGGATATATATCTGGTTTGTCCAGGGACTTATACTGGAGACTTGCTGACATGTCCTGTGAACTTGGACTTCTTTTAGAGTAATTTCTGTAGTGAAACTCCGCAGTATGGGAATTGGTGCTAATGACTTAATAGACAAAATAGACTTTGATGGTAGATTTAGACATGCTTCTCTTATGGGCAAGTGCATCATTGATTTTAAAATTGCACTATAATACTTTGCAATATGAGCATCTTGCTTACGGGAGCTGTCAAGCTTCAGCAAAGAATCTCCGTTTAAGATGACAGTTTTGTCACAAACTACTTACCTTAATTATATTTATGTTTCCCCTGTAACTTAACTGTGTTATGAAAAGCTTCCTTATCTTTCTGTTAGTAGCAAGCTATCCAGTAATAGCAGGCATGCACATGGCCCTGATGAGTAACTGTCATTTAGCCAAACTACATATATTTAGAGGAACCTTTCGTAGTTGTTAACAGGGTATATTTAGAGAGCAAGAGCTGAGTTATGGATTTAGGTAGGGAGGTGTAGAAGAAAATGGCTGGAAATTTAAATGAGGAGTCAGTCATTTGTAGTGGTAGCTAAGAAGGGTCTTCAGTAATGGCAGTGCGCATAAAATGCTCCAGAAACTCTTCTCTTTGCACTTCTCATAGTCAGGGGAGAGAAAACGACTCTTCCAAAAGGGAGTTCACTGCCCAAGACAGATAGCAGCTTCTGCATCCGACTTCTTGGAAGAGTCTCTTTTTCTATGTCAGCAATAAATCAAGCTGAAGGGGACAAGCATCACTAAACCAAAGATTGCTTTTCTGAATACCTCCCACAGGCTCTCTGAGGGCAATGTTCAAGTGAAATATGTAAGAAGCGTTTATGATATCTAAAAGCTGTGTTCTCTCTCTGAGTTTCCTTGTATGTCAGAAGAGAGAGGAAACAGTTCCGTGAAAATGTGTGGATATGAGATCAAGTGGGGGAAAAATGGACTAAAAATATATATTCCTTTTTTCTCAGACTGGCTGTTTTGTCTATAACATCCTTCTCCATATTGCCAATGTATCTGAGAGTGTTCAACAGAAATAAAGTCTGGGGTATTAAAAAAAAAAAGAAGGACAAACAGAACAAAAGTAAAGGAGGGGAGTAGTGAATGTGTGTAGAAGTTGGAAGTAGGGATGCAGAAAGGACATCTGCATGTCAGGCTTCTGAGAAGGAACCTTGGCTGAGGTGAGTGGTGGTTGGTTTAGATGGACATTTGCTAAGAGAAATGGTGTAGTGAGGGGTGGTGGTACATTTAATTAGGAAAATGGCTTCAGTACGACTTTGGTTCCCTTGTTTTCTCATAAGGTTTTACTGCTACTTAACATTGCTTGTGGTCATTGGTTGCTTTTTCAGTATATGAAGTAAATCTTTGTGGCCCCTTTAGTAAAGATAAATAAATTTCCAGAGTTTTCTGTCTGAGACTGGATCATTTCACACTTGACTGTGTTCACATTTCCCCAGCAGCTGGAGTCAGCAGCAGCAAATGTAATTGGGTAATACAGATCCCCGCTGCATTGCAACCTCTCTATTATGACCCCGCCAATTTGCGAGGAAAACTTCTCACAATTCAGTTTCAGGGATCTTTGAGATTTCCGTGCCAATGCATGCGCAGTGCCTCTGCTCTGCCGAGGGGTGGTCCTGGCTCTCCCTGTAGGCAGGGCGGGGCCAGCCCCCTCGGGGGGGGGCACGCAGGGAGGGTGCATGGTTTCTCCAGCTCACAATTAATGGCATTTAGAGCCCTGCGGCANGCGAGTTTGACATTCTGCGAGGCCCCTGGACCCGTTCCATGCAAATGCGGGGCTATAACTGTATTTTTGTCTAAATTGATTTGGTTTTCAAAGAGGTATCAAAACAACTGTAGTAAAGAAGTCCTTCAGAATCACATTAGATTTCATAAGAATATAACATCTCTGCAATCTGTTCTTTAGTGATAATTCAGATCTTGTGAAATGATAGTCATCTTTTTTCTTTCCTTCCTTCCTTCCTTCCTTCCTTCCTTCCTTCCTTCCTTCCTTCCTTCCTTCCTTCCTTCCTGCCTTCCTGCCTTCCTGCCTTCCTGCCTTCCTTCCTGCCTTCCTTCCTGCCTTCCTGCCTTCCTTCCTGCCTTCCTTCCTGCCTTCCTGCCTTCCTGCCTTCCTGCCTTCCTTCCCGCCTTCCTGCCTGCCTCCGTCCCTCTCTCCCTCCCTCCCTCCTTCCGCAGTGAACCTCCCTACCAAAAGCCAAATGTCAACCCCTTTGCCATGGTTTGACAGGGATTTGGCTGCTGCTGCCATCAGTGGGACTTGCAGGGTAGGTAAAGAGAGGTGAGAAGTGTCGCACTCTGGTCCCCAGGGATGCGAAGAGCTGTGTGTGCAGTGGTTCCTGAAAGGAGAGAATAGACTATGGGGAAGATGCTGCACACTGGGATGTGCTTTATGTGCTGTTAAAGTTGTAAGCATCCAGATTTAAAGAGGGAAAACAAAAAATAAATCTGAGCTATAACATTAACAGGAAGAGGTAGGTGTACTGTCACGTTGTGGACAGCCTGTACCTCTTGATCTTTCAGCATAACTAGAGATTTTATTCCTCCCATCATGTGACACGCCTGGGACTTGTGACCATGTAGATTAGATTAGGTAACAGGTGATAGGTTGGACTTGATGATCTCTATGGTCTTTTCCAACCTTACTGATTCTGTGATTCTGTATTGTTGAAATTAAGGACAAGATTTCTGTGAGATGTCTGTTTTTACTAGTGGTGCTGTCACTAAGCAGCTGCTTCTTCTGACATCTGGCTTGTCCATTTAATTCCCACTTGGTTGACAAGCCTGTGCCAGCTGGTGGCCTGACAGAGGAGGTATTCAGAGGTGAGGCTAATGTGCAGGGTGCGACCTGAACAGGCATATTAATGAATGTCTTGTGGACAAAAATATAGATGGAGATGGTCCTTGGTGCACACAGCTGTGGTACTTTGCAGTTGAAGCAATTGGGTGGTGGTGGTACCTCTGATGGAGAGAAGAGGAGAGATGAGGTAATGCTGTTTATTTAATAATTTCTCACCAAAAATTCAGTATCTAAAAAGCAGGAACCAGCTGCTCACATGGATGCTTATAACAAAGAAGTATTATAGTCTACAAGTCCGAATACGCTGATGGACCTAATGGCCTTCCCTCTGTAAAAATAAAAAAAAAAAAAGGAGAAAACAAAGAAAAGAGTAAAATTAAAAATTGATATTGTTGATAGATGTTGCAACTCTGTCACTGCAAGGTGTATGTGTGGGGAAAACAGAAGAATTTATGCTTCTCATCATTCTAGTCCAAGGAGCTATTAGTTGTCTGCAGCTTTCAGAGGTGTAGTAGTATTTCAATATTTCAGATGGCCTTTTTCTTTAATCGCATGCCATCCATTGGCAGATTTACAACCTAGTATCACAGTATCACGGTGTTGATAAGGTTGGAAAAGACCTTGAAGATCATCAAGTCCAACATATAATCCAACTAAAACCTAACAGCTATAACATTTATATCATGTCCCTCAACATCAAGTCTACCATTAAACACCTCCAGGGCCGGCGATTCAACCACCTCTGAGGGCGGTGGATTCCAATGCCGAATCACTCTTTCAGTGAAAAACTTTTTCCTAATGTCAAGTCTAAACCTCCCTTGTTGGAGCTTAAGACCATGACCTCTCGTTCTATCTCCAATAGCCAGAGAGAAAAGACCAACCCCTGCCTGTATACAACCCCCTTTTAGGTAGTTACAGACAGTGATAAGATCACCCTTGAGCCTCATCTTTTCCAGACTAAGCAGATCCAGCTATCAAGGTGCAGCCTAACCAGTGCTGAGTACAGTGGAAGGATAACTTCCCTTACCCTACTGACCACACCATTCTTGATGCAGGCCAGGATGCCACTGGCCCTCTTACCTGCCTGGGCACACTGCTGGCTCAAGTTGGCAAATGTGACCCCCATACACAAAAAGGGTCAGAAGGATGATCCAGGAAACTACAGACCTGTCAGCCTCACCTCAGTCTCAGGCAAAGTTATGGAACAGATAGTGCTGAGTGCTATCATGCAACATATACAGGATGGACAAGAGATCAGGCTCAGTCAGCATGTGTTTTTATTTATTTATTTATCTTATTTATTATTTTATTTATTTATCTCTTTTTATGATCAAGTAACTTGCCAGGTGGATGAGAGGAAGGCTGTGGATGTAGTGTCTCTGGATTTTAGTGAAGCACTCGACACTGTCTCCCATGATATACTCCTGGGGAAGATGGCAGCAAGGGGTTTTGATAGGAATATTCTCTGCTGGATTAGGAACTGGTT
>WEKX01026746.1:897-12219 GCA_013390025.1 Pitta sordida | reverse complement strand
ATTCTGTGATTCTGTGATTTATGTATTCTGCCATCATAAAGGGAGAAGTGGCTGTTGGAAGATGTTAATTAAGGCAGGAACATCCAGGAGATGAACGGGGTTTGCACTGAACTGTCCACAGTCTGTGATTAGGCACCATCTCTTTTCTGATTTCTTTTTAATTGTGCAGACTGTAGAATCCTACATGGAGTGCATTTGGGAGAGGATTTGTCTTTTTTCAGATTATGATCATAGAATGTTTTGAGTCACCAGTGATAGATACCACCATTTCAACTAAAGGAGAGGCTCAATATAAGGAAGATATTTCATACAATGAGGGTGGTGAGGCCCTGACACAGGTTTCCCAGAGAAGCTGTGTCTGCCCCATCCCTGGAAATGTCCAAGTCCGGGTTGGACGGGATTTGGAGCACCCTGGGATAGTGGAAGGTATCCCTGTCCATGGCAGGGCATGGAACTGGATAAGCTTTAAGGTTCCTTCCAACCCAAACTGTTCGGTGTTTCTCTGATTCTACAAGATAAATAGGCTGCTCATCAGAACAGGAATGTGCACATCCTTTTTAGGATACATTCAGAGCTCACGAGTGGTGAGAAAGTAGCCATTTAAAAAAATTATAGTTCTGTGTCATTGCCTTAGTGCTTTTACACAGTAGACAAAGTAAATTGAACTTTCTTTCAGCATTCCTGCCAGCAAAATGACTCCTCATATTTTACTATAGTTACCAGTGGAAGCATTGGCTAACCTATTCTTTATTAAAATGTTCATTTTCCTTGTACTGCAATGCCCCTGGCCTTGGTATATTTCTTCTGAGCTGCTGCTGGAAAATTCTCTGTGCTTGGCAGAAGTCAAGAATTTATGATGTTCCTCTAAGCAGCACTGAGGCAAACAGCAAAAGTTGTTATCCTTAGTGCATTTTTTTTGCAAGGCTGTCTGTTAAAATGCACATCTGATCTGAAATTCCCATTTGTGTATCAATATTATTTCAATTTTTTAGGAAAAAAAAAGGAAAGAAAATGAAACAAAAAAAAAGAAACAGGAACAGTAAAAGTCCTAATCCCAGCAAGGTATTCAGACATGGAATAATCCCATAAAGCACAGATCAAATGTTTCTTATCTAGATGGCCTTTCCAAATAAATAGAAAATCAAGGATTAATTACTCTTGACCTTGTTAAGCCATGTTATGATGTATAGTATAAACCTGGACTTCCATTATTATGTTGTCTTTGGATAAATTCAAGACCCATGTCTCCAAAGCTATGACAGCCTTGGTTCTGGGAAAAATATGTGCAGCTGAAGTTGCTGTCACAGGCACACAGGGCAGGAAAATTCCCACAGAATGACTCCTAAATAACTTTTCCTATGATCCACAAGGGTGACTTTCTTTGGGAACAGCATTATTTCAGTGACAGAAATTTTGCATCTTGGAAATAATCCAATGTTTCTTGCTTACTCATTTCATCACGCTGGTTGTTGATAGGGACTTTTTTTGAGGTGGGATTTTAAAGGTTAAGTTTCTTGCTACCAAAAAGAAGTGGTTCCTGCCACACACAGGAAAAGACTGGAGATAAAAACCCTTGTCTTTGTTTACGGCAACTAAAAATGTAGTGGTTTTTTGTTGTCCACAGGAAAATCCTCCACAATGCCACATAAAGTGTTCTTCTCCCAGAGAGTTTTCGAGATGTTATCAAGGTGCAATAGCTTTAACAAATTACTGTAAGATATTGAGCAACCTGGGATAGTGGAAGGTGCTCCTGCCCATGGCAGATGTTTGAACTTGATGACCTTTAAGGTCCCTTCCAGCCCAAAGTATTCTGAGATTCTATGATTCTATGAAATGTGTTCACTGTTTCTGTGCCTGATCCTTCTGGCACAGATGGTTGCAAAATAAATTTAACCCACAACTACTCAGTAGTCTCACATGACAGGATCAGCTGGGTCCCAGTCAGTGTATTTTTAAGCCAGAGCAGACTTACCTGATTAATGCTGAATGTTTTTTCTTAAGAGGGATATTTTCAATTGTTGGGACGGAGGTGTCAGTAGTAAAAAATAAATTTTAAAAATCACCAAAGGGTTTTTTTCAAGCCTGGACCCCAGTTCACTGAAATGAATTGAAAAACTCACATTTAATTTAGCAGGGTTTGGCTCAGACTATTAAATTTTGTTGGGTTTGCTTTCTCCCCTCCATCCCACCTGCGAAAAGAATCAAGTCCAAAGCTTTTCTGGAGCCTTGAAATGCTAAATAATTTGTTCCAGCACTTAATGCAGTTCAGTGACTGCCTAAATTATTTTTTAATGCTTTGGTATAGCTCTGAAAATAAGCTGGCTGATTTATCAGTAAAATCACCTTTGTTGACAGCTGTTGTCCTTTATGCACTACTATTTTTTATAATGGTTTTACTCCTTCTGGATGATTATATGTCACAGTACCCTACCTTTGGTAGCATGCATCCCGATGTAAAATAAACTGTGTTCTAGAGAAAGTATATAATTTTCCAGTGACGAATTCTGACCTGCAAAACTGGTTTCAGTGACCGTGCCTGCCTTCGTGACCAGGACACGAAAATAACTTCAACAAATATGGTCAGTATATGTACCTGTTTTCCAAAGAAATAGAAACTTAAAGACATAGCTCTTAGGAGCATATATTAAGGAAAATACAGGCAATTTTTCAAAATTCTTGCCAGGCAGATTCTTAGAGGAATCTGCTACAGGAGCATCAGGTTGCTGATATGTAACTCACCAGTTTCTGCTGGCTTGTTTTTGAAAAATTCTTCTTCAGAATCCTTTATAATCCTCTGCTTTCCTTCTTCCTGCCGCAGCTTTGTAATCATTCTGTTGAACAGCATTCAGAGTTTGATTTCTAATGAGATCATTTCCCATGATTTACAGCTTATTTTTTCCTAAGCCAGAGCCTCTCACATTGACTCATGCTGAGTAATATTCAATTGCTCAAATAGCAGTGTTGAATTTGCCTGAACTACTGAAGGAATTATGCTTCTAGTCAATTGAGTTGAGACTGGCAGAGACAGCCCTTACTTTGCTCCCCCTTCCCTTTGTGAAATGTTACAAAATCTAGAGGTGAAAAGGAAACTAGAACCCATTTATGTATAATTTTCTTTATAAATCCTTTATATCCGAGTTAATTCCCATCTTTTCCAAGATTTACTAAAAGATTTTCTGTCTATGGTGCATCTTCTTGTCTCATCTCAGTCTATCGAGCATCTCCATCTTGTATATGATTGTTTTTCCTACCCCTCTTCACAGTAGAATCCTGGAAGTTAACTTTTATTTTCTGCCTATATTTACCTGCTGTCACCAAAAAAACAATGTAATACTTATCTGTGTTTTAGGTGGAGCAGGTAGTAATGTTTATATGTTTATTTTATTTTACTGTTTTCTTTGTCAATCATTGCCATCTAATGTCAGCAAAATATAAGGAATAAAGTGATTTTTGTTTGTCTTCTCGGTTAAAATGTTCAATTTGAGACACCGTGTAATTGGCATACCAGGAGGAATAAACAATAGACATGAGTGATAAGAGGGCCTCCTCTATTATTCAAATTTTAAGCTACTATAAAAGGAAAATTTCAGTATTTCTCAAAACATCCAGTGTTCCAATGTCTTATTGCACTACAATTGTAAAAATCCAAGTGGCTAAGATTTTGAGGGCATTTTTACAAATTAAATATATTCTTAATGCTTTTTCTCACATTCAGAGGTGAAATCAGAACGAAATATATTGATCCAAATGCTTCTTTCAAGGAAAATAAATGGAAAGTAAATGTGTCACGCACACCTGCTGCCAACAGCCTTGGAGAAAAAAGTACCTTTAAATTTTAAAAAGATAGATGTAGATAGTGTCTTAGGAAGAATTTGCTCCCTGTGAGGGTGGGCAGGCCCTGGCACAGGTTGCCCAGAGAAGCTGTGGCTGCCCCTGGATCCCTGGAAGTGTCCAAGGCCAGGCTGCAACAGCCTGGGGTAGTGGGAGGTGTTCCTGCCCGTGGCAGGGGGTGGAACTGGATGATCTTTAAGGTCCCTTCCAAATCAATTCTTTGATCATGATTCTATAATAATCACAGCCGGTCCTTGCTACAGGAAATGAAAAAAAAGCAGTTGAAGGGTCTCTTTTAAAACCAGCTCAGAGGGATTTAAAAGAATAAAACTCACTGATGTTTTGGACTTTAAACCCTGAGAGGCACAGAGGTTCTGTGTTTGTTGTGATTTCCCTTTTGTGCACTGAAGGCTGAACAAACAGATGTACATTATCTCAGATCAAAGACCAGTCTACTGCAACATCAATACCCAGTTTCCTCTCATGTTCTCGGCTGGATATTTGGAGAACAGATAAGTATTGCTTTCCGGTTTGTAGCCAAATTCCGTAAGTAGGGTCTCCCACTTGCAACGTTTAGCCACCCGCGGTACCGGCGGAGGCTGTTTCAGAGGTGAATTGTTAATTAGACCCCAGAAGATTGCCAGCGGTTTTTCTGATCTCAGATTAGTGCAGTGAGCTGCTGAGTGCTCCTGTCTACAGCAGGGATGGGGCAGGGGATGGTTGGGTTTGCACCACAGAAATAAATTCAGTGGGATGCTGGCAGCAGCTGAGGCTGGAGGAGCAGATGGGATTCTCTGTGCTGTCTGCTAAGGTTGAGCCCCCTTTTGTCCCAATGCCCTTGCAGTTCAGCCCTTGGGGTCCATTTACTTACGACAAGCACTGTGACAGTTCTTTGTGCTGAAAAAACTCTTTCCTACTTGGCATGGCGTTCTCTTCAAACTGAGGTTTATATATTTATTTTTATTTATTGGATCAAACTTTGTTTCTCTCTGTCAAAATTATTTCTAATGACCTTACCTGCACTGCAGGCTAGGATATAGAATGCAATTTATATTCTGTTCACTGTTACATTAAAACTGAGTATCAAAAGCCAGTTGGGCTTACTATGTATGACTGCAGACCACAGGGCTTTAGTCCATCAATTTTTCTCCTATTTTGGTTTTTTTTTCACTTATTCTACAGCTTTCTCCTATAAACTTCTTTGCACTTCAATACATTCTTATCTCCTGACTCAAAAGGTGTTAGGAAAAATATCATTTGGAATTAACATTGCTAAAAAATATTTGGCAATAATTTCAAAAAATGTTTAGGACTTAGTTTATGTTTTACTCTCTTATATGTTTATGTTTTATTCTCTTACTAACTTTAGATAGACTTGGGACTGAGAAACACTATACATTATGATATAAATATGGAGTAGAAAGTGAGGTTTTAGCTTCATAATATTTTAATAAAGAAGCATTGAATTATAATGAAGAAGTAATATTCTGTATAAACAACAAATTTTATGTAATGGAGAATCTGGTGTCTACATCAAATCAGTGCCCAAAAATGGTAACATTTATTATCCACTACGTGAAATAAGAAAAAAGATCCATTGCCATAAGTTGAAACTAATTTACAAGACCAGATTTTTGTGTTACTGTGTTTGGAAAGCAACCACTCTTTTAAGACTGAGAGTAATGCAACACTTTATAGCGTTTTGATTTTCATTAAAATAAGCAAATTATTGTTGGTGGCGGGGGGTGGTTGGTTGGTTATTTTGCCAAAGGTTGATTTGAGGCAGTTTTTTAATTAATTCTTTTCTCCCCAGTGTGATTTTGTTATTAAAAAAGCATAATATTATATATTGGAAAAAAAGTGTTTATAAATGAAAAAGAAAATCTTTCTAAATTCAGACTCGGTAATGCCTTCTTTTGGTAAATACTGCACTATCAAATACTGAAACGACACTCACTTATAGAATCAGAGTTTCATATGTGTTTTTGTTACAAAAGAATTTTTTACAGTAAGATCTTTGTTTATTTAAACACATTACACACAAAGTTTTTGAATTTCCTCCAGAGGAAACAAGCATTCTGCCAGAGGGAGAAAAATGAGGCTCGGTTATATGTAAGATAAAATGAGTCTGTGTGTTTAATCCAGATAACTTTGAATGTATATAAGTTAAATATTGAATATTCAGTGCAGAAGTACTCTAGTGGGAGCCTGAAGCTGCTTCTTACTTCTATGTAAGATCAAAAAATCATTAATTTATCATGCAGTTCTTTCCCAAAATGCATATTACACAAATCTGCTGGGTAAAAAAGCATTGTTAGAGTCAATGCAGATTTCAGTCTGCAAAACAATTTGGGGTAGCACGAGCCATTTTGATGGGCAGATCATTTTAACTCTTCAAATTCAACGCAGCAATGTGTCTTTATAAAATCAATAGCCTCTCCAATAACAGCTAATGTGGTTCTTAAGACAGGCTACAAATGCCGTGCAATTATACTCCAAGGCACCACTTTTGTCTCTTGTGGCAGCTCTTTTTGAGGCTGAATCACTTGAAGGTGAAACTAGGCTCTTAATTTTCTGAGAAACCTTTTTGATTTTTCTTAGTACACCAATTATTGTAATTAAAAAGTAATTTTTTTCCTTGGAAATTTTGCCTTTGATGTGAATTACTAGGGAAGAAGCAAAAATCCCTGTGCTTTTCTTGACACATTTAATTTGGTGAGTCCCACAGACTCTCTGTCAAGTGCATCTGTAAAAAATTTAAAATAAAATTCTTTCCTTGGTTCTTGCTCATAGTACCAGGACAGTCCCTACAGGATTTGATCTTTCTTGGGACTGCCAGAAACATTTCAGTCTTATGTTTCCCAGCATTTTGCTGCTGAGCATTACATCACGAAAACAGGTGTTCAGTGTGTAATACACAGTGAGAAAAGATGAAAAAGTGTCTTGGTAAAAATCATTCACCCATTTGTCTCTTCCAAGCTCAACGGAGACAGGTAACACATTTCACCCATGGATTCTTAGGGTCACCAAGACAGGGAAGATATAATAATCGCAGAATCACAGAATACTGGAGTTGGAAGGGGACCCACAAGGATCATCAAGTCCAACTCCAATGCCTCCCTGGTGTCTCCCTGGCAGGAATCAAACTAGGGTCTCCCACGTGAGAGGTGGGGACACTCACCACTGTACGAAAGTGGACATTTTTAAAAGGAACTTCAGTGCATCTTCTAATTAAAATTCTGGGAAATATTTTAGATTTAATATCCACCTACCGCCCAGAAACACTGAACAGAGCAAATTCTGTAATAATGCTTTGAATAGCTAAAACCCCACCATTTTCCAGTGATTCCAAGGGAAATTCCATTTTCGGCAATGAAGGCTGAGGGAAATGGGTGGACAAAACAGCTGAGTTCACATGAAATTTACTTATTTAATCAAATGAGAAGGATTGGCTTCCTTTCTTTNTTCCCTTCCTTTCCTTTCCCTTCCTTTCCTTTCCCTTCCCTTCCCTTCCTTTCCTCTTCCCTTTCCTCTTTCCTCTTCCCTTTCCCTTTCTTTTCCTCTTCCCTTTTTCCCTTTCCCTTTTTCCCTTTCCTTTTCTCAACTAAAGATCATGATTAGGTTGTTCTAAACATGCTCTATACTAAGTGATAACAAACAATTTAACTTCTAACATAATTTTTATTACGTTTATTTTATTTCACATCATGACGGTTGCCTATACAAAGTGAAAATAGAAAAGAATCTCCTTTGTAAATAACTATTTGAATCAGTGGAAAATTACTGTGTCAATCCTTCCCTGTGAGGGCAGAAAAATTGGTACCTATTTAACTATTTAATTTTTGCAATTTTCATAAAGCTTTGAAGCCTTTTCTCTCGTATGAAACTCTCCATTCTGACGAATTATTTTCAGTCAGATAGTCTAGACATTCAAATTTAAACCGATCACTGTCCTTATTGCCTGACTCCGAGGGCTAAACGAAAATTGAGCTGAGATTATGTTCAGCTCACTGTGTTTGAACTTGATTTCCAACGAAGGCCTGGAAAGAGCTATTATTGTTCCACCAGTCTGAAATGCTGGATGGCTGCTTAGCAAGTTCTGTTACGAAGTACACAATTCTCTTTTTCATTTTTTCACCCTTATCTCTCTCCATAATGCCATACAGTTCATTTTGTTGCATTTTATTGGCAGGATTGGTAGATTTGACCGACAAAACCAACGCCCAATGCTGGATCCAGCACATTTACTGGGAAATTTGGAAACTTACAGGAGTTTTCTGTTAAGAATTTGCAGACCCAAATCCGAGGCCTTGTTTTTATCCCCACTGCAGGCAGAAGGAACTGGATGTACACACTAATAATGTCTCCTAAAGAATTTTGGATCAGAAAAGTGGACATACATTGTTACACTTTCTCTAATATTTCTTCCTCTGTCTGTCTCTAGGCTCGACATAACAATTTTTATTTCTCCTCCTGGGGAAAATGCAGCTTAAATTGCTGTTTCTTCTGTATTCCAGGGTCATTAGGTCAATGTTGACAGCTTTTTTTAAAAGTGGGTTTTCCTCTTAGAACTTATACTGCCACAATGACATTTTCAATCCTTTGCACAAAAAAAAAAAGCTGAGGGTGAGAACACAAAATATTTAGACTTAAAAAAAAATTTTAGGTGGAAAAAAATTCCTTTTGTTCCCCAGTCTGGGGGAAAAAAACCCACCAAACAATTTACTTATAGTTTTCATTCATATTTCATTTCCATAATAACTATAAACCTTGAGATTGCTGTGATTGGTTAAAAAAACATCTTAAAACATTTAAAAGTAGGAAATGTCTCTGCGTGAGAAGATATTTTTGAAGAAAATCACGGAGAGTAAAAAGTGGAGTAAACGTAGTGATCTCAGCTCCTCTAGAAAGAGAAATTAACCATAAACCAAAGGTAATGACCACAAAAGTCAGGGGTCACCAAGAGAAATTTATTGATATTCTGGTTTAAGGTCCAACTTTAGTGAAAAATGGGCAGAGGAGGGGAAAGCCATAAATCTCTGATTTCATTAAGAAATACGTTATTCATCTGAAATGTGTTTTACAGCAGATTTTTTTCCTCATGTTGTTCTTCATCCAAAAATGAGCAAAACTTGTGTCCAACTTTATCCCACAGAAATATTTTCTCACTGGGTGTGACTGAAGAGACAATAATTTTGGGGACAATAGACTCGACTTCTCTGCATTTTGAGTTTTTCTTTTGTTTCCTTGTGAAGATAAGAAGGCCTGAGCCTCAATATCCACGTTGTTATATATTCTCTTTATAGATATTAAGCAGTGTCTCATTTTGTGGCATTTATATAGCAAAAGAAACCCATTTTTCCTCAAAATTGGCTTTGGTCAAATGTCAGGTTGCTATGGAAACAAAAAGAAAATTTAAACTGACATACTTAATAAGTTTATGAGAAACTTCTTTTTCAGTAAGGTCTGAACCTTTATTGAATTTGACCTTGTAAGTATTTGCAAATATTCTGTCTGAGAAAGAAAAATACAGTGACTAAAAAAAACCAACAGCAACCCCCAAACCAAACCAAGCCAGTTAAGAACACCACCAACAGCAACACTCAAAAACGAGAAAACAAAAACCACAAACAACCCTCAAGGTCCCCAGACTCCCAAAACTTTAATGAAAAATCTTATTCATAAACATAGATATTTGTCCCACGAATCTATTTTGCTTTTATACTCCCTTTTTCACTAAATGTATAACAGAAGTACATTAACCTGTATGGCTTTCAGGTTTATTGACAAAAGTCTTATTGCCGCAACTTTGCAATGCATTTTTAACTTTTACACTTGAAATAGATTAAGGCATTTTTTTTCCAGACACCTCAGGGTTTCTTTTGTAAGTGGTTAATTCTTGGTTCTGAGGCAAGTTCAGGGAGGAGGCCAAAATTTCCCACTGGTTTTACTGTAAATCTAATCAGACATTCTGACAGAATATACGTATTATGCATATAGCATAAAGTGTTGCCAGAATAATAAACTCCTGTGCTCAGAAAACAGTGACACATTGGAAAGCAAACATTCTGACCAGCTAAAATGAGATTGCTTTGAGAGACCTGGAAGAAGAAATGACATTTTCCGTGTTTGTCTGGGTCAGGAAGGACCACACATACCAATAGAAATAACCATCAAAAACTTGCTTTAAGGTTCTAAACTGTTTTAAAACTAGAAGTTTTAGGACAGAGTGTTAACCGGATGGTCCTCTCACTTGGAAGGTCTTGTTTCAATTTCAGGCTCATAACTTGGTTTAATGATTGATAAAATCACCTTCTCTTCCTCTGCGTGAAAGTTTTCAAGGATACAAAGAGAATAAGGTTTGTGATTTTGTCGTTTTTCTGATGTGCTCCTTATTTTATTCTTTTATACTTGACTACAGATTCGCCTAGCTAGCCTCTGTTTTTAAAGTATATAATTTTCACATATAAAATTGAGAGAAAACAAGTAAACAAACATTTTTTGAGCCAAAATAGGCTTATCAAATGACTGAACGTCCATGTTTTGATTCTTGCCTTGGATAGAGAGCCCAAAGTGGCAAGCACTGTACAGGAGTTGTAAGCTTTATTCTAAGGTCAAATCACTCTGAAATGNAGACTTCTCATGGGGTCCAACCATTAAGTAAATGATTTAATAACTGATGGCCACATGTCACAATACAATCTTCCCATCTAAAAAGAATAATTATGTGAAAAATAATAAGCAAAAACCTAGACTTCAATTTTTAAAAGAATTCTTGAGAAATTTCTAAGATTTTTCACAAGTTTTCTTCACTGCTATCTTCTGCTTACCAATCCAAGGTGAAAAGCTAAAAGTAAAGGAGGGCAATTTTGGAGTGTAAAAGAGAGGTTCAGCCCATCAGAAGATGAAAGTGTGGGAAAACAAAATGCTTTAAGCAAATTCAATTTTTACACAGATGAGCCTGCACTCAGAAAAGCACTTAGTCCACTTTAATCCGAGTATTTGTGCTGTTTTCCTTTCCAAATCTGAGACATGACTTGGCAGGACCAAAATATTATGAGGGCTCTTCATAGTTGCTGAGCTATACCTCCATTAAATGGATACTGCTGTTAATGTAGGCAATGATTTTTTAAAATTCCTGTCCTTTCTTTTGGTTCCTTAGTTTGTTTTCATTCCTGGAATTTACAGTTGCTGAATGTCTGTGAATGAAAAGTGGGTTTTGATCTCCTTGTACTCTGAACAAGCAGTTATATTTCTACCATATGTTTGATATATATTGAAGAGATTTGCCCCTAAATGTTAGACTTCACTGAAGTAAGAAACATATGCAAATCCTTTGCTGGGGGTTCATCTAATTTTAATTTTTTTCTTGAATTAATTTGGAAATTCAACAATTTTTTGTGAGCAGTTCAAAATGAAAAAGAAGTTTTTAGGTTTTTTATCACTAAAACTTAGGCAACTTGAGAGATCAAATGAGTCGTAATCTGGAAT
>WEKX01026731.1:0-29823 GCA_013390025.1 Pitta sordida | reverse complement strand
AATTAAGGGTGTCCTTGTGATTAAAGCACAAAGCGCATGTCAAAAGACTTGTCTCTTCTGTAGATTGTGAAAGTCAGAAAATACTTCCAAACCAAATGTTAAAATCTCATATTAAAGGAGGATGCTTTTTTTGTCTAATGCTGAAACCAAAAAACAAACGGCCTGATTTCCAGGGGCATTTCCCGGTCAACTCCAAGGGAGAAGTACTGAACTGTGTGTACATACATCATCCTTTGTCACTTGAGACTCATCTCAAGACCTTAAATGCCAGAAACACAGTTTGCTGGCTGAAATGATAGAAAGGAAATAGCACTGAGAAAGTAATTGATCAGATATAAGAAGATGCATAATTCCAGATCCCAGATTAATGGAAACCTGTGAAAATGTCTATTTATGATCACTTGTATCTCTTTGTTCAATGATACTAATAATGCAGCCCCTCAGAGGTATGTTTTGAAATAAATTTCTCTGTGTTACGTTTTTTGTTGAACTATCTGGATATCCAGTACTGTATTCAGCTAGTAGCACTTTGGAAGAGAAAATGGTTTGGGTCTGGAATTATACAGCTGCAGTATGAAAAAATTGCAGGCACAACTGAGACTGATACTATAACAGAACAAATAATGTAGTTCTGTTATTTATTGTTTACATCTCCTCATTAATGTAAACAGTACAAAAAGTAATATGAACAATATAAAATTATTTAAACAGTAGTGTTAGTTAATTGATTCTCATTAACAACCATTCCTGGACAGGGTGTCTCCTAACAAATTACATTGGCAGGGATTCCCCCCCTGCTCAGTACATGCCACCTCTTAGCTGTGGCTTCAGCCAGCAGCATTTTCAACTGGAGATGAAAACGGTAACTCTCAAAAAGGGGCTGGAAATGTTTAAAACACTTTTGTAATCGAGAAAATTGATTGGAGATCATAGCTAGGCAAATCTGCATAAAATGTAAATTGAAAGATCACGTGCATGAACAGGAGACAACACGCATTATGTGCTGGGAAAACATAGTTTGTCTTATGTGGATCATCCTATGGGCTGATTAATGACTTTGACTTTTCCATCACAGGATCCTTTTCTAAAACCAACAGAAGTATTAGGTGATCATTGATTCACTCCTTAGCTGATGGTAATGNACTCCTTAGCTGATGGTAATGATTATCAAATATTAGCATGCTGTCAGTCTCTATTTAAACCTCTTCAAGAATGAATTAAGCATGGAAACTAAATAACCTTGAACCCTCCTTCAAGATTCCATTAAGATACAGTAGCATATGAGCTACAGGTAAACATTGTGCATGCCCTGAAATGAAATTCAGTATTCTACACTAAGTTGCATTCCATACGAATGAAATAATTGAGGGGTGGGTGGCAGGAAGAGAAGGGATAAACAGCCATAAACATACAGGGAGTTAAATTTTCAAAACACTAGCACATTTAAACAATAGAATATGGTGATGGATATCTTCAGTCTCACATTCTGGTATGAGTATTACTGTTGTGTAGATTTAATTGACCTTATTTGACTGTTGTTTATTCAGTTCAGTCTGTGGGTGTCTAACCATAGATCTTACATATTTAATTGCTTAATTTATAAGCAGAATTGCAGAGGTACTTTTTAAAATGTATTTTTGGTATCTGTTTCCTTCCCTATTACATTACTGAAATATTGATAAGCAGATCAAAAAAATCTTTCAAAACACAGATGGGAATTAACTGCCCAAAATCTATTGGCTTACAACAGAATTTATGTTTATAGTACACCACTGGAATCTTGAAAATTTGCTCATCAAACTTTTGATGCCATCTCTTGAACAAAGTAGTGGCCACTGATGTGAGATAGGTATTGGCCCACGTTTACAGTGAAGTTGATGTATTAAAACTGCATCTTGACACATTGTTGGAAATAAATGCATGCATAAAATTTTGCTGAACACAGAGATGAAACCAGAACAAAATAGTAGTGGTGGTGTTGGTCAGTATAGTTCTGTTTCTTTTCTTCCACATTTGCTTTCTTTCATCAGGGTTTTGCATGTATGCACTTGACCAGGGATTAATAGTTTTGTTAAGTGAGTCAGGATGGAGATCTGGAGAGGGAGAGGAGAGGGAAAAGGAACAAAAAGAAAAATAACAGAGAGAAAGAGAGAAAGAAAGAAATAAAAACAGCCTGCAGACAACTTGAACAAGCAAATCTTCTTGGCTCAAGCTTTGAAGATAAAGCAGTGCCCTAGGGACTGTGGTAAATATAAGCTCTTGATTAGGCACCAGGCACAAACTGACCAGCCTCCAATCAGATTTGTTCTACTGTGTTTCATCGGTGGAGCAATGTGGTAATGCATTTGTCATTTTAAAGTCACATTGCCTTTTTTTTTTTCAGGTCAGAAGAATGTAACTATGATCAGCCATTTTAGCTGAAATGATGATTATTTACATTTATTATTTTATTATACCATAGATGCATTTCACTGTCTATATGCAAACTTATTAAAAGGATTTATTGACATTTGACTTCATGGAACTCCTTTGAATTCCTCATTAGCAGATCTGTGTCTGAAGCAAAGAATGCTATGTAGCAGACACTCACTTTCTACTAACCCCTCTTTCTACTGTGACTTTCATATGGCACTGTAGCCTTCATAGCTGAGAGGTTGTTCACTGCAGCAGAATTTCTGTCCTGGAACGGTGATCTTGGAACCTACACAAAGGCTTGAGGACTCTAGAGACCTGATCCCACCTTAACATGGGAGACTGGTGGTCTGGTGGTCTAGTGGCCTAAAGAACCTGATCCTTCCCTATCATTTTGAGCTTCTGAAGATGAGAGTGAGACAGAGAAACATAGAATAAACATACAAGCTTATTTTCCAGCAGCAGGAAAAGAGTGAGAAATGCTGACTCACTCTTGCTTAGCAGTGTGTTGGAGTGGAATCAAAAGCTTTTGTACACCTGTTGATTTATTGGGATATTTCCATATTAAATGTTTAAGGTGAATCAATGCATGTATGCACTTAGCCTGCACTGAAAGTCAGCTTAGATAGGATATATTGCCTCACATTCTCTGTGGGTAAAGTACATATATGAACAAATTCCTGGAGCCTGGTGAGTATTTAGTAACTTCTTAAGCCATGGCAATTTGATACCAAACCAGATCCTGGCTGAGCTTGGCATCAGCCAAGCTAACCTGACCCAGATCAAATTTTGGTAAGGCTCAGGCCCTTGTTCTCAGGACGTAAGAAATTAATTAGTACCCAGAGAAGTACTGTACAACTGAATGATTCCAGATGGTCACTGCAATAGGGCTATTGAAATAAACATTCATAAAAACTACACAGTGGGATATATCAAGCCTTTATTTAAACTGTAAGTCTAAAGATTAAAGCCCTGTTGTTTGGGGTTTTCAGTCACATAATGGAGTTTTTTCTGTGTACAGTACTTATCTTGTCTCTATCTCTGTAGTGTTTGAGCACCTCCCAGACTTTGATGTTTATCTCTCTCACAATACCTCTGTGCAACATCAAGTATTTCTACCTGTATTTTACAGAGTAACAAGAAGTGGGATAAGGTTCAAGGTCACACTGCTTAGGAGGGAGTATAATGGTGACCCAGGCATAGCACACTACCCATTAGCCCTTCTCCTTTTGTTTTCCTGCACAGAATTTGAGGCTGATGCTGAATTTCTCTTGGAGACTGATCACTAGAATGGACAGGAAAATATTAGTTTAAATTTTTTTTCAAAAATATCATAACAAGGAAAAGAGGGGATTGGGGAGTAAGCAATCTAATCATGGGAATTTATAAAAAAACACATCAAGGCATAACTGTTTTTAAACTTAAAAACTCAGACCATCCATGCACTTGATAATTTGTAACTGTTTTTCATAACTAAAACAGATCATATTCAGGGGGAAAAAAACTTTAAAGATGCATGAAAAAGAACCATTTTTCTGTAGCCAACAGCATATATTCAAATAAATGAAATTAAGTTTAAACAACGTCAACCTTTAAAACTGCCTTTAAAAGCCATGATATAAGGTTTTGAGGATTTTTTTTAATACAAACAAAAGGAAACTTTCAATCTTCCTTCCTTTTAGCCTGTGTCAGCAGAGATTGGTAATGTGCCATTCTAGCTTATCCCTTTATGATCCTTTCTGTCACTGTACCATGTACTATCAGAGATTAAAAGGCAACAAAGATGTCTTTATTTGCAGTAAAATAACAAAAATAAAAGTAAATAAAAGGACAATAGGTCTAAAAGATGATAAGAAAGCAGTCATATATATTTCATGTGAGAAGCACTGAAGCAGGTGATACACATATCAACCACTCATGCTCATTCAGCTGTCTTCTTCAAGACCTTGGACTCATTCCCACTCTAACATTCATGTTCCACATTTGTACCTGTTGGTGCAGATTTATTGGGCACTAACTTAGCAGCTTTTAAACAAGAAAATTCTCTATTTTTAATGTTTTTTATTTGAAAAAGTTGTGAGTGTAAATTAAAAGGATTGTGACAGAGCACAGAGATTAACGGCAACTAGAAAACAGAGATTCTCCCTCAGTATGGATCTTGCAGTCTGAAAGTAGATATTCCCACATTTACTACTGATAGGTAGTCTATGGAATTAATTTTAATTTTCAGTGTTGTAAACTAGAGGAAAATCAAGTCCAGTATGTCTAATCCTACATTCATTATTGACTCAGGCATAATTCATATTAGTTTGAGTCAGTCTGAGTGGATATTTTTACTTATTACTCATCCCACAGTCATTTCTATCACTATCCTCTCCAAATATCAGTAATGAGAAACCCTTCACAACAGTTTCTCTAGGCAGCATACATGATTCTATTAATATTTTACATTTTTCTAATGCTTAATATTTCCAAATTCTATACATACTGGGATGACCAGATTCAAACTGCTAGAAGGTCAAACAGAGGCAGCTCTTGTATTGGTGCTGTATGATTCTGTGCATTGCATTGTTACGTTCCCGAGTTTCTCTCCTCTTTCATAACTCTACACTCTTCCCATTACAGAGAGAGAACCACTTCCACATCTTGCTCTGTTTCACCGAACCACATAAATTCCCCTTTCCTGTAGTAGATTGTTATTGTATATGCCCCACCAGTTAAAGTGTTAAATAGGCATGAAGTTTGCCTCGCAGTTTTTTGTTTCTCTGATTTTCCTTTGAAACCTTCATGGAGACCCCAAAATGCTCATCTCAAATGACTGTGAATCTTATTTTTCTCCATAAAGGGCAAGACCTAAAAAAGAGAAAGAGAAGATCAGAGGAAACATAAGGTCCCAAAACCGTAATTTCCTTCTAGGAAAATTATGGAATGCCTCATTTGAGAGCAACATGCTTTTAAAGACATTAAAAGGTATTCGTTGCACCTCTTGTTCTCACCTACCTGTTCTTGCAACTGCTTTAACTGTGGGTTACAGCAAAGGTTGCTTAGCACGCAACAACATGTATCCACTTAAATTAAAACTTATCAGTGAACCAGTATGGAAAATTATTTCTAATGTGAAATTCTTCCAAAACACTCATAAGACAGATCAAAGAAATGTCCTACATACGTTGATCATAGCAAAACATTCAAGGAAGTTGTAGCCATAGATAAGAGATGTGTGACTCAGTGATGTTGCTGAACCACAAGCATTTAAAAGAGAAAAAAAAAAAACCCAGTGGATAAATTGGTTTTTAGAGAGGAAGGTTAATCAGCATTCACATACTGGCAAATTTAGAGATACATTCTGGCTATATTTTGGAATGTGATCTAGTTGACTCTGCAAAACAGTGAGCTCTGATTGGTATATCCTGCCTATCAGCACTGTACTTCTTCTGGCCCAATCCTGCTTGCTTGAGGGCATGAGCATCATGAATGTAGAATTTGGTATCTGCACAGAGCAAGGCACAAAGTCCTCAAAGGGCCATGTGCTATGACCAAATGTCATACGTACCTTCACCTCTGCCAGCTAACAGCTGTTTCCTGTGGGAGCTCCAGTGGTTCAAGGAGGACCTAATTTTTTCACAGGCTCCATGAAGGCAGTGCCTCCTACCTCCCACCGAATTTTTGCAGAAGTCACTGAGGTGAGATGCTGCTGAACCTCAGTGTGTGACAACAGCCTCTCTCAACTCCCTATTCCAAGGAAGAGCTGAGCAGAATTGAAGCAAAACTGTGTCTCAGAGAAATAAAATACTACCAAGTTGGAAATTCTTCTCTTACCTTTTTTCAGTGCACAACCTTGTAATTAAAAGAGATTTGATCAATATCCTCACAAAAGCATCATATCCAACTTGTCCTCCCTCAAACACATTCTTCGAAAATAGAGGTACAGTACGTCCCCAGTGCATCGCGACCTCGCCATTGCGACCCTGGCGATTTGTGATATAAATTTCCCACAGTCCGGTTTCAAGCATTAGTGATGTTCCCTGGGTTGGGCATGCGCAGTGATTCTGCTTTGCTGAGGGGTGGCGCCGGGTCTCCCTCTGGAGCGGGAGTGGGGCCCCATGGGGAGGGTGTGCGGTTTCTGTGGCTTGCCAGGGGCTGTGGGACGGGGACAGCCACTGTAGCAGTCAGAGCAGAAACCTGTGTGGCGTGAGGCGCCAGGTGGGGATGAGTCCTCCACCTGCCTACGCTTAATTAATGCAGGTCCCTGAGTGTCGCTTGCCTGCCCGTGTGTGCGAAGTGNGCATATTAATGACTTGCACATATTTGCGAGTTTGACGTTTTGCGAGGGCCTCACAAAGGACGGGGTATAACTGTATACATGAAAAGCACTGCTGATTTAGAAGAGACAGAAAGGCAGAGTTTACTCAGGAAGATCACAGTCACCAAATTGCACATCCTCCAGGTTATGTTTTTCCCTGAAGCATAAGCATATAGGTACATCGATTATCATTTTTGCCTTAATTGTCAATTTGTCTATCCTACACAAGTGTAGAACAGGTAAAAATAGGACTGACAGAGAAAAAGCTAAAAGATGCTGAATATGTGAGGAAGAAAGGAGGCTGAGGTGGAGAAAATTAGGAAGATCGCTTGGTTAGTTAGCTTTTATCCCTTGGAGTTCTGAGCACTGGGTAAGTACATTTCCTCCCAGATAACTGTAATATCAGTAGAAAAAAGCACAAGTGAGATTACCAGAAATAACACTTAAAAAAATTACTCGGTAATTCACAGTTCAGAGACATGTCCAAATTTCCTTGAGGAGGAAATAAACTCACAATCAAAGTGAAGAACAGCAAGTTGCTAGCAACTGAAAAAACACTAACTATTTCTTCATCATTTCAGTGGTATATAACAAACATTAATTTCACATAAACGTGCATAGCAACTCTATTCTGAAGAGACATAAAGAAGGAAAATTAATTAAAATATTTTTGTCGCTTTTTTAACTGTTTTAAACATGAATGCCATTTGATAAATCTAATCCTGATCTTCAGCCTCCTCAAAGAAAAAGGGTAAGATAAAGAAAGTCACGTACTGAAGTCGGCAAGGATAGCCATGTTGTTAAAATGTGGCATGTGCTTCAATATTTTGGAGTCTCCAGTGGTTAAGAGCAGCACATCTACTTTTGCCATCTGAGCATCATCTTTCCCCATTCTTCTTTGGATACTTTTTATGTTCTTCTGTTTGATTTCTTCACTTCCAGGATTGCAGGGTCCAGAAAATGAAGGCGTGGGAAGAAACGCTTGCTTTTGCATGGTAAAGAGAAACAAATAACTGACTGAATAGTAATTATTTCCTGAAAAAATGACTTACATGGAGCTCTTCCTCAAGCACTTTCACTGCTTTTAATACTGTTAGGTCAACAAGAAATAGAAGCTAGGAGAAACTGTATCTGTGTCATAGAAACAGAGGACTGGCATCTTGAAGTCATGTCTTAAGGTGCATTTCAGAAGTCCAGAAGCACTTAGAGACAGCCCAGGTGACATGGGATAAGTTGGTATATTTTAAACACAGCCTTATACAAAGATATAAGGTCCTGCAGGTAAGATAGTCCCTATTGACACATTAGTAGATATTTCTTAATGAAGAAAATTAGCTTCAATGTCTCACTGATTTAATTCTGCCTCCACTTCTGGGCCTAGTAGCATGAGTGCAAGCTGAAGTATCTTAATCCAGCCACTGAACTCCTTAGTCATGTATTCAAATGAAAAAAAACCCTGTAAAAGCAACAGTCAAACACTGATTTTGAATCAACAGTTGACCATTCTTGCACCACTGCACAGGAGTGACTGTGTAGACATAAACACATCGCAGGGATAATGAATATTACTGATATTGCAGAGCCTGTGTAATGCAGCTGTGTTCATAACCATTTCCTCATTTATAACATGGTTGAATCTCACCTTAAGCCCGGATGCTGGAATCATGTTTCCAGAGAATCACACAACATGTCTGAGGCAAAGTTGAGTCCTGGGGCAGCTGAGATCTGACATATGTAGTGTACTCAATTCCATCCACAGCTGGCCTATACAGGTCAGGGGTTGGAAAGATTTTTGTGATGACACACAAGTGCATAAATTACAGAGTCTCTCTGGAAACCAGAGAACCAAGGAACCTGACTCTGTCTAGTAGTCTGAATAAAGGGTGTTTTATCTTCACTGCAGCATACTCCTGTCTCTTTTCCATGGCAAGGGGGACTTTAGTGATGGGGTCAAACAGCTGTCATACATTGCACAAACCTACAATGGGTAATGGATACAGTTATACTTCATGTAGATTAGTCACACCCAATGAAAATTTGCTTTTAAAGTTGGAATGAGAAACAAAATCATTCTTTTGTACTTTTTCTCTTTTTTTCTTGAATGACCAAAATGATCATATTCACATATATTTTCACGAAAATAATGTGTTTATAATGCTCTATAAATCCTGCCTGGTTTCCATTGTTATAACAGGGAAAATTAAAAATTTTTTCAAGATGGGATAAGAACTGGTATTTGCAACGAATAAGAATCTAACACTTTGACAAAGAGTACCGTACTGTACACAAAGTGTAATGCAATAGCTCGCTTATTTATTCCTGTTTTTCAGAAAGCAGAAACTGTTCTTGCCATGCATTACCCCTATTATGTTCCTTCTTGGGAACCTGAGACCTTTTGAATCTATCTTCTGAACCATTTTAATATGCAACAGAACAAAAGGATCACGGTGTCACTGATGAATACATTGTAAAGCCAAAGCCATAATTACAAATAGCAAATGGAAAATGTATGCAGATATATAGCTAAAAAAAGTACCATATGCAAGCACAAAAATAATATTTTTTCACCATATTTATGTTAGTTAAACCTCTCCCCCTCGCCTTTTTCTTTCCTCGGGTTTCTCTCAAAGAAATTTTTCTTTCAATAGTCTCTTCAGACATGGAAAGGGACACCAAGGGGAAGGAAGAATCAGCTTTCATTGATGCCGTGACTAAGGGCTATGGTCTTGGCCTAGACCTCTGACCCTCATGTCTGTAGCATTATACACAGCGTCTGGTGTGATCAGCCCAACCTTGTTATTCAGCTTTTGTACTGTGCATATTTAATTTCAAAACACATTCCAATGGCAGTGGGGAAAAATTCGCCCTCTTTTAAGTGCATGATTCACCAGCTCTTTAGAGTCAGTTGGTGACAGATGGGCAAGTGTGAAAACTTCTATTTGTGATCTCACACTATATAATGAGCACAAGCCACCACTGGAATTGCAGTTTCTGCACTGTGCACTCACTTCCCTCTCAGAACTGGTTCTCTTAACTTATGACACAGTGGGACTCATGCCAGAAGGCCTGGACAGAGACACTGTCCCCGACAAGAAATCCATGGAGTCCCTCAGCTTTTCTGAAACTCCCCACACAAGCCTTTTGCCAAGGCAGCAAACTGCTGCAGAGCAGTCTTTGCACTTCATGCCTTGTAGTGCCTGACCCTCAGGCTCTGCCTTTCCACCTCAAGTGCACCTTTACCAGAGAATACATGATATCCTCTCTCTGCAGCTGTTAATCAACTAAATTATAAAGCAGCAGTCCTTTTTACATTCAGACCTATAAACCCTCCAACTTTTGAACAAAATAGAATCAATCTATCCTGCAGTCTATAAATCAGAGAGGTTTCCACCTCTCTGTTCAGTTTTGTCTGGGCATGAAACTTCTTAGTATGCATCCTCTGTGGCTCAGAGCCTAATTTCAGCTGAAGTTTTAGCAGAAAAGATGAAAATAAGGAGATTTCTAGAGAAACTGCATAGAATGAAATTTGTCAACAGTCATATATTAAAGATTATCACCATGGTTCTTGGTCCTTAAATGTGAAGAGTACAAACACTTGTGCATTTTCTCCACTGGCAATGGATTAGTTTTCTGCAGTGAAAATAGGGATCTTGTATAAAGTTGACCAATTATGAGACATGATATTTTCTGAAGTTGAAAACAATTGATGTTTTTATTTTGTTACAGTAATACCTTGCTGCATTGCGACCCCTCCATTGCGACCTCGCTGATTTGTGAGAAATTTTTCTCACAAATTTGCTTCAGTGATTCACGGAGCTTCCCAGCCGACACACGCGCAGTGCCTCTGCTTCGCCGAGGGGCAGTACCGGTGCTCCCTGTGGGACAGGACTGGCCCAGGCCTGCAGGGAGGGTGTGTGGTGCCTCTAGCTCTCATGGTGTTTATATCTCCGTGGTGCCGTGCCTTGGTCCTTGCCTGGCTCCTGTGTATCTCCATGCACGGTCCCTACAGTGGAAGGCTTAAGCTGCAGTATGCCCCAGGCAGCCGCTGAGACCCAGCCCAGCACTGCCACAAGCCACGCCGTCCCCTATTAATCTAAGCCCGGCTGGGGGACTGACCCCCGTCAGGCGCATTACTGCTTCCATGGCTACAGGCGGGGAAGGCGATGCAGTCTGTGCTCAGGGGTTGCATGCCCGGTGTACCTGGTGATGGCGTAGTCCCAGGGAAAGTGCCCCATGAAAGTGGGGTTGGGCTGGCTGTGGCAGCGGTGGGGCAAGTGCTGTGTGCTGGGACGGGGCAGCGGAGGGACGTGCCACAAGTTAATGTTTCCTAGGCCCCAAGAGCACCAGCCACAGCCGCAAGACACCCCTTCCCCACCATGGAGGCAGTGCAAGCATGAGTNCTGCTTCCACAGCTGCTGCCAGGCTGCTGCCACCACTCATGCTTGCACTGCCTCCACAGCCGCAAGACACCCCTTCCCCACCATGGAGGCAGTGCAAGCATGAGTGGTGGCAGCAGCCCGGCTGCAGAAGCGGCAGCGTGCCCAAAGAGAAGCCCAGGGATTCTCCAGGGGGGTCTCCCCAGGCAGAGCAGGCTCAGAAATGCTTCCCTTTTCTCCCCTGTGCTGTGAGAGCCCATGGGGAAGAGCAGAAAATGCTCCCCAGTGCTCCTGATTGGCCGGGGGTGGAGCGGTGGGTGTGGGCTGTGTGCATATTAATGAGTCGCGAATTAGACAGTTTGCGAGACCCACAGGAGTCCCATTCCTCATGAAGGGTGAGGTATTACTGTATTATTATTACTGGCACTGCTTCGTACAGGATGACCAGGAATCAGAACCTGATTCTTCAAGGCACTGTACAAATAACAAAAGAAATAGTCTTCATCCCAGTGATCTTGACATTTATTATATTTGATAGGATCCAGATTATTTATGTGATAAATAAGGAGAATGAAATGACAATAAAGCAAGGCATTATGGCATCTGCAGCTCAGCTTGCCTTGTATTTGCCCAGTTTCAGAGAAAGAAGTTTCATTTTCTTTTTTTGAGTTTTCAGCTCCTTACAATTTTTGGCAGGGACCAGAGACCTAATCTTGTGAAGTGCTGAATGCCTCCTGTGACATCATCATCCCCTTAGTGACAGCCCCCAAAGTAGAAGGACTAAAAATACTGTAAAATAAGAAAGAAAATAAGATGTTCTGGGAATTTGAAAATTAAAATTGTTCTTGAAGGACTTTCAGATGAGTTAGGCAGCTTGTTAAGGAAGATCAATGACAGTAATGTTCAATATCCAGGGATTTGGGTACACATCTGGCATGACCTGAACTTCAGACACTTCTTGACGTATGCCTAATAGAATTCTTTATAGGTTTACTGCAGGTTAGGGGAGTAATAGATTTAACATTAAATACACATTGTAACAGTGGGTAACTATAAAAACCTAAAAGAGAAACTTTTGTACATGGACAGTTTTTAAGATCATTGTTTGCACTGCAGGAGGAAGATAAAATATTACCTAAGTTGAAAAGGGAACAAATTGTAAGACATTAATAAAAATATTGAGTAAGCTCATCTACTATAGCATTAACATTGGGAGCTCTTCCTGCAACTTAACCAAAATTTCTTCAGTATATGTTCTTTCCCTTTATTCTGTATTTAAGTTCAAAAAGCATGAAATATGCTTTCTGCTTTCTTTATGCTTACTGTTATTATTTATTTTTGCACATCAGATGAATGAGAGCCTTTTTATACGATCACAGCAGGTCATCTCTAGGAGTTTCAGTAATAACAATAAAACCAACAAACAGCCAGAAGAAAAGGAATTTAAGTAAGTGAGACCTGGAAGTTCTTACACACTCATTTGAATTAGAGGAATTTCACTTCTTCAGCCCTTATCATTAAAAATGTATTTTGACTTGATTCATTCTAAAATTAAAAAGACATTACATCTGACATCATCACAACTCAGTATTTGACATAATATCAGTCCTCTTGGACTTTACGATGTCATGTAGAGACAATGTGGTATATATTAAGTGTTAACAGGTCAAGATTCAACACAAGGTTCAATGTAACAGTAGGCTTTCATTGTAGATTTCCATCCTTTTTCTTGTTTTCATGTCATCCACAATCAAACTGTGAGTGTTTGTGTTCAGGACTTGTGGTAGCAGGGGCCCTAACCAGAAAGTCAGCTACAAGCAGTCCTCATGGTATCTCATGTTTGAAATCCAGACTGGGTCCAGGCTCTTCCAATAATTTGATCTCAGCTCCAGATTCAGTTAACAGGGAAGTTAAAATAGACATTTTTATTTAATTAAGATACATAGATTATGAGCAATATAGAGATTATTAACAAATATTTTTAAGGAAAGAGAAAGCAATGCTCTCTCTGTCTCTCTAAAAAAACCTTGGCCCGGAGCCAGTTATTATTGTAAGCTGACTGAGCTGGCACAAAGCCAAGAAGCTGATAATTTAGCATGAATCCAAAATGGATGGCTTTTCTCCCATTCCTCTCTTTCAGATATAGCTTGTGGGTGTGACAAACATTCCTACCACCCAAATTTTCAAAACTGCTCACTGATCAAGTGTGCGTCTGTCTGTGTAGGTGGGGTTGGTGCTGGGGGAGATCTGCCATATATTTATTGTGTGTTTAGAAAAGAATGTCACCCTGTTTAAAATCTTACAAGAGTTCAGCTGCTGCTTCATTTTATTTTGTGAGGCAAATGCCAAATTCAGATATCCTGTTCATGGGGCTGATTTTCTTCTTTGATACTTAATAGAACTTGCTGGGCCTGAGGATGCACAGAACTGTTGTCCTCCAAAACTGCCAAACCCAATGACAGCTCTCCTGTAAGCCCAAAGTTCAGCAGACAACAGGAGAACAGGTCATTCAGATTTTAGACTTTTATTTCATTTATCTCAAATTCTGCTTGCCCTAGATGGACAGTGGTAAGTGCAAAACAGCCTTGAGACTATCCCAGGACAGGGACAAAGAGCTTCCTGAATTGGAGCAATGCCGAGGTGACACACAGTCATTCACCCTTGCCACAGTGGCTGCAGGAGCAGCTTCAGGCAGGAATGCTTTAGCCAAGAAGGTAGACTTGATAAAAGCATTTCGTTTTTTCTTCCTTTCATTTCCTCCTCTGAGGAGTTTGTATGGTGAAGTATGGTGTGAATCATGGTGGTTGTGTTACCAACAGTAAGTGAGCCAGAACAGATTGAGAGGATGAGAGGCTGAATAAGGGGACAGCAGGTAAGGTTCCAGACATTAGAGAACTCTATATCTGCAGGTGACCTGGAGCAAGCATACTGCTCTTAATCTGCCCATCTCTGTGGTCTGTTACGTACATTTTCCTCAATGACTTAAGCCGCAGATGGCTAGCAAAGAAAGACTTCATCAAATCTAGGAAAAACAGAATATACTAGAGTTATTGCTCTCCAGCTACACTGATCTTTTCCCAAGCTTTTCACCTCTTCATTGAACATTTCATGATCTACACAAGTTCTCAGAAGTACATATATATTTTGATCTTACCAATAAATTTCAGCTGCAATGGGTTAACAGGAAGATGCCAGAACAACACTCAAGAAGGCAACTAAGAGGGTAGTTAACGGGAAGATTTTCAATATAGACAAGTTTTCTATGACATTTTGTCTTACATGTTCACTGCAATTCTACATATGATACAAGAACGAACTAATTGGCAAACACTGTGTGGCTCTGAATAGTGGTCAAATATTTTGAACAAATTAAATTGTTGTATGGCACAACACTGTCTCTGCAGTCTCTGTTAAATTAAATCAATCTCTCACCCAGACTAAGAAACAACTCAGAATTTAAATTTGCTTACCATTGCAACAGCAAGAGACAGAAGACTTCAGAACTGTACTTTCAATCACTCTGTCCTTCTCAGTGAGCTACATCCTGCAGACAGGACTCAAGAGATACAGGTGGCTAACAAACTGATGCAGATGAACATGTATATGACTGGATTTCACAAAATTCATCACATGTGGTTAGCAAATACTCTTGGTCCTGCTACAATGTATGCATTACACATAGGATCCAGATGGCCATTAATGTGTACAGACACAAAGAGAACTTCAAATGGTTCTTCAGTAAATGGAGATGTGAAAGACAGAGTCTACATGAGCCAAAACATTTTCTTTATTTCTTTCTTCAAAGTCAATGATGGGTATTCAGTGGAGATCTAAAATAAAATAACCTCTTCAACAAGCTTGCACAGTGAAGATACCCTCCTGATGAAAAATTACAGGCAGCTAAGCATGAATAGAAACTCATATGTCAAAGTCTCAGGACTAGTTTCCGGCTTCTGGATAATAATGTGTTAATACATTATATTTTGCAAATCAAATACATGAAAAAGAACTTCATGGCCAGGTTCTCAGTAAAATTGCCTGTGCCTCTTAAATGTATTAACATAGATCTCTGTAAGCATCAGGATTATGGTAGCAATAACAAACAGAGCTGATTATAATGAGAAAGGATGATATTCTCATCAAGGTAGCAGAGCCATTTGACTGGAGACTTTGGGGCTGAATCTCTGTTACAATATGCCCCCTTTTAAACAGTGCAATCATTATGGGCAAAGTGAAGTTATTCCGGCTAAAAACTGCAATGATACACTACAAAACAAAGCTATGACCTCTGGAGGAACTAATGACTTTGTTTTTTCCAGTGCAGAAAAAGGGTGTGTTTTAATGTGGACAGATTCCAGTTGCCTGATTGCAAAGAATAAATGCCTGAGTAAGAACTGCAGGCCTTGGTCTCCAGGAGATGGGCTTTGATTCAGCAGGGTGCTTAAGTACTTGCAGAATGTTGAGTAATAAGCAGCGCCATGACTCAAAAAAAAAAGGTCTAACTATAGAAGATGTGGTTTAGTGGTTGAAGGCGAGATCTGGGATTCAGGGCTTTATGCATTCTAATCCCAGCTTTAGTGGTCTCTGTGGTCTTCTCTACTTTTAATGTGCAAGTAGTAATCCTTAACTCATGAAAAAGGCTAAGCTTTATTACATAACAACATGGTTCACTTTTACTTTTGTTATTGTTCAGTCTCTCCAAGCATTATACTTACCCCCAAATGTTCTGCTTTTATGATTTGTAGCATGTCTCCTGTTTGTACTGCTCTTGAGCAAACTGTCATGGTTTAACCAAAGTTGGCAACTAAGCAAGAATTAACTCTACCCCAGTCAAAGCTACCATACCACCTTCTGTCAGAATGAGAGAAGGAGACACTTTCCACAGGTAACTGCACACTACAATGGATGGTGGGATTCTCCAGCTATTCAGGCAGGGCTGGGAAGGTCAGAAAAACACATTTTTCCTTGAGCAAATACATAGACTAGACTTCTGACAGTTTGACTGGCAACTCTGTGAAAGACAAGGATTGATTAGTAAAGACTTACTCACTCCATAAAGTGTTCTTCTATGTGTGTAGGTAACTCTGACATGAATAAGTATCCTTTTAAGACTAGTCCAGATGGTAAAGGAAATGCAGATAATTTCTAACCACAAGAAATGATTCCTTCTTCTGTGTCATGATTTCATTTAGAAAATTTTTGTTAGTGACATATCAGGCTGATAGTATATATCCTAGTTTTCATTCTATAAAGCATGCATTAGAAGTCCACTAAAGAAAAGACAGGTTTTTGTACCTGTGCCAAAAGTTCTGGCACCAGATTTTTTATTTTGATACTCATTCCTAGACTAGTCTTGTCCACACTCTAGGTGACAGAAGAATTCAGTGATATAACAACACTGCATATTCTAAATATAAGAGTTTATTTGAAAAAAAAAAATAGCTCTCTGATCCTGAATAGACAATGACTGCCATCAACTATCTCACAGACACTTTCATTTTTAGAAACTCCTATACGTTACTTTAAGTTCTCAAAAAAGCTGCAGAGTTTCAATAATTAGTACAAAATCTGGTAAATACAAATATGGTTAGAAATCTGCAATCTTGCAAACTTTCCCACAAGTGCAATGTAATAGCAAAATTGCTAGCAATAAAATTGTTGTTCTAACACTGAAATCTTGGTTTCATATTTTTACATAGATGGGAATGAAGACGTGGGTAATAGTACTCTGTGTTAACTTCTCTCAAAATTGGAACAATATAGACAAAAGATAAAGAAAAAAGATATCACAGTTCTCTACAAGTGTATTGTATAAATTTTGTGCTGTGTTTCTTAAGTGGAATTTGCTATTCTTCATCCCTGTGAGTATTGGATTTTCAAGTATCTGGGGGCTGGAGAAAAGGGAACAAGGTGAACAAATATGGATGCTTTATTTTACAAGTTTTTACTTGTTTTGCTGGATATGTCTTAAAATTTTCAATCATGAGTGGTGATGAATGGCAGAGTATGATGCAAGAGAATATCAAATGGGATATGGACCTTTCGTCAAAGCTGAGCATGTTCCTCTGACCTACCTGGATATTGGTATACTACTGAAAGCTTGTACTGCAAAGGTTCATTGCCACAGGAATGAAGAAACATGAGACCCTACAGAAATGTACAAATACTGCAATCAGGAGGTGACTCTCAGGCAGGAATCGGAAAAAGGAATTCAACCTGAGTTTCAAACATTTGTCCTTTGGGATTGTAATAGGAAGATTTATTGCCTTCCAGTCACGTTTTAGTTAGAGCCAGATCTGTGGGCTGTATTGTAAGCAAACCTACTGGATGAATCCCTCTGGGAAAACACCCCATGTGTAGAGGCTGAGTGGCTTTAGGTGGTGAATTAGATGATGATCTGTCATCTCAATGTCAAGAGTAATGGATTTCTGAAAGTCTCCTATTGATCACTAATTGAAATTCAAGTGTTCATTTTTATTGTGGACAGCATACCAAGACCCGTATTCTTCCCTGTGCTATCAACATTTTCTGCAATTACTATCCTATGTCTGAGAAAGTCTCAGAATTCGTCTTCGGTTATTTGACAACTTTTATCCAATTATTCATAATGAATTTTAATTAATCCTAACATTCTCACTACTGCAGTCAAAAATTGTATGTATTGTATTTTCTGTGGACATAAAGTATGAAAGGAAAAAACTCTTAAAATTTAGAAGTACTAGAACCTTAATATTATCTATTATTATTACTCTCTAATTGTCCAATCTGAGACAACATTTTTGGTCACTCACTAGGTCACATATCTTCATCTAAGTCTCATTTACACATGTTGTTATAATGTGCCCAATGTCATGCATTCTGTCTACCCAGTCTGCTTTTAAACTTGAGTATAGATCCCCCAGGCATTCACAGTGCATGTAATCCCATGAGAGACAGTAGCAGCAGGAGACAAAATGAAGGAAGAGTATTGTGTCTGCCTGAGTCACTTAAGAGGAGTTCCTCACTTGATCAGAGTACTGGTCACCTGCCTGAGGCATCTAATTCAGAAAAAAGAAAATAAAATCTATTTCCCCAGATATTTTTTTAACCTTTTATTTTTTTAGGGGTTTTTCACCTGAAACAACTTTGATCATAGGGAGGATAGCGGAAAGTAGGTGCATGGGGCACAGAACATCTGTCTCATATCTAGAGAAGTACTTCTGAAACATGTGTGTTAATACAAAGTGATTTGCAAAACTCTCCTGATTCTGAGCCTCTATTTTAGCACTATTTTTTATTCAGACAAGCATGAAACTGTATGAGCAAGTGTGAGCACTTTCCTCTAATAGAGACCAGGGGGAGTGCTATCATCAGATGGTCAATTGGAACTTTCCCTGGAGACTAAATACAATTTTACCTCAGCCCAAGCTAGGTTGAGTCAACTGGAAGAACCTAAAGGGATTATGCCTGTATGTGGCCTAGGAGAGTTCAGCAGAGATTATAGGCATGCCTACTCCATGGAGCACACAAAGGAGACAGAGAAAAGATGACAAGGAGAACATTGCTGTAGTTTTCCTAATTACATATAAAATGTGATCACATAGAAAGCTGCAACTTATGTATTATCTTCATTATTTTACTATCTATACTCCACAAAGCTTTGCAAATGTGAGTATTCTTTAAATGGAATGTTAATAGTTTTTCTGAAACTTAGTTCAGTGATTTTGGAGAACATCTTTCCATCTGTCAGTCAGCAGTTTCTTTAACTCAACTCTGCTTTCACTGAACGATGCTTAAATGAATTGCCTTTAACTGTAGCATAGCAACTTATTTATCCAGTCTTCACAGTTTTCAGCCTGCCTCTTTCTCTGTCCCTTATTACATCTAGTATCTCAGTATCTCATACTTTTCTGTGGATTTTAACCTGACAACACTCCTGTCAGGTAGGACTGGAGAACAAGCCCTATGGGGAGCGGCTACAGGAACTGGGGTTGTTCAGCCTGGAGAAGAGGAGGCTCAGAGGTGACCTGCTTGCTGTTTACGACTACCTGAGGGGAGGTTGCAGTCGGGTGGGTGTGAATCTCTTCTCTCAGGCTGATGACACCAGAACAAGAGGACATAGCTTCAAACTACGCCAGGGGAGGTTTAGGCTGGATGTTAGGAAGAGGTTTTTCACAGAGAGAGTGATCTCTTATTGGAATGTTGTGCCCAAGGAGGTGGTGGAGTCGCCATCCCTGGAGGTATTTAAGAGAAGACTCGATGAGGAGCTCAGCGACACGGTCTAGATGGTGGGAGGCTTGGATGGGTGGAGCGTGGTGCCCGTGGATCCACGCTTGTGGGTCTGATCCCTGGGTGGGCATTCGCTTGGGAATTGGACTGGATGATCCTGTGGGTCCCATCCAACTCAGAATAACCTGTGAACCTGTGAAGTACTATTCTCCCATTTTTCAGACAAGGGAAAACTCAGGACTTGCACAAGGTCACAGAGGAAGTCCAGGTGTGAGCTGAGCATTTGGTGCAGGCCTTTGGGATCTGGGTGTACTGAAATAGATACTAAATTAGAGTTACTAATCAGGCTGTGTAAGAATAGTAAATATGGATATCTTCACTTTTTGTAAATAATCATCAACTACCTGTAGTGGCTGTTTTCTGTTTTTATTCTTTTCATATCGATTTTCAAAGACAGTTTAAGGATTACATAAATTACACTAATTACAAAGAACTTAAATTTTTTGTGCAGATTTTTTTTTAAACTATGTTATTTCATTTCCATAACATTATACACGAAAATTCATGTGTAGACTGACAGTGTTACAGTGAATGAAACAAAACTATTATGTATTTACTTCAAACAACATTTCTGTAAGGCAGAAGAAAACGTGTAATGAATCTAGCAAGACACTCCAGGCTGACGTAATAGTGATGAGAAAAGCCCTCATTTTGGTGATATCACAGAAAATTATGAAAACCCTATTTTGTATTTAAGACTGGAGTGGTGTTTAAGAATTCAAACGGCTGGTTTTGGCAGACATCTAATTGTAATACTGTAGCATCGCTGCAGGCAATTTTCTTTGATTTAATTAGATGAACTGTGGTATTTTTTTCTTTTTGCAAAAGGCTTTATTATGTAGAAATGAAATATGTATAAATTTAATTTTTAATCTTGTCACTACAGAGTAGGAAGGAATGAGCTGATTCTTTTAATTTACCCTCTTTGTTTAAGAAAAAAAATTAAATTAATCTTATCACAAATGTTTATGAGTAATTGATTTGAGTTTTGCACTCCAGTCAGAAGTGATAGAGTTAAGATTGCTCTGTTTCTTCTGAATTGAATGTACTGCAACCCTCTCTGAGTATGCAAACACAAACATTTTGAAGCCTCAATGATATTATTTTTCTTCTAGATTATGATAACATTAACATTTAAATCAGAATTTGGACTAGAAAATAGATCAATCCAAAAGATTTACACTGCATTTTTTCTTCGTTTGTGGATTTTTCATTAGCCTTTTCGGTTTGTGGGTTTTTTTGTTTGTTTGTGGGATTTTTTTGTTTCTCTTGTTGTTGTTTCTTTCTCTTACCTTGTTGTTGCTGTTATTCTTTTTAACATACTTGCCTGTGAAGTTTAACTCCAAAATGCAATTAGTCACCAAAGATTTTCTTAACACTGATTTCAGTTGTTATTCATGGGCCAAATCCAGAGGAGGTAATTTAAAGTAAATTGGAAACAATTCTAATTACAGGTAATCAACACTACACACAGGGCTATATTTCATCAGGTTTCAGACAAATATTCCCCACTGTTTAAAATCAGCTGTCCATTTCAGTTTCCTAGATCTGAGAATGTTCTTGCAATGCACAATGTCTAGATCTATTCAAATATTTATTGCTGTGAGGTTTTTCCAGAATTCTGTGGAACCCTAGAACCATCCTTGTGCTTCTCTCTAGGATGAAGTCAAAAGCCAAAAATCCAACTTCTTAGAGGGAAATGAAGAATTTTTGCTCTCTCTTGGGAGCCAACATTCTGCCTGGTGTTTTAAGACAACTGATTCAGAAGCTCTTGAAATCAAGGGCAGAATATCCACTGTTTTAAGCACTGGGCTTTTCCTTCTATTAAAACTGTGGTTTATAATCCAGAAACCTCAATTTTTTGCCATCCTGACAGAGATGTTTTCTTTCTGGTGGCAGTGGAGATAGTAGGACAGTTAATTGAATTATTGTCTCCTGTAAAGTTGCTGAAAAAAGGGCAGGAGAGTTGTTTGTTTTTTGTTTTTTGGGGCTTTTTTGACTTATCATTGAAAAGTGTTGTTGCACTTGAAGTTGTTATCTAGTATCAATTTTAATAGAAGAGATGCCCACAGTGATTATCACAGCTCGGTCAAGGCCATATGGTCAAATTCTGACATATTATCTAATGAATGTATTTTATTTTGTTATTATTATTAAAATACAAACATATTATATATGTTTATATTTTAAAGTAACAATTTCAGGCTGATCCCTCCCTTCCCCCCCCCTCCATTTTCTCTAAATAGCTTGTTTTCACAGATTAATGCAAAGAAATTAATTTATTCACGGCTCTCATTCTGGGTAGTTAATTTCAGAGCTTTTGCTTTGCTTCTTCTTTTTTTTTTTTTTTGTATTTATTATTTGGTAGTTGTTGTTGTGGTTTACATCAGCAAATGAAAAAGAATCCTAAGAAAAGACTGGGTGAGGAACTCAGTGACATGGCCTAGATGATGCGAGGCTTGGATGGATGGAGCATGGTGCCCATGCTTCCATGGTTGTGGATTCGATCCCTGGGTGGGCGTTTGCTTTGGAGTTCAACTAGATGATCCTGTGGGTCCCTTCCAACTCAGAAGAACCTGTGAACCTGTAATGTTAAACACTTTTTAAATGCACTTTTCTGAAAACTGTTTTTTCCTGTGTTTTAGACTGATGAAATCCTACATGTTTGCACAGAAATGGAATGTCAATATTTAGCCCCAATCCAAATTTTTATCAGTTCACGTTTTACTAGTAGGAGTCTGATTTTCTCATGTGTTTGAGTTTCAAAGTGGAGCATGTTTGGCTGCCTATTCCTCGGTCACAACCACTAAATATAGAACTAGCTTGTTCACCAGTGTATAAGAAAGTAGTTTCAGAATCTCTTATTTCTGCTAAAAATAACAAGTGTCTTACTCCAGATTGCTCAACAGCATTTTTTTTCTCCTTACAGTACAGACACCACTAGAAATAAGAAGAGATGACTCCATAGACTCCAAAGAAATTTTCTTTATAAGAGCTATTTCCTCATTGTCTTTTTAAGCCAGCTTCCTCAAGCCTTTGCTGCTGCACTGAGCAGAGAGGAGAGTGAGTTTTGGAACAAACCCCATGTTTCAAAAATTAGTACTGGGGAGAGAGAATCAGGACTGTAAAGTTTTGTTGGGGAGTAGCAGCAGCTCTTGTAAAGGACGTTCCTACTTTTGTTTTCATTTTAGAAGGAATAAAAACCACATTTGTAGTGTAGATAGCTTGCATGTGCACTGATGTGAACTGAGATCAGAACCTGAACTGGCAGTAAAATGTGCTAGAATATAATCTGCTATACCAAGTGGTTGTAAGAAGTAATTACTGTTTGCAAAGCTCCTTGAGTTCCTCAGAAGAAAGATGCTATAAAAGTACAAAATACTGTTGTTATTATTATTATAAACTTCCAAATGCCAAAAACTAAGCAGTAATAATAGAAGTGCTGAAACAACTTTAACAATAGTGATGTGAACACATTAAGCTGTAATAAAGCCAGAGTCAACTAAATCAATCAAGTAGGCCTTGCAAACTGCTTGTTAGGACAAAATTGCATCTTTTCTAAAATAAATACGAGAACATTCTCAGCTGGTGTAAATTAGCCCAGCTCCACTGGAGTCTGAGACTTGGATTTAAAATGAGAGTTGCATTTTTTGTTGTTTTTATTTCTTTTTCTTTTCTTGTTGCCATTGTTCATCTATGCATGATCGTCTCTGTGTGTCATTGTGTGTGCAGTTGGATGTACGTGCTGCAGGAACACCAGTGTTGACAAAATTTATATCAGTTTCATTTGGGAAAAAAGCCAAAATTATGACAAATAAGTTTAATTTCAAACAGGAAAAGCTACTTGAGTTTCTACCCATGCACAGGTGAAGGTCTGAAACTGTATTTTTCATCTGACTTCATCTGAAAGTCTCTGCATCAGTCTTTGTGAGTGTTATCCTCAGAAGAGAGAATGTGTTTGTAAAGCAGAAAAGGGACCACAAGAAAATATGTTTAAATGTGTAAAATCAGAAGTTTTACTCTGCTACTTACTATTACACCCCTCCATTGATTCTTGTCATGAATAGTCTCAATCATTACAAGATTTAAAAAAAAACCAACTTAACCATCAAAATTAAGTGATAAGCAAGACAACTGATTTTGCCAAAAACCAGACTGAATTTTCAAAATATTTTGAAGCAGTTTCAATTAAGTACTTTCCCTAATAGTTTTAAAGCACTTCTACAGTCTCAAAACCTGTGTAGATCTGTCTTTTAGAACATAATTAGACAACATGTTAATCCAACAACAATAAATTTGTCATATTGTGATTTTTCAGAAAGATAACATATAAAGCATACATGATTAAATATGTCAGAAATAGTATCTTATTGCCATGAGAATGCTGTTTTCTTCGCAGAAGGAAAATATTTTTTTTGTAACTATTACGAAGAAAAAAATTCACACTAGTTTATGATGTCAGCTAAACTTATGTCAGAAAAAAAAAAACAGGGAAAGAAGAAGAAAGATATTCTGCGAATCCTTACAGTTCTGTCACAGACTTTCTTATTGCTTTTTCTATAAGCCTTCTTCTCCTTCGTTGTAAAATAGTGTCATAACAGCTAAACTACTCATTGTTAAATTGATTATGATGGAGAGAGAGTCTGAATCTCCATGCTTTCTGAACTGTTTCTCATTTTTGATTTCAGAGCTAGTTATGGACCAAGGGAAGAACAATAAGTTCAAAGGAGGAGTTGAAGTGCAAAATGCCAAAGAATGTGTATTTTCAACTCTGATTCAGTGACTGATATGATTATGAACCCCAACTCCAAGTGTAAGTAGATGTTTTAAATCCACGTTTTCATATTGTAGCTTGGGACCATGTCCAGTTCTAAGCGACTTATTATAATTTATTATTAATAGGAGTAATGATTGATATTGTTGCATTATTTAATAATTGCATTACTTTCACTATTTAATAATGATTATTATTTGCACATGTGGATCAGGTAGTTAAGTTCTTTTCCATAAGAAATGCAAATAGAGATTAATGAGTGATTCATAGTAAGTAAGATAATTTGATAATTTTCCCCCTGCAATTAAGCATCATTTACTTGATGTGATCCTCAGTATTATCGTGTGCTCAATTGCACAGTAGTGAAATCACTACTGAAATCACAAGGAATGGTTTCTTTGTCTGGATTACTTGATCATAGGTTGCTCAGTGCTTGTTAGCTCTTTGTCTTGTTGGCTAAAACTGTAATCCCTTTAAATCAAGAACTGTTTTCTAGTCATTCTCTGTATAATGACCAGAAAATGGTACTCTGGCCACTTCTAAATAATTAGAATTCTTGTACAAGTAGTAATAAAAATCAAATTCCTTGTGAAAATAAATATCGATGAATGCGTTCTAGATGTACTTGAGAAAGCCTCTACAAAATCATTTTCTGTAAAGGAGCACTATTGATCATTGAATATAATATTTATTATTTGAGTAAAGAGCAAGAAAAACAGCCAAAGTGTAGTAAATATGGTTAACATTTATTTTCTTTTATACATAAAAGTATTTTATCAAATATAGAATTTATATAAAGCTTTTAAAATTATATACAATCTCTGATTAGTTTCTTGATACGTAATGTCGTGATCTTTCCATGTTGGCACTAGGAATCTAAGATTTTGTGCTCCAAAATATATATATATACATTAAAAAAATCAGAATGGATATAGATTTATAATGCATGACTTGTTGTTTTCCCATGATCTTCACATATAAGTGCCTAACTAACATCATGAAAGATAATTATACTATCCTGGAACCAACTTCGAATACTTGCTTAAATATTGGTAGGATTGGAGTCTTACAGAAAACCTTAAAAAAGGCTCAATTCATGCCCTCTGATTATCTGATTCGTGATGTAGGCCTAAGTTTGAGGTGTAGAGTCAATCTGTAATCAGTTTTGGTTTTGTTTTGCTTGGGTTTTTTTTCTCTATATGGGAGAAACTCTGCAACAAGAAGCAGAGATAGTACATATTTTGAGAAAGTTATGCTATGTATCACGTTTTGTGTTTGGGCAGACACTGCTCTGTATGCAATTAGCAGTGTCCACCCTGTTTTTATAAGCTGCATTTAAGCAACTAGGAACTTTTTAAGCCAGGGGAGGTTTAATCTTAACGTTAGGAAGCGGTTTTTCACAGAGAGAGTAATTGCATATTGGAATGGGTTGCCCAGGGAGGTGGTGGAGTCGCCATCCCTGGAGGTGTTTAAGAGAAGACTGGACGAGGAGCTTAGTGACATGGTCTAGCTCGGGGGTGTAGGGCTGGATGACCCTGGGCCCCTTCCGGCTCGGAGTGGCCTGCTAGACTGTGAGGGATCTAGGTTGGTGTTACCGCACTGGGATGTGCTCTCGGTCTCTGTATGGGTGTTAGGTGGTGAGTTGGACTAGATGATCCTTGTGGGTCCCTTCCAACTCATAATATTCTGTGATTCTGTGATTCTGTGAAGTCAACTCTATTCTCAGCTTGAGACCTTTCGGGTGCACTCTTCCTCAGGAAAGTGGTATAGAATTCAATCGAGACCTTGTTTTTCTGCAGTAGTTCTTCCAACTTCCACTCCCTAATAGGTCAGCGCTTCCCTTTTAAAGATGTTAGCACAATTTTTAATTATTTTTTTTAATAGCTTGTGTCACCACTGCTTCCATCATGATTCCTCTTTCAATAAGATGTTGATTGGATGAATATGGCTTCCAGTAACTCAGCCTTTGTTTTGTAAAAACATTATTACAACATTGTATAACACTTTAGAAATGTTTCAAATTTAGGCTGGCGTGGTGACTTAGCAGACTAGGGGGCTAACATATGGAGTCTGCTACACACTAGAGACTGTGGTTTTATTGCTGGCACCGCTAGTCAAGTCAGGATTAGCAACCATAGTATTTTCAGCAAGATCTGAGATCACAAGGCCTCAGGTGTGGTTACCTAACCCTTGCCAGAAATAGGAGAAATATTGATGGGTGAAAGTAAAGACTGATTCAGTTTAATCAGAGAAATGCTTTTGCTGTAAGGGCTACATTTTTCTTAGGATTAAATCATTTCCTTTGTTTTCCATTAAAATAATCAAGCGGTTCAAAATTCAAAACATACTCAAGTGGTAGCCCTTGCTGGGTGCAGAGGCACCCGTCGGGACAGTGACCCTGAATAGGATACCACTGGAACCTCTTGTTGTCCTCGGCTGCAGCTATGTATGTGCCAGATCTCAAAAACAATCTGAGAAGCAAGCAAACAAGCAAACAAACAGATTCCTTTTCATATGAACTCACAGTGTGGGCAGGATCCCAAGCAAAATGTCTCTCAACTCAGCCCTGTTTCTGCTGGTGAAAAGCAGAGAAAAGAGGAAGAACTTCCTTGGGAAAGACAAGCTGGCTGAGACTCGGAATGATATACTTTAGGTGTTGATTATAATAATTAATGGTGAGATTTCATTAGAAAGTAAAAGAATGCATCTGTAGGAGCAAACAGATCCCATTAAAAAGCTGCACAGAGCCTTCTTTGTATTTAATGTACAAAGTGACAATATCAGAACAAAAATGAAATGAGGGGGGTGCATTCTCTCCTCCTAAAAACTAAAAAAAAACCCCCAAAAACAACAAAAAAAAAAGAAAAGAAAAAGAAAAGGAAAGAAAAAGTGGCAGTTAAAGCCAATAAAGTCCTTTATTTGAATGCCATTAGTGGGTTTGGCAGCCATCCGCACCATCTACTTCAGAGGAGCACTGCACAGATTAAGAGAGGCTGGATGCTAATTTGCACATATGGAAATGCTTTTTCTCGCCGTTCCGATGGCTCTGTTGTGGACAGATGGAATTAGTGAGCACTCCAAAGCCGTGAAGGCAAACACATAAAAAAAAAAAGCCCCCTCTCCTCCTTCCTTCTTCTTTCTCTCCTTCTTTCTTTCTTTCGTGAGAAACTTCAGACTTGAAATAAATAACATTAGCAGACCTCTCTCCTTGGCATTAACAAACTATTTTATCATATTTCAATTGCAAGTTATTTGCTTTTACTGCGAGTTGTAGTCATCTTAGCTAAAACCAAGTGTGCCAAATAGGATTGGCAAATTAAGGACCATGTTCAGATAAATTTGGCCTTATATGCTGTATATAGATCTCTCTCTACTTTAGATTGTGCCTTGTAATGCTCCCTTCAGTGACAGCGCACAGTAATTATGAACTGTATTTTCTCTTTCCAGTTCTCACACTTACTGTACAAGTGACACTTTCATCAATCTTTTGACCACAGTGTGTCTTGACATCTTTTTGGGATGTGGGGAAGAGAGTGGCCTTAGTGGGGAAAAGGATGATAAAAAGTGACTCCTAATAAGAATCAAAATTCAGTCCCTTTTAGATTGCCAGCAATCTAAAAACTACTTCATCTGTCTGCTTTGGACTACGAGATAATCCACGGACAAACTGCAGGAAGCACATAGAAGAGAGCAATGTTGACTCTTGCCCAGGAAGGAAGAGGTAGGAATTATTCCTGGGGCTTTCTTCTGGGCAGCACAATTCCTCACCGACTCCAAAATAGGGGTGTGACTTCAACATGATTAAAACACTGGAAAAAGGATTAATCCAAGGAGACAAGAATCACTTTTATCTTGCTAATTTACAAGGGGAATTTCATATGCACCTTATCTATTGGCAGTCAAACAAAGCAGATGCATCATTCTTTAAGGCAGCCCAAAGTCAATGACCTTTGTTGCCAAATGTCTGTCTAGCCATTTTTTTAAATTTCTTTGAAATCAGCTGGCACCAACACTTAACACCCGACCACCCCCCAAACTTTGGATTAAACGAGTGACGGAAACCAAATCAGGATTCAAATATGGTAAATAACACCTCTCTCTCCTCTCTCTGTGCACTGTGACTGGCTTGCTGCCTCTAGCATGAAGGCCTGTGCACAGTGAAGTCTCTTAGGGGGCCTGTTCTGCTCTACTTTAAGCTACATAAATTCATTGAATAAGGCCATACACCCTGCCAACTAAAGGCCAACTAAAGGTTTTGTAAGTGCACCTGACTGAGATCTCTCTGTTACAGTGTGATGAATGGCTAGAAGGGGTATCCATGTGTCTCACTCTGGTCTTTTCTCTGGCCTTTTACCTTTCCATTCTATTCACAAAACTTCTGAGGGAGCCTCAGTGATCTTAAGGGATTCACAGTTGAAAATAGTAATGAAACTCAGTATTTACTTGACTCTCTCTGAAGAACCAGCTATGAAAATGCATTTTGCCACCAAGTGATTATTTTTTTTAAGGGCAGTATTTTGAGCCTTTCTTTAGTGGCATCAGTCACAGCTATCCAGTGAATTAAAAACATGTGCAGTTCAGGCAGAGGGAGAAAATGTTGTGATCAATTCCACTTGGTTATTAGCTTTATTCTGAAGAACTTCAGAGTTTCTATATGGTGGTAGCAAAAAAGATGTAATGAATCACTACCAAAAATGGTGACTGCACTTCTTCCTTTCTCTCTTTCTGTCTTTTTATTTCTTTTATTTTGGGGGTTTTCTTCCATTTTTTTCTCATCACCCACTCCTACCCCCACTCAATTCTTTCCCAAGTGCTCTGATGCCAGAGGCTAGAAGGATTTTTCTTCCAAAGAGCAGCATGTGGCTCTAGAGTGACAGATTCCTGACTGCTGCTCCAAGGCATTGTTCACAGTGAACAGGGAGGCTCTGACCTCTCTGATCATACAGCTGAGAGAGGAGGAGAGCATGCTACTGTTATAACTCTTACTCTTCTCTTTGTGTACAGTGCATCTAATGGGGACACACATTTATACTGCTCTCTTCCTTTAGTGAACAAGGCCCAGTCTTGAACTTTTTATTCAGGCTCTTCACACTCTCACTGAAATCTATTGAAGCCAATGTCCCTCAGGAGTCTCACTCCCGTGCTTCTTGATGCATAAAAAAAGTATATCTTCCAATTCTTGTTGGGGACATTTTAAATTTCTTCCCTCCACCTTGCTTTTTTTTTTTTTTTGGCAACACTGATGCCCTGGTGCTACTCTCTCTCTCTAACTACTTTTTGGGGGTTTGAGGAGTGTGTCATTGTTCTCTGATGTCATAGCTATAAGGAGGAGAAACAATTTGCAAACTCTCCTTTCCCTGTGCATATCTGGTTGCAAATATGCATTTTAACTAACCCTTTACATTATGATGACTTTCAGACAATCAAGCTCAGATCGTCTCCTTCTACATAAAGCACAATAACAGTGATTAGGCTTCAGTCCCAGAACCTAGAAAGTCTGGAGAAAACCTGCACTCCGTAAAAACGTCAGGATTTTACTCAGGTTCTTTAGCATCCTTATTGTTACCTGCTCTCCATTTCCCCACCAAATATATCGGCATTTCTCATATGATTTCAATGGCGTTGAAATTTAACCCTACAGAGGAGATTTTAAATTGATGCTATTATTCAAAGATAGAAGCCCAGTAAAA
>WEKX01026724.1:11282-34641 GCA_013390025.1 Pitta sordida | reverse complement strand
CAGAAATCCAGCATGGAGGTTTTGTTCTCANGCTGTGCTGCCAAAGTTGTTTGTGGTTCATTCTTGCCAGTTTCAGTGCCCTCTTGAGTGTCTGCCGGATCCCCTTCCCCCTTTAAACCTTGTTTAAAGCCCTGTCACTGAGGCTTGCCAGCCCCCAGGCCAAAACCTTTTTGCCCCTATTCGATAAATATAGCCCTCCAGGGTCTCTCAACCCTGGGTTTAGTGAAGGACACCTCAGGGTCATAGAACTCAATGTTTTTTCTGATGGCACCAGCCCCTAAGCCATTTGTTAAGAGCAAGAATCTTCCTATTGCTTTCAGGTTCTAATCCTGCCATTACAGGGACAGAGTAAAAGACTACTTGTGCTCCTGCCCCACTGATCATTTGACCCAGTTCCCTAAACCCCTCCCTGATCTCTCTGGGTCCCCTCTCATTAATCTCATCACTACCAGCCTGGATGGCCAGCAGGGGATACTAGTCTGAAGGTTGAATTAGTTTTGGCATCCTCTCAGCAACATCCCATACCCGGGCCCTAGGGAGACAGCGGACCTCCCTATGGGATGGGTCCGGTCGACAGGTGAGCCCTTCTGTTCCCCTCAGAAAGGAGTCCCCAGCAACCATTACCCTCCTCTTCCCTTTGAGACTGGAGGTTCTGATTTGCTTAGTGGAAGAGTTAGTTCCTGTAGGTTTACTAGGTGGGGGGCCTGCCTCCGTGTCATCCTCCTGATCCCCAAAGTCCAGAACCCCAAATCTGTTCTGTAGGGGTAACACAACCCTGAGATTGGCTCAGATAGACAGAGCATGGTGTCCACGGGGTTGTGGGTTCGATCCCTGTATGGGCGTTCACTTGGGAGTTGGACTCACTGATCCCTGTGGATCCCTTCCGACTCAGAATATTCTGTGATTCTGTGACTCTGGGGTGTCCCCAAGTAAGTTGCCCCACTTTGCAAGGCATGTCTGTCCTGTCCCCTGCTGTGGACTGGTTTTGGCTCCCAGGGCAGCAGGGATGCTGTGGCATGCACCAATGGGAAAACTCCAAGAGGAATTGAGGAGTTTTCACTGAAAAAATACCGTCAACGATCCGAAAAAGAAAAACTGGAAGCATGAATATGCGAGGTATGACTGTACTTCTTCATTACTATATTAATAAGCTTGAGTGGGTGTGGGTACTTTGGGTTTTAGAGGAAAATACACATAATTAAACTATGTATTTATGATGTTCATAATGTCAATATATATATCTATGCATCTCAAGAAAAAGAAGCCAAACATGTTAATGAGTCTTAATTTAAGGTATTTTCTTCTTTCAGTGTATTTGAGTTGGCAAATGTAATAGTATCTAAACCTCTTTCTGGAGAGTTTCCCCTTGTATACAAAGGTAAGACATGAGAAAGAAAAATTAAGTAATCTAACAAATGAAAGTGGATTTTCCATGCACACTTTTATATTGCAGTCAAAAATCTCTGAACATTTGTGGAATGTTGTTGAATGTTATTGTAATGAAGTTTGTGGAATGTTAAAAGGATCTGACTCTCAATAGGTCTTTGCTGAAGGATCCTTTAAGTGGCTTATCTTTAGAGCCTCTGAATCAAAAGCATACATATTTAAGACAAAGGCACACTATTTAAAATCTGAACAGAGTACAAATACTGGTGCATATTCAGAGCAGCCCAAAAATCTATCTTAGGCCCCCGAGAGTGACTTACTCGGGAGGGGAGCAAGTTCTTCACACAACATTCTCCTTACATCCTTTAGCAAAAAAGCCCTTCTCAGCAACAGGGGTTTGTTGACTTTTTGTGGGGGGAGGAAGGGCATGGTGGTTGTTGTGGTCGTGGTGGTTTGTTTGTTTTTCTTGTTTGTTTATTAGTTTTGCTTTTCAATTAAAACAGAGCCTTTCTGGAACTTCTTTAATTTCCTTAGACTGGTGATGTTCACATCTTTATGAGGATTAGACACAAACTCCAAACATGGTATACTTGAGTGTTTGAAGTTAACTTTCTGAAAATATGGTTTCTTTCCTGAATAGAAATGCCCTTCGAAATTCTATGTTCCTTGTCCAAATTATCTATGTTTACTTTAATGAATGAAACACTCCAGGGTCTGTTATATGATCGTGAGGCCAGAAGCTGTGGACAACTTGGTATTCCAATGGCAAAACTCTCCAAAACAGCCAGACTCTTTTGTGTTACCTCCTGGGAAGGACTGTCCTTGCTGCTCCTTGATGGGCTCAGTACTATGCTCAGGCCTGGGAGATCATTTGTGACCCCGGGCCAAACATTGGCAGCAAGTGTGCAGCCAAACAACAGTGTCTTGTTTACACTATGTTTACAATTTAATGTAAGTTATTGGTTGTAGTACATACAGCTACTTGTGTGCAAGTGTTCAAGTCTGTTTACTGGCCCTGATTATCTTACCAAGGCACCTATAATTAACAAAGCCAAGTTTGGGTTTTGTTTAATTGCTTGCTTGCTTGTATGCTCTGCTTTTAGTTACCAGCAGAGCAACAAATTCTACAACATTATAAGCTGTCCTTAAACTGATGATTAAGAAGATTAACACACCCAAAGATTAAATAAGAGAAAAGATAATTCAGTGCATTGGACACTTATGTTTGGTCTTAAAAGGCTTATAATAATTCCTCAGTCCATCAGACCTTCTGTGAGACCACCATATCATTTTGCCTCTCCATGTTTTGGATGCACATATGCAAAGCTGTATTTTCCATTCCTCTCAGGAATCCTGTTAAAATTTTAAGTCTGGCTGACTTTCTGGCAATTACAACTATGTCACAGTGCACAAATAAATAGGGAGTGATTGTTCCTAGCTCTGATTGTTAGAAGAAATTTAGTCTATAACTGTCTTGATTATTCTGGAGTTCAACAGCTATTACCATAGCAACCTCTTTCAATGACTTCCAAAGTGAAGTTACTGAAGTGAATACTAGAATTAGGTTAATTCTGTGGTTAGGCACTGTACATAATATGCAACTGTCTGGATCCCCATGGAGACTACAAGGAATGCGCATTCCAACAGGAGATTAATCAACAGATCAAAGAACCATATCTGCCAATGAATGATTTCCCCCCATGATCAACTCCCAGTTGATCCTGAACTTGTGGGGGATCTGCTGCTGCAGCTGGATCACTACAAATCTATGGGGTCTGATGGGATTCATCCCAGATTCCTCAAAGAGGTAGCTGATGCCATCACAAAACCTCACTCAATAATTTTTGAATAGACCTGGGAATCTAGAGAGCTACCAGCTGAATAGAAGCTCGTGAATGTTGTCTTGATTTTCAAGAAGGGTAAGAAGCAGGATTCTGGAAACTACAGACCTGTCAGCCTCACTTCAGTAAAGTTACGGAAAAGATTGTTCTAGGAAGGATTGAAAGTTACCTCAAAGATGATGCAGTCATTGGTCACTGCCAGCATGGCTTCATGAGAGGAAAGCCCTGCTTACCAAACCTGATTTCCTGTTATGACAAGGTAACCCCCTTAGCTGATCCAAGGAAGCCAGCTACTTCTGTCCTTCAAAATGACAACAAAATTCTTGGTGCATATAATTTACAATTCTGTTTCAATGGCTTCTTGCTATCTAAACTCTTTATTAAGAGAGGCTTAAGGACACACATCTTCAGTCCCTCTGCTATGCCAAAAAGCTGTTATATCAATTTTTGTGCGAGTCCCACCAAGGTAGACTGCAAGGTGATTTTGCAAGAGAGAAAATATTACTATGCACACCTCTTGAGAGTTGTAGTTTTCATGTGAAGTTTGTGGACTATTCTGATTTTTGAACTTTGTTGTCTGAACATAAACAGGAATGTCGGGATCCCTATGTGGGAGTCACTTGGGAGTTGGACTAGATGATCCTTGTGGGTCCCTTCCAACTCGGAATAACCTGCGAACCTGAGAAACTAAGAACTCAGAATATGAAACAGTTCATCCCAAAAAGTACAAATATTGACTTATTTGTCAGAACAGCTCCTGATAGAAACAGGAACAGGAAATGAAAGAGTAGATGTGTATTAATAGTTTTCTAAAGATTTTAAATCTTTTCCTGCCATTTCATCCATTCTTTCTAGTGGTAGAAAGAAGGTAAGAACTTCAAAAAACTTTCCTTCTCCTCTGAAAGTGAGAAAAAATCATGTTCATGCCAAGTTGTATTAATCTAGTTGCAGTTCTGAGGTGAATTTTATCTTATTGTTCCCCACAGATGGGAGAACATTCCAATATACCTCCAATATTAACAAACTTTTGTTGCTGTGACATTGTTTTATGCTCAAGATAAAACTAAACATTAAAAATATTTGTTTCAAACATATAATTTAAAAATATGTGTACTCAAAATGAATTTTGATAAAAGTTGCTTGACATGGCTCTTACTTTATTTTCTTAGATCCACACATGCTCAGTCTATACAAGACAGTTCACAGAATCACAGAACATTCCAAATTGGAAGGGACCCATAAGGATCAGTGAGCCTAGCTCCCAAGTGAGTGCCCATGCAGGGATCGAACCCAGAATCCTGGTGCCATAAGCACCATGTTTTATCCATATTTTATCCATCTGAGTCAACCTCAGGGTCACATAATTTTATTATTTTTTTTTTATAACCAACTCCTCATCTCATCATCCTATTATCTAGACCATGTCAGTGAGTTCCACATCTAGTATTTTCTTAAACACCTCCAGGGATGACGACACCACCACCTCCCTGGGTAGACCATTCTACTGAGCGATCACTGTTACTGTGAAAAAGCTCTTCTTAACATTCAGTCTAAACCTCCCCTTGTGCATCTTAAGGCCATGTCCTCTTGTTCTGGTGCTGGCAGCCTGAGAGTCGCTCCCCATAGAGCCCGTTCTCCAGTCCTGTCACCATCCTTGTTGCCCATCTCTGGACCCTCTCAAGCACAGAATCACAGAATCACAGAATCAGTAAGGTTGGAAAAGACCATAGAGGTCATCAAGTCCAACCTATCACCTGTTACCTAATCTAATCTAGTCAAACCTGTTACCTAACCTGTTGCCATCAGTTCAATATCTTTCTTAAACTGGGGAGACCAGAACTGGACACAGTACTCAAGATGTGGTCTGATCAGTGCCGAGTATAAGGGATGAATATCTTCCATAATCCTACCGGCCACTCTATTCCTGATATAGTTACAGATACTTGTAGATTAGTATATTAACCTCTACTCTGTATTAAAATATATTCTATACTTCTTTATGAAGTACATTTTATTTAATATTATTTTGCAGAAAAATTAAGACAAATGAGCGCTGGGCAGGAGATTAATTCACATGTAAGTCTTGAAACCTAAGTAAAATAAGATGAAGTGCAACATTGACAGACTGGAGAGATGGGCAGATTCCAATAGAATGAAATTTAATAAGTCTAAATGTCGGGTTCTGCATTTTGGTCATAATAACCCCAAGCAGAACTATAGGCTGGGAACGGAATGCTTGGAGAGTGGCGAGGTGGAAAGAGATCTGGGGGTATTAGTTGACAGCAAACTCAACATGAGCCAGCAGTGTGCCCAGGCAGCCAAAAGGACCAATGGCATCCTGGCCTACATCAAGAATGGAGTGGCTAGTAGGTCAAGAGAGGTTATCCTTCCACTGTATTCGGCACTGGTTAGACCACACCTCGAGTATTGCATTCAGTTCTGGGCCCCTCAGTTCAAGAAAGATGTCGAGGTGCTGGAACAAGTTCAGAGAAGGGCAACTAGGATGGATGATAAGCCCTACAAGGTGAGATTGAAGGAACTGGGTCTGTTTAACCTGGAAAAGAGGAGGCTCAGGGGTGACCTTATAGCTGTCTATAACTATCTAAAAGGAGGTTGTAGCCAGGCAGGGGTTGGTCTTTTCTCCTTGGTCTCTGGGGACAGGACGAGAGGTCATAGTCTTAAGCTTCAGCAGGGAAAGTTTAGACTTGATATTAGGAAAAGGTTTTTTTACTGAAAGAGTGATCTGGATTTGGAATGGGTTGCCTGCAGAGGTGGTTGAGTTGCCCAGCCTGGACGTGTTCAAGGGTAGGCTGGACAAGGTGCTGAGTGGTATGATCTAGATGTAGAGGATAGGTTAGTTGGACTATAGGTTGGACTAGATGATCTTCAAGGTCCTTTCCAGCCTTATCTATACTGTGATACTGCGATACTATGATTGTAATACATCAAGTCATTTATGGACAGACAACAAGACCATTTTAAAACTAAGTGGATCATCAGTTCAAAGAGACCAAATAAAGGAGATGTGAAAATTCTCACTTAATTAGAGGGTAGAAATAGAGAAGTGTAGGTTGTAAAATTACCAGATTAGTGTTGATCAGACATACCATACACACTTTGGAAATATGAAAGATGAAATGGAACCAGAATAGAAAGAGCCACCAATGTTGTCAGAACAAAGGATATACTTATAGGAGACAAGAATTGTAGCTTGTTTAGCTAACCTTATCAATGCTGAAAATACTTTAAAGTATAATCTATATAAAGACATGCAACATATATGCAATATAAACATACAAATATGTATGTTCTATATATAAATATGCAGGACATGCCACTTGGAATTTGAATGGCACATTGCCAGACATAGCCTCGAGATTCAGTAAACGTATTTTGTATGAATGTTGGCCATTCAATATACATAATTTATCAAACCTGTTGGAAAGACTGGAAGTCCATATTTTCACTCAGTCAAGAAATCACTCATCTGGAGATAAAATTTAAGTATCTTTATGAGATTATTTCTTCCCTAGTCCAGATGAGGTGGGAGACAAAAACTAACCATATAACCATATGGTAAGGGCGTTGAGAATAAAATATATTTTCAAATAATATATCTAAAGTTATTATTAAAAAATATTTCTTGTAAGCTTATGGCTGAACTAGCAATGAAGTAAGACTATATTTTGTATAATTATTTAGTTATTTAAAAAATATTTTTTATTTCTGTGAGGTACTTTCTTGCATCAACTTTACCTGACTATGAAATTCAAGAGAGGAAAAAGGTAAAGTAGTTTTATTTTGAGGTAAATTTAGGCTATATCTATGAAGTAGATTATAAAGGTCTCAATATACAGTAAAAACCTCTATGGAATTATGCTAATTCAACAGCATAATACTAATATCATGTTGATATGCAAACCAGACATTTTTTAAATCCCAGTTACTTTCTATATACATTCTTTACAGAGAAAACATAGCAAACAACAACACGAGTCCAATAAAATAAGATTCTTTTAATTGTTAAGGTCTTCTCAAAGACAATTTGTCTCAGGTAAGGTCATGTCCTCATTGGAAGGTAATTTACTACTCTCTGGCATTAGGAGAACCGAAAAAGTCCCAGTCCCTGAAGTTTCTTCCCAAGAGTAAATGTTATTTTTAATTGGTGAAAAATAGAGCATACTAATTCTATCAAATCCGTGAATGAATTACATATGTGACTATGTTCACTTGATTAGAGTAATGCTTATGAAGACACTTTTGAGAAGGAAAATATATAAACATCTAAGGAAATTCTGTCTGTGCAGCACTATTTACAGAGCAAACTGTAAGGACTGAACCCTCCTTCCATTGAAAAGTTTCTTGAGTCAGTTTTTAAACTCATAATGAACTGAGGAGCTAAAAAACCCCCACTTTTTCTTAAAAAATATTAGTATCTCTAAATGCAATATTACTAAAGATGAAGAAATTTTCTGTGCCACTCTTTGCAATTAAGGTAAATTCTGTCGGTTGTGTTTCCGGGATCTTTGGGAGGGAAAGATAGATAAGATTTCTTTCATTTCAATAACGAAACAACGAGCACAAGTTAAATAAAAACAATAACAAAACAAGAAAACTGAATCAAACAGACATTAAAAAAAATCCCTAAACCCTTAACAGAGGGAGAAAATATAAAATACCCTTTTTTACTGTGGAGTTGATCAACACTGGCACAGGTTGCCCAGAGATATTGCAGAATCTCCCTTCTTTGAGATATTCAAAAGCTATTTGGAGATGGTCATGGACGTCCTCTACTAGGTGTCACTTCAGCAAAAAGAGGTCCCTGCCAACTTGAACGATTCTATTCTAGATTATTGTGATTCTGTGATAATCCCACATATTTTTCTCAGATATCCATATAAACATTTGCTTGTCTAAATCTGTATTGTTTAAAAAACAACATAATAATGAAGTTTGAACTCTTCGGCATATTTTCAGTTAGATCAAAATCAGTCTTATTCTCCACTTAATGCCATGCAAAAAACCATATGAGCAAAAGGTGTATCCTATCTCAGTGTGATTAAAAAATAGTCCAAACAACAAAAAATGAGAAGAGAATAACATAATCAATAAAAAATACCTCTAGAAATGTAATACAAAAGCATATAACAAACCACAGTTTCAGCTTCATTCTTCCTTGCTATTATCTAAGGTTTCTGAGCAACAGTTTCTAAGCCGCCTGCTTAAGTTAATGTGCAAATGGATAATCATGCTCCAGTGCTTCTATATCAGCTTTTACTAAAGGTTGTTTTCAGAACTATTTTTGCTATGTTTGCTGATTGATTAATATTTCACTTCTTAGCAGCAATTGAAAGAAAACTGAGGATGATAAAACAAATCAAACAGAAAACCTTCACCATACTTGGATTGCTGCCCAAGACTTATATAAATCAAACCAAAGATCAACATATGAGGCAAACTTTATTAGCACAGATTTTAAATGACTGCATTGTGGAAAGAACTTTTATTTTAAATGATTACCAAAATTTTTATTGACAAGCACAAAAATCCAGTAATGGTGAATAGTATTTTTCAAAAAGTAGCACCTATATCATCAATAATGATATCAGAAGAAGTCACAGTATCACAGTATTAGCAAGGCTGGAAGAGACCTTGGAGGTCATCAAGTCCAACCTGTAACCCAGCACCAACCCATTGTCTAAACCATGGAACTAAGTGCCTCATCTAGCCTACTCGTAAACACTGACTGGTGATGTACCACAAGACTGGAAATTGGATAATGTGACACCCATCCACAAGAAGGGCAGGAAGGATGATCCGAGTAATTACAGACCTGTCAGCCTGACCTCAGTCCCGGACAAAGTCATGGAAGAGATAGTCCTCTGTACTATTACGCAGCAACTGCAAAATGACCAAGACATTAGAACTAGTCAGCATGGATTCAGGAGAGGCAGGTCTTGCCTGACCAACCTAATCTCCTTTTATGATCTGGTGACTCGCCTGGTTGACGATAAAAAGGCCGTGGATGTTGTGTACTCGGACCTTAGAAAATCCTTTGACATGGTTTCCCATAACAAGCTTCAGGAGAAACTCATAGAAAGAACATGTTGGGTTAGGAACTGGTTGGATGGACGAACTCAGAGAGTGTTGGTGAATGATGCCACATCCAGCTGGCAGCCAGTCACTAGTGGAGTCCCACATGGGTCAGTGTTGGGCCCGGCACTGTTCAGCATCTTTATTGATGATATGGATGAAGGAATCGAGTCCATCATCAGCACGTTTGCAGATGATACCAGGCTGGGGGCAAATGTCGAAATGTCGGAGGGTAGGAGGGCCCTTCAGAGGGACCTTGACAGACTAGAGGAATGGGCAGACTGGGGTTGTTCCGCCTAGAGAAGAGGAGGCTCACAGGTGACTTGATTGCTGTTTACAACTGCCTGAGGGGTGGTTGCAGCCAGATGGGTGTGCATCTCTTCTCTCAGGCTGACACACCAGAACAAGAGGACATGGCCTTAAGCTCCGCCAGGGGAGGTTTAGACTGGATGTTAGGAAGAGGTTTTTCACAGAGAGAGTGATCTCTCATTGTAATGGTCTGCCCAGGCAGGTGGTGGAGTCACCATCCCTGGAGGTGTTTAAGAGATGACTCGATGAGGAGTTTGTTGACATTCAGTCTAAACCTTCCCTGGCGTAGCTTGAGGCCATGTCCTCTCATTCTGGTGTCATCAGCCTAGAAGAAGAGGTCCACACCCACCTGGCGGCAACCTCCCCGCAGGTGGTTGTAAACAGCAATGAAGTCACCTCTGAGCCTCCTCTTCTCCAGGCTGAACAACCCCTGCATTTATGAGGGAACACAGGCTTATTTTTTTTAAGAAACTCAGAACTTTATAAGAATATCTCTTCCAATCTTGCTAATACTGTGATACTGTAATATGCCTTAGAAGAATATGCCACAGTGACTTACTTTCACAACAGTGGACCCTGAATTTCCAAGTGTTGGGTCTCTGGATCCAAATTTAAAGGCAATGTTTACTTTCATGAACAATAGGTGGACCATATCAAACACCAACAGGCACGTCTGCTTCCATTCACAAGCCTTTAAGTGGCTCACTTCATTATAATATGCCATTACAATACATTATTTGAAATGCAGAACAGGACACAGATCTAATTGAAATCGAGTGAGGAGGGAACGGTATTGTGGGTATGGTATATTGTGTGATAGTGGCATTCAGTCATTTTAGACTGTTGCCCTGATGGGAAAGAAGGAAATCTACTGTCTGCTTACATGTTTCGTCCCCAGTAAATCATGCCATAAAGAACAGTTCTTACAGAAAAGGCTAAAATGACAAAATTAGTAGCTAGATAGACAGAAAAATGTACAGATATGCTCTAAAATATCACACACACACATATAGACACAGGAAAGATCATCTGAGCTATATTGACATATACACATATTATATTCAATAGTATACAAGTATAAATTTAGAAGGAAACATAAAATCCCCACAAATGAAGACAACCATATGATTCTGAATCACTGTTTCTTTCATAACTGTAATAGCAAAATACTCTTTAGTGGAAGAAAATACATCTTTTATGCAAATGTTCCTTTAATGAAAATGGTGAGATGTCCAGAGAACTCTCTCAAATTCTTCATCAGACCACTGGCAATAACACATCAGCTTATTTAACACACTGATATTCATACCAGCTGTATTATTACTGATATTCTGGACCTTAGGGGTGTTTGAAATGGTGAAATATATTTCTCTGAATATGCAATATTCATCAATAAAAATAAAAGCAATNCACTCAGCCAGCTCCAGGTTTCTGTCTCTGGGCTCCAACACATCAGCAGTTTGTCCAGTTTTTACCTCTCCATCTTCAGTCTTAATGCTTAGACAGATTCTGCGGTCCTGGTTCTCTCTCTCTGGTCCATAGGTTTTCACCATGGTCAGTCCAATTCACAAGCAGCAGCGGGATGCCTGGAAGAACATCTCTACCCCTTCTCTCGTGGGCCTGGGGGCCTTCAAATCTCTCAGCCTCCCGACGCAGGTTCTGAGCTGGCACACTACATCTTACTACTGACTTTTTTTTTCCTTCTCTCCCCAAGTATGTTATGTGCAGAGACGCCTTTATCTGTAACCTTGAAGGCCATGGCAGCACGGAGAGCTCAGGCAAGAACGGAGCTGTTAACCCCCTCGCTACCAGAGCAACAGAAAAACCCCTAAACCATAACAAATTATTATACAAATCATTCTAGATTTATGCTTCAGCTGAGAAAAACATTAATGCAATAAAATGTTTTATAGACATATTTGACTTTTCTATCTCAGGGGAAGGAAAGAACTAGTACCAAGAAAACCTCTCTGGAATGGGTTTTCTGCTCTATGGAGGATGTGATTCAACCTTTTTTTTGACTAAATGAATTAAAGTGTGTGGTTTGGACACAGTTTAAATTCTCACAACTGAAACTGACACCCTGAAAACCCCTGTTATTCTGGCACTGAACCCTGGAAGAACTTAAACTCTTTAGAGAATACAGATTTTTATCTGAAAATTTCTCAGGCTCCTGAAGTTTTTCTTCTTTATATGCTCTGAAATGTCCTGGTTTTGTAGAGTTCAATAGACTGTCCAGGTTTCACATCAAAGCCTGCCTAGTATCCCAATATGAACTATCCTTACCTGAGCTCTGCTCCTTCTGAAACCTTGCCATTGCAAGGAATCATGAAAGAAACATTAAACCAGGAGCAAAGAAAGTGAAAAAGAGAGAGAAAGTGGAGGGTGATTCTGTCTCATATGGATGAGAATATGGTAACTTGTAATTACAGTAAAAACTTATTTTCAATGACATTTCTGTGTAAGGCAAGTCAAAGCAGGAACTAGAGACTGATCTCTCATATATTCAAGCACTGCGCTACAGAGTTCCACTTGTTGACTGAATGGCTTTCAAGATAAGGCTGAAGGCACATTTTTACCCTCACTATTTCATACTAACTAGCTCAGCTAAGAATTTGGACACTATTTCTACATGCTTAACTTTCCCTGACTCCAGTATAAAATATTGGTGTAAGGTTCCAGGCACTCCTTTGGGGAAATAATTATACAATATTCTGAGCTGGAAGGGACCCACATGGACCATCAAGTCCCACTCTTAAGTGAACAGCCCACAGGGATGGAACCCACAACCTTGGTCTTATTAGCTTCATGCTCCAAACAAACTGAGCTAATCTGAGATGTGAAGAAGTTGAAATTTTGGTACACCATGGATGGATAGATTGTTAAAGAAATTGAGGTCTTTTAGATCCAATTTAAAAGGAAAAGCAACATTTCTCTATTTTGTGTGCTTAAGTTACTAGATAGAATATGACACACGAATTAAATGCCCAAATTTATGCAAGTGATCTGTGGCACATATCTACCTGTTACCCAAACTATTCTGACTCTGTTGTCATGTTTGGATGTTATGGCTATTTCTGCACACATTATTAAAAGGGCAGGAACTATGGATTTATACAACACTCAAAAAAGTAATTTGATTAGAACTCCATTTCTTCCCTAATCTTCCCTAACTTCCCTCTTTCCATTAGATTTGCCACAGAACATCAAGTATTTCAGACAACTATCTGCAATAGCCACTTTCCAATGTCATCCTGATAAAAGCAAATAAAATCCTAGTGTATATAAGCGTTTCTATTACTTGCTCTGAAAGATTCTAATCTAATATCCAAAATACTGGCAGAGATATTTTTTACTTTTTATAAAACTTTCCCCTTTGATTGAATGAATCCATGATTTTCTGACTCAAAGACTGAGCTACACAGTTATATGTACAGTTAAAATTATTAATGTATTTTAATAGTAGAAAAACCATAAATAATTTAACTCATTATGGACTTGGTCCATTTTGACTAGCCTGTTTTTTTCAATATGTAGTAATTGGAATATTCTAGGCTAATCTTGGACAGCACTGCTCCAGACAGTTTGAAATTGAATCTTTGCAAAAATAATGCTGCTGCTGAAATGGTAAGGGTCGAGAGTTGTTCGTATCATGAAGACTGGAATGATCCACATTTAAGGGTGAAAAATAATGCCTCTGGGTCCTTGAACTGGAACACCTGTTTTCAACAGGCCCGATTTAAATCAAGTGCAGTATTTCTAGAAATAGAATAAACCTACAGGAAGTGAACTAGATTTATTATAAGAATTGACATTAGCAGGTTACATCTCTGGTGAGTATCTCCTCCAGGGAAAGTGTTCAGCACAACAGAATGAAAATATGGATAAAAAAATTGGAGAAAGTAATTTCATTAAAAATATTTATCTAATAAAGGCAAGCTGTAAAATCAACAAGGTTAAAGAAAATAAATAACTTCCCTAATAACAGCTTTTTGAAGCCTTCTAGCACCTCTTACTGGAGCTATATCTTTTAATATCTATTAAATAAACTAAGGTGGAAAAATAAATAAGCCTTTTAAACAGGAGCTCTACCTGAGGGAAGGCTACACAAACAGATTCTAAATAAACATGGAAGAGGATCTCAGCTGATATTACCCAGGATGGTTGACTGATTCAACACATTCCAATTAACTACTGTTGAAGTTTTGGCAGAGGGAGTTTATTCTACAGAATATGATCAGAAGCCATGCTCTTGTGCTGGATATGTTTCAAACAAGACTTGACTAAGGATCCATCAGCAGTCTTTTATTCTGTTTAGTACTAAGAATACTAAATGACCCCAGTTGTAGGATAAGTAATAACTCGTGATTTCATAAAAGAGTAGATTAGGAGGAATACAAAGAACGATTATGAACCCTGCTGCTTGACTTCTTGTTTAGCATATGCCTGAGGTTTAAAGCAATTGAAATACAGTCAAGAATAACCTCCATTCCCCTCTGTTTAAATGCCTGTGATGCTTGTGTTGCTGAGGACTGCAGTTGCCAAGTGTAAGTGCCAAGAGACTGAAGATACAAAACAGTTAGTCAGGATCTTCTCCTTCTTCCACTGTAGCGCAACACAACTGCATATGTTCTGCTGTAAGGCTGTCTCTCTTGGGCAAAAGAAAAGGCATAATTTCTTCTGTTTACCTCCCGAGGGTCGTTATTAACAAACATACTTGGAAGACATTATGTTATTAGCTGATTAGCAATGCAGGAATGGTTTCCAACATGAACTTGAATTTCACATATGCCAATGATGAGCATTCATTATTCACTCCTTATGGCCTTGTCTTTTTAGACAGTTACTTGACGACAGTCACGCTTTCCTTTTGAGAAATACTGACAATTTATTTTGAAGAATTTTCCTGTAACAAGATACTGTACTGGGAATCAGCACAATGCAAATAGAAATCATCCCACTAACTCCAGAGGCTGCAAAAGGGTTGTGCATATATTGTTGCTTTCCTGACAACAACCTGACTCTGCAGCCAGCATGACTAAATTCTCTAACAACTGAGCTATTTCTTACTATACTGAGCTATTACACTTACTGTTGCCAAGTTCAAAGGAGTGACCAATGCAAATACAAACAGCATTGGCCAACATGAAGCAGGATGCCAGCTGCTGTTTCAGCCCTGGAGGACATGTGCAGCTTGAGTAAATTAAAGCAGTGTTTTTTGAAACAGGCCTGAACAACTCAGACAGAGTTTTGAAAGCAGAACACTTGCAAAAGTGAGCTTTCCTCATTCTCTGTACCTGTGAATAATAAAGAATATTTAGACTACGTCTAAATATTCTTTAACCACAACCAAAGACTCAGCTGTTTATTTATAAATAATTTCTGCCTGACAGAGCAAACTATCATGGAGTCAAACCACACAAGAAACCAGCTCCTGCTTCTGAAAGATTTACCTTCAGAAGCAAGGAAAAAAGCAATATATTGAAAAATATATACTCAGGTAAACACTATCATATAATTAAATCCCAAACTAAGGAACCCCTCTGTGTTCACTATCTTTAAAAAAAACCCTATTCTACAGTGTGTTAATTCATATCAGGCTGCTTTTTCTTCTCTTCGTTTAATGGAACAGTTCCTAGCTGATCCCTGTAGAAAAACTACTGCCTCCAGAGTACAGATTTTCATTCCTGGCGTAACATCCAATTACTCTGAGTAATTTTTGGTTATTCTATTTATTATCTTTCATCATTCAATCAGTTATTAACTCTGAATTTTTCAATTATTTGCAACGATGTCATTCAGTCTGGTCATTTAGTCTCAATCTACTAATTTTTTTGTTAGAATAATGAGGTATTTATCTGTTCTTAAAACATATAGTAGTATACAGAAACCCCTTTTGAGACAACTACAAACATATACTACATACGTGAAATTACCCCTTAAATGATGGGCAGCTCTACTGAGCTGACTGTAATAGTGCCTCATTCTCCTATTGCAGTACAACAACCATCACTTTAGGGAGGATTCAGATGGAATCTAGGGCAGTGTTGATTGTAGGACTATTAATGTTAAGAGAAAACAGGTATCTAATAATTTTCAAATAAAAATATAATCCTAAATTTTGTTCCTACTTTTGATTTACCATTTGTAATACCTTCACTTCTGTTGGATAAAATAACTCAATATGTTTGTGAAAAATGCCGTAAGACCTGTAGCTTTAGAAACCATAATACCATTTTTTAAAATTGCACTTTTACACATGAGGTGTAAAATTACACTTAATACATACTAAATATTTAACAATTTTGCATGTGGTGTTCTAAATAATACTTCAGTGACAAGCCTGTGTGAGCAAGGGATGTGATAGGATATGTTTCTTAGACACATTACTTAAATGTATTAACTGTTTTCCCCATCTGTCTCTTACCATTTTGGATTTGCTTTTTGATGCTTCATTGATCCTCTTCATTGATCACCTCTGATCATTTGATCATACATTAGTGAGGTTTCAAGGACATAGCTTATTAATTCAGAATCTTAATAAGTGATTTTGAGTTTGGATTTCCCAATTTTCAGGTATCCCAGCTTCAGCAAGTGTTCTAGACTGTAAGTTGATCTCATATTAAACTCCTATTTTCTCCTTGTATTTAAATATTGGTTGTCAAGTGGAAACTTTTACATAGATTTTATGAAGCTTTATTGGACTTAATGCCAATCTGTTTTGAAAATCAAGTATTCTGAGTTAGACATCAAAAAATCTTTAGAAATTTTTTGCTCTTAGCTGAAAACCAAAGATAAAATCAGATTTCTGAAGGAAGCCTGAATGTAGATTCATCCTAAGAAACAAATCTCTTTTGATGAGTTCTCTTGAATTTTTTTTAACCTAAAAAAATTATTGAGCAATAGAGACAACGCAAAAAAAAATTAATTGCCTGTCTTAATTTTGAAACAAATCACATTTTACTTCACAATTTGTGTGATATTTTTTAATTAATTTCACAGTGCAAAGAAAACAAAAATCTGTATGTTTAATATGTTGTCTAAAGCTCAAGAGTGCCTTGATAATCCTCAGAAACAGATATTACAATTTAAGTAGCTAATTTTGAGGGTATTTTATAATTTAAAAAGTCCGAGAAACACATATTATGGTATTTAGTATGCTATATACATCTACTTTTCTTCAGTTTCAGCTTCATAATTTTCATTAGGATTTAATTTTCTCTTCTCATCCTATATCAGTCATTTCAAGTATTGCAGTCAATTAATTGCATGATAAAGTCGATATTACCTTCTAGTTTTTAATTTTAACAGCAGTGAAGTAATCAAGAACAATATCAAAGACTGCATTAACAGGGGAATAGCTCTTTAAAACAAAAAACAGTATTATCACAGTTCTAAAATTATAATAAGGTCCCATCAGGACCAGTGTGCACAGTGCTGATAGCTATCCCGCAGGAAGGAAGTTACCTCAGAGAAGGGAAAGCATAATAAAACACAATACCATATCCCAGAAGTCTGATTTGACTTTCTGAGAGTTGAAACTGAGTTTTCAGAAAGCAGAATTATTATTAAAAATTATATAAATGAAAAAAATATATATGAATGGCTTGTACATTTTTGCTTATTGATTCATTCTAGTAACAACAGAACTACTTGTCATTATTAGTGTAAGACGTGAGTGAGGTCCCTGATGATCCTATTAGCAAAATTCAGAATTTGCCATATGAGCCAGGGAGAAAAAAAGAAGCCAGGATCTGTCTAAAAAGATGACTAACAAACCTAAAGAATATGCTGCAGCTTAGTAGGGATAATTACATTAAGTATATATGCTAATGAAAAGTATTTTTTAGTCACAAATAAGGTTTAATGCATGACGTGGGTAAACTGTACTTGTGAGTTTTCAATTCACTACTGTCAGTCACAGATACTCAAGTTATTTTAGTACCACACCTTGTGCCCACTCTACCCAAAAATGAAATTTGGAAGACAGTGTGTCAGGCTTGGTGAGTTTGGTTGAGTTTGTGCCTCATTGGGAATGCTTATCTTCCAATTAATATTCAGCCTGTAAAGCTAGAAACTTTTTTGATTACAAATGAAGGGTGAGGTTTCTTAGGTAATAATCTGTTTTCAGCAGCTCAAATTTCAAGCAATAAAATAAATAAAGAAGAAAAACCCAACAAATAAAACTCCACCTATCACGTGATTGATAAGAAAAAATCTTATATCAAAAAATTTGCCAACAAAACCAATGTTTTCCCCATGCTCAACAGTGAAAAGATGGATCTTACAGATTTCACTAAATACATTCAGCAAAGATAGTTTGCCCTTTTCCCTAAAAGAACAACGCATGGCACAATAAAAAAACCACTGAGTTCTTTGAAAATCCACACAGAAAACAGATTTCTATAAAAAGATTATATAAAGCTTTTTTGACTTCTGCACCATGTCCACTGAGATGGTAATGCCAATAAGATTAAGCTAGACAATGCCCATAATGGTCTGATCTAATAGCCATGGGACTATATGACATTCATAGATCCCTTCCAGCCTTGAGTTCTGCGATTCTAATATTAAAGGCTCATTCAGAGCAACACTAAATTCTGTTGTCTTAAATTCTCTTAGTCATAAAACCAAATTAAGAATTAAGTCAACTTGACACAAAACCATAAATATGCACCCATGCACAGGTACATCCAGTCCATAATTTAGTTGTATTTTTGAAAGATTTTCTCTCTTGCTCATATAATTTGACATACTAAACTGATTCTTTCAAATTATTATTTTAATCTAATGTCCTGATCTCTGGCTAAACAAGTCATTTCTGCAGCTCTGAGCTTTTGACACCACTGCAGCGGAAACAGCAGAACATAGAAATTTTGTCTTGGCTTAAGAAGGGGCGGAAGGGCAAAATACCCCAGTGCCTAACGGGCATGTTACAAGAGCCAACAGAGATCTGTGGGTTGAAATGTACTCTAGCTCCAGAACAGACACAGCTGTCCCTTCTCTGTTAACCTGCACAGCCCCACACTTCCCTAAACATGGAGCAAACTGTTGAGGTGGAATTGAATCAATTCGTTTCAACCCTCACTTATTTTTAGAGCAAAGTTGTAAATGAAAAGAGACCTTTGAGTGTGTTGTGGCATGCATTACTTTTAATTTACATTACCTGTAGAGGCATATATGTTAACATCTAATGGATAACCTGGTGATTCACTTTTGCCGCTGAGGGTGAGAAGATTTTTCACTCAACTGAAGTACAAACAGCTTACTCTATAAATATTTCTCTGTCCTAAAAGAGCTGTGTTCTTAGACGAATTCTGATATTCTAGGAAATGATCACGCCTGGGTTCAAAAAAACTTCAGAAATCTAGAATCATCTACCACAGATGATGCATTACAGATGATTGAGGGAAAAAGATTGTCTGTTATGTTCGTTCTTGTCATTCTTGTAACGAGATGAAGTGTTCTGCAAGAATTATGAGCAAAACCTGTTAATAGAATTTGCAAATTTTTATTTTGATGAAAGGTCAGACTGATCCATTCTTGAGTCCAGGACCTTTGTGGTTAGTCTAGGAGAAAACTGTATCAAGACAGAGGCAGACAGTTCAACTAAATGGTACAAAACCACTAACATCTGTTCAGACCTATTTTTCCAGGAAAGAATTTCTTTAACTTCGTATTGATTCTAGCACACTGAAGATTATGTAAGATGAACAGTCAACATTTTCTGTTCCTAAATTACAAGCGTACCAAGAGGAAACAGGACGGCTGCAACAACCTGCACTCCTTATTGGATGCAGAGGGGAATATAGTAAGTAGAGATGAGGAAAAGACAGAAATACTTAATATTTCCTTTGCCTCTGTTTTGAACAGCAAGACAGATTGCCAGCAGGACAACTGGACTTGTGGGCTGATGGAAGGAGTAGGGGTGCAATATAACTCCCTTGTAATCCAGGAGGAGGTAGTCAGAGACTTGCTGAGTGGCTTGGATCCTCATAAGTCCATGGGACCAGATGGGATCCATCCCAGGGTGATGAAAGAACTAGCAGATGAACCCACTAAGCAACTCTCTATAATTTATCAATAGTCCTGACTTATCGGTGATGTACCACAAGACTGGAAATTGGCTAATGTGACACCCATCCACAAGAAGGGCAGGAAAGATGATCCAAGAAATTACAGACCCATTAGCCTGACCTCAGTCCCAGACAAAGTCATGGAACAGATAATCCTGTGTGCTATTACGCAGCAACTGCAAAACAACCACAACATTAGATCTAGTCAGCATGGATTTCGGAGAGGCAGGTCTTGCCTGACCAACGTAATCTCCTTCTATGATTGGGTGACTCGCCTGGTTGATGAAAAAAAGGCCGTGGGTATTGTGTACTTGGACCTTAGCAAAGCCTTTGACACAGTTTCCCATGATAAGCTTGAGGAGAAACTCTCAGAGCATGGACTGGATAGAAGCATTTTATGCTGAGTTAGGACTTTTTTGGATGGATGAGCTCAGAGAGTGTTGGTGAATGGTGCCACATCCAGCTGGCAGTCAGCCACTAGTGGAGTCCCACAGTGCTGGAGGCCCAGCACTGTTCAACAGCCAGCAGTGTGCCCAGGTGTCCAAGAAGGCCAATTGCATCCGGGCCTGTATTAGGAACATTGTGATCAGTCGGACTAGGGAGGTTGTTTTTCCCCTGTACTCGGCGCTGGTCAGACAACATCTTGAGTACTCTGTGCAGTTCTGACCTCCCCAGTTTAAGAAGGATGTTGAGCTGCTTGAGAGGGTACAGAGAAGGGCAACAAGGATGGCGAAAGGACTGGAAGACAAGCCCNTCTGGTCTCCCTAGTTTAAGAAGGATGTTGGGCTGCTTGAGAGGGTCCAGAGAAGGGCAACAAGGATGGTGAAAGGACTGGAGGACAAGCCTTATGGGGAGAAGCTATGGGAACTGGGATTGTTCAGCCTGGAGAAGAAGAGGCTTAGAGGTGACCTAATTGCTGTTTACAACTGCCTGAGGGGAGGTTGAAGCCAGTTGGGTGTGAATCTCTTCTCTCAGGCTGCCAACACCAGAACAAGAGGACATGGCCTCAAGCTCTGCCAGGGGAGGTTTAGGCTGGAGGTTAAGAAGAGGTTTTTCACAGAGAGAGTGATCTCTCAGTGGAATGGTGCACCCAGGGAGGTGGTAGAGTCAGCATCCCTGGAGGTGTTTAAAAGAAGACTCGGTGAGGAGCTCAGTGACATAGTCTAAACGGTGGGAGGCTTGGATGGACGGAGTGTGGTGCCCGTGTTTCCACATCTGTGGGCTTGATCCCTGTGTGGCCGTTTGCTTGGGAGTTGGACTAGATGATCCTGAGGGTCCCTTCCAACTCAGAATAACCTGTGGACCCGTGAACATAAAGTTTGGGATTCCACCAAATAATTTCACCAAATTCAAATCCTATGTACAAATAATATTCTGTGATTCTGTGATTCTGTGAAGTGCAAGAGGAAGAAATCGCTCTGCATAACATAAATATCGAAAGCTTGTTATGGCAAAGAGATGCCTAAAAGGAAAAATATATCGCTTTAGGTCCAATGAACTGCAAGTCACATGCCATGTGTTCTCAAGATGAAGCATCAACTGACAGTGGTAAATTTGTTCTGTCTTTATTTCTAGCCTCAACACAGCTAAACATCCTCAGGTATCTTCTGAATTGAGAAAACTTTCAATAATTGTCCATGTTTTTCCATACCAATGGCATTTCTGGCATATTCTTTCTTATAATTACATGTCTTAAAATGGATGGAAGGCGTAGTAGACAGAGCGTATCTCACACACATTAAATTGACCACAGCTAAAGCTACTATTCACCCTTTGCGGTCAGAGATCCTAAGAGGCCACTTTCATTCTCCCTGTGTTCTGTATGCTGATTAAGCATCACTGAAAGACAGTAAATAATATTCACTTCTAATTTTACCAAATGATATTAGATACTAACAAGGGACAACTAGGATTTCATATTTCTTATTACATTATAAAAAAAAATAAAATTACTTTTGTTAATTCTGTTCTATCTATAGATGTGCAATTTCACAGCTTCTTTGAAGAAATTTATAATCACCTTAAAATTATGAGGTAATAAGGGTACTTCTAAAATTATACAGAGGTGCGTATGCGTATGCATAGGTGTGTACCTAGCTGCAGGCAGATATATATATATAGTTATTAAGTGATTTAATGTATTTAAGAAGAGAATTTCAGAGGTATTCTGTATGGCAATACCCTGAAGTTCTGAAGACTGACCTTTTTAGCACAGATATATGAAAAAGTTTATTCTTCTTTTTAAACAGATCTTGGAAGTCTTTCATAAAGTTATCTATTATAAGCACTGCCAGAATAACTGAGAATAATGGTATGAAACTAAGAAAAAAAGTAAATTTAGGCTGAGCATCAGAAAAAATTAATGGCAAGGAAACTAGAAGTCCCATTCGAAAAGGATGAAGCACTTTCATTTGAGTGATTTAGAACTTGGAAATTCATTTCAATGAAAAATCCAGCATTTGGCAAAGAATGACCCAGAGGTGCACTGGTTGCTTAGAGTTCTTTCTAAGCTGATTGTGTGAATCACATGATAGATACCATTCTATTTACTTTTTAGTGCTTCTTTATGATAATGTAGTTGATATTATATAATGTTACAGATTCATCTCTGCAGTATTTTTATGGAACTGCTCAGGGAAACAGTTTTTAATAGGGACATAATACATGCTGAAGAGAAACCTGATATGATTCTTGCTCAAAGAATAAAAGAACCTGCGAACGGTTCTTATTATTGATACAGGTATCAATAATATCTTGATATTTATTGGAATCATGTATCAGAGAATATTAATACTAAACTGTATCACTATAATAATTAAGAATAAGGTTGAAATTAAAGTTGCATTAAACATTTACTATTTTTCATTTTAAAATGGTGATATTACATATGAATGGCTTTTATTAAAACTGTTTTCCAGAGTAATTGGGATGTTACTGAAGACAGCTGATGTTCAATACACAGGACTCTGACAGAGTTTTCTGCATTGCAGTTTCATTTGTTATCTCAGGAATTCCACTTGTGGAAGTCTCTATTATCTCTATAGCCATCTGAAATTCTAAAGTAATACCTCCATTTTTTCCTCTCTCCTCATGTACCAATACTTGACTAGCTAGTGGAAACTGCCAGGTAAACCTATGCAACTGACAAATGAGCTATAGTATCATGCATTTGACTTTCTAAATTAAAAACAATTAAAATAAGAAAAAAAGCCTCCACTCCCTATTGGATGCAGAGGGTAACATAGTAACCAAAAATGAGGAAAAAGCAGAAATACTCAATGCACACTTCGCCTCTGTTTTTAATAACACTACAAACTGCCCGCAAGAAAACTGGATCAGCAGTGGCATGGAAGGAGCTGGGATGCAGTATAACCCCCTTGTATTCCAAGAGGAGGTAGTCAGAGACTTACTGAGTGGCTTGGACCCTCATAAGTCCATGGGACCGGATGGAATCCACCCGAGGGTCATGAAAGAACTAGCAGATGAACTCGCCAAGCCACTCTGCATAATCTACCAACAGTCCTGGCTTACCGGTGTTGTGCCACAAGACTGGAAATTGGCCAATGTGACACCCATCCACAAGAGGGGTAGGAAAGATGATCCTAACAACTATAGGCCAGTCAGCCTGACCTCAGTCCCATGCAAAGTCATGGA
>WEKX01026724.1:0-10992 GCA_013390025.1 Pitta sordida | reverse complement strand
CCTCATTGCTGTTTACAACTACCTGCGGGGAGGTTGCAGCCAGATGGGTGTAGACCTCTTCTTCCAGGCTGACGACACCAGAACGAGAGGGCACAGCCTCAAGCTACGCCAGGGGAGGTTTAATCTCAATGTTAGGAAGCGGTTTTTCACGGAGAGAGTAATTGCATATTGGAATGGGCTGCCCAGGGAGGTGGTGGAGTCGCCATCCCTGGAAGTGTTTAAGAGAAGACTGGACGAGGAGCTTAGTGACATGGTCTAGCTGGTCTAGCTGGGGGGTGAGGGCTGGACGACCCTGGGCCCCCTCCGGCTCAGAGTGGCCTGCTAGACTGTGAGGCATCTAGGTTGTTATTATACTCTGGGATGTGCTCTTGGTCGCTGTACGGGTATTAGATGGTGAGTTGGACTAGATGATCCTTGTGGGTCCCTTCCAACTCATAATTTTCTGTGATTCTGTGATTCTGTGAAAGTAGTTTCAAACAGAAGATGGAAAGTGTGTGAACTGGCTTGTAGATGCAATATTCAAATATTGCTTCATTCTTCCAAGAAACTCTGCCAGACTGATAATCACTGCAATAATTAACATTTTTTTTCTCTTTTTTTTTTAGGATTTTTTCCTTGTATAGTCAGTCTATATTCCATTGCTTTCAAAAAAATATTATTTGACAGCAGAGAAGAATTATATCTTCAGAACTTGAACCTTAAACAAATTATTAGATCTTTCTTGGCGTATCTAGAATTTAGTAAGAAAAGAATTGACAGAAAAAACCCTATTTTCTAAAGTTATTCTCTTCACATGACAAGAACAAGGATGAAAAAAAAAAAATCACGGAATCTTCTGATTGGTAAGGCACTGAGAAAGACCACCAAGACCCATTCTTAAGTGCTTTAACTAACTGAGCCAATCTCAAAGTCATAACTATGACTCTAACAGCCTTTGGACCCATTGACAATCAGGAATAACTAATGTTTTCTCAGTTAAAATAAATTTGAAAAGTAATTTCTTCAAGTACCAATAACAGATGTTTAAATGTATGTTGGGAGTGAAATAAGTTACATTCTCATTCGCATACTTCTATGGAATTTAAAGTTCAGAATCAATAGATTTTTCTCATGATTTATGGGTGTTCTCAGATATGTTTCTTCACACTCTTTCATGCTATGGCTTGATAGCAGTACTTAACACTGATGAAGAAATAGTTTCTTTAAAGGCTAAGTCTTGTTCAATTTGGTTTTAAAGCCCTTGACTCATCTTTCTCAGAACATCTCCTGAATTAGAGGATTACTAATGCAAAGCCAAGTTTTAGTTAAAGTTTTTCATCTCTGGCTGATGTCTTTCATACTACATTAATTTCACAGATACTATTCTCCAATTATTTTAACTTTACTGATTAACCCTTATGATATTGATATTGGTACATGTACAACAATTTTCCAGGATCAGACTACAGCTGATTTTAGCAAAGTATGAAAATACCTGAAATGTACATAACTGTGTTCATCTTAGATTCTGNTCAGCCTCCTCTTCTCCGGACTGAACAATCCCAGCTCTCAGCAATAAACAGTAATAAACACTGTTTGGACTGATGACATAGCATTAGTTTTTTCATGAAAATGTTCATTAACACAGTGCTTTGAGAAGATATTAATAGGACAGATCTTAAAAAAAGAAAATGGTAATGAAATGCGATAGGAGAACCCAAACTCTCTACTAATCCTATTTCATTAATGCAATATTTGAGTAAACAATGTTAAAAAGCTAAATCTTTTTCCAATCTCATTCATCCTTTTATGACAAGAAATTAAAAGAAATAGTTTGTGCCTTTGAGCTATTAATCAGATAAATAATGTAAAACTGAACAGGAAGCAAAGAATTTGAATTGGTGGGGTGTAACTATCCTTTAGTAATGCAGTTCCTAAGAATTCTTATTTAGCAGAAAGTATGCATTAGCTACATTTTCAATGCCTTATTATACCTCAATGAAATATATTTTGCATATGGTCAATCTATTCTCTTGTTGAGTCTTTTATATTGAAGGGTGAGAAGAGTAGATTACATATTTCAGACTTATCACAATTTTTTTTTATAGGCTTATTCCAGAAGAAAAATATCTAACTGCCATGTGAATGCTTTCACAGTGACATTCTCTAAAAAGCCCTCAAACCTATCAGGTAAAAAATAATGACATTTCTCTCAGAATGCTTATGCTTCATTCCAAGATGGATAAAGCATTCACAGAGCCAGGGACACCAGCCGGATGCAAAAGGAAACCTATCAGGGATCACTTCAGGTAACTGCATAATTTTCCTTCAGACTCCACTGATTGCTCTATGCTTTCCAGAGCTTTACTGATGCTCTCCGAAAGCTGCGAATTATACGATCAGATGTCCTTTTTAGGGTATGAACTTAGATTCTATGCCTTGTTTGACCTGTTGCTGTTGATTTTTGCAGATAAGCAGAATATGAGGGTCTGATTATACAGTATGTGATCTACCAAAAATCTGTCAAGATGTGTTAGTTCCAGTCATTGCTTTGAGATTAAATTCTCTTTTCACCTCAGATGTAACCAGTCAAAAGGTTTCCTATCTGTATGACTATTTCTCTGCAGAAAATACATAAATTTAACTACATCACATAAATGGCGGGGGGGGGGGGGAAAGTGAATGAGACAAGATCGAAGACTTGATAGGATTTATCCTCTCCTTCCTTCACTCTTTCTGTCCCTCTGAAGTCACTGTGTCTTTGTCTTTTGCATGTAATCTTTTAATTACTTATGACTTATTTTTATCTCCTGCTCTCACATTAGAGAATTCTTCTTTGCTATGTGTCTTAATTTTTGTATGCACTGCAGAATTTTTTCCTAGCTGAGCATATTCACTTGTTCTCAGAGTATTTACTCCTGTCTCCAGGAGACTGCATTGCCCACCCACAGCAGGAACACACAACCTGGCAGTCATTCTTCCTGACGCCCTGACGCACCTTTTTAAACAAAGCAATCAGGAAACTACACATACACAATGGCTTAAGAGCAAATAGATTTAAAATTTCTGCTATCTTTCATGTAGTTCACACCCTCTTTTTACTTTAATTGCTGGATCTGGGTTCGTGCCAGCCTGAGGAGGATTTCAAAGAATATGAAATGAACAACATGAATTTGGAAGATTCCTTGTTTTCTTGTTTCTTATCCACTCTGGGGATATAACCAACAGATTTTAAAAAATCTAGTAAATTATGGTGTGAATGGTTGGATTACTGCAATAAAATTAATAGTTTATAAAGTTTCAGCCACTGATATTTGTCTCTTATTGTTTCCAAGTCTACACCAAAATAAGTCGAATAATATTTAGCCCTTTAAAAAACAGTTTAAAATATAGATTTTTTTTTGGTCACTTCATTCCAACTGAAAAATAAATAAAACTACACTCAAGAATACTTGATTGTTCTGCAAAATTTTTGAAGATGGTCTGCAAGGCTGGTTGTTTTGTTTCAGACTTTGATATGGAAGCTTTTAAAATCATGTTTCAAAAGTTCTGAATATTTAAATAAATATTGGGCACTTTCCCAAATGTACGAGATACTTGCTGCCTTCTGATTAGGACAGATTTTTGGCAACTGTTAGCACTTGTTACCCTTGTTACCTACAGTTGGTATCATATCTTGTATTGTTGAGCTGACATTTTCAGGTCAATTAAAATGTCCCCCAGGAAAAAAAAAAGTGATTGCCAACAGGAAACCAAATAGAATACCTGACTAAATCATTTGGAACATGCTGTAGAAGAAAAGTTTGGTGAAACAAAAAGTATATCAAAGGCAAAAAAAAATTACAAGAATTTATCTGTTCCACTCAGATTCTTAATAAGAAAATTTCAAGTTTGAAACACACCCGGAAAGTGAAGAGGTGATGCTTGGTCTCTCAGTATCTACACATATAAACTAATTTCCCATCCACAACAGGTTTATAAAGACAATAAAAATAAACAAATGAACAACATTTTTTTAATCATTAAATTGTGATACTGAGAAAGGAAAAGTAAACTTTGAAACCTGTACACAGTTATTCCAGAATATTTTTATATGGATGGGCTAATCTTCCTATATTGAAGGTCAGTAACTGAGAAGAACAGAGAAGATCAGTTACAACTTTAAAATATTTTTATTACATCAAAATTTAGATTCCAGTTGTATCTAAAAATATTTTTTGTTGTTTTCGTAATGTTTTTTATGTTTTTATGTTTTGCCTGCTTTAGTTTCAATTTGTATGCCTTGGGAGCTTTCATAAATATTCAGTTAATATCTAAAATTAAATGGATAAATTTGTGTGATGTAAAGAGGAAAAGTTTACTCTCATTTTCAGTTTTGTTTAAGTAGCATTAACAGGTATTTTTTAATTATGCTGGAAGAAGGAACTTATTCCAGAACTAGTGCCCTCATGAAAAGTTATGTTCTTGTGGTTTGAGAAACGAACAATGTGGAATCATTTTAATGCTCTAATTTTCTCGGAAACACTGGAGAGTCAGGAGATTAAATATTGCTTCTGTTACATTCCGTTCCTTTCACTGTGGACGAGTAATTCAATTCCTTTTTGCAATGTACCCCATCTAAAGCATCTAAAAGCGTACTCAACTTCCCTGTCTTGTCTCTAGTTGTCTTGGAAACTATCACAGGAAGAAATTGGATCTGATTTTTTCATATTTATTTTGCTTTTCAGAATGATCTGGTTTAGATATCAAGTGAATTATAGACCATTACTAAAATATTAAGATAAAATGTCTACTAGAAGATAAAAATGGAGGGTCTTTTGCAAGTCGGTAGTGAAAAGAACCTCCAATCCAAAGGAAGAAATAAATAATCAAAAGAAAACTTGGATGCATTAAGTTTAAGAGTGACTTGATATTAGGAAAAGGTTTTTTACTGAAAGAGTGATTCGGATGTGGAACGGGTTGCCTGCAGAGGTGGTTGAGTCACCAACCCTGGACATGTTCAAGGGGAGGCTGGACAAGGTGCTGAGTGATATGATCTAGATGTAGAGGATGGGTTAGTTGGATTATAGGTTGGACTAGATGATCTTCAAGGTCCTTTCCAGTTTTATCTATACTGTGATACTGTGATACTGTGACTTTATTATTTTGTCAATGGGTATGAGTTTGTATACCTGATTTTATTATTTTAAGGCAGATTTAATTAGTAATGCTAATTAAAATAAAATAAAATAAAAGTTAAAATAAAAGATATTCTCATATATGCATCCAGGGAAGCTTCACAAACTTTTGCAAAGTTTGATCACAGTCTGTTATTTTTGTTTAGCATATGCATTTTCTAATTTAAAATGTTGTATTTCTTAAACAAGTCAAAGTCTATGGTCAAAATCTAGATAATCTACTACACTATTTATTTCCATATTCTATATTTATGATTTCCAGATGGGAAGAAATTATTGTAATATGATGTATAATTTGACATTTTGATATCTATTCTAATGTCTCCCTCTCATTCCACTGTCATCACCAAGTCTGGCAAGTTTACTAGTGTAGAAGAAGAGATATTAATTATCCATATTAGGTGTCTTTCATTTAAATATTCTAAATGCTGTAGTTAAATGTAAATTGTGAGTAACATCATGTTTCTCCAGAACACACTGAAAATTAGAAAATAACTGTTTATCCCCATTTTAAGTGTCAGGTTAGTAAAGACAAAAAGGAAAATAAGGGTTTGCGATGGAGCTAAATGGTAAGTAAATGTATTTGTAGTTTCTGTTCAACCTGGACATTTTTGAAGAAGTCACTGATGTGCACTATGGCTGTGCTATGAAGAGACAGGGAAACAAATAAGTCTTGAACACTGTCAGTGTTCCTGTCTGTAAAGGACTTCAAACTTTTATTACAGTGACATGGCACTTACTGTAAGTGGTCACAGCTTCTGCCCTTCTTCTAAAGTTCAGGACTGAACTAATTTTTGGATCTTTTAAAGTCTGGTGTGAATTTGGAACTCAATGCACTCAGTGTGTCACCTCAGTTAACCACTCCAGCTTTTGATTCTGTAATGAAATCTGGCAGGTAATTAGTTAGTAAAGTCACCTATGAATATATAGAGACTCTGAAAGATGACAGTGCTGACCAGATCCAGGGTAAGAACCATCTCTCTGCCCTTCCATAAAGTTTTCTCTCTCTCTCTCACAAGAGGAAAAATCTTTCATGACCCTTTCCCAAGTGAGATCACGATTTAGGGACGACAGTTCTTCCATTCTCTGTTGTCCAAGAGTCATAACACAGGATGCAGTTTTTTGAGTACTGGCTTTTTGCTGCGTCATTATGATCCCATCCCAAAGTACATAGTTCAGATCCTACCACAATGCAATTCTGTCACAGAACGTCTGTCCAAAGGATCTCTGCTGAGCTCAGCTCCGGCGGCCAAGTGTTTCTGGGCTCCCAAAACACCTGTATCTTTTGCAGCATGATTCTCCATCTTCAGTCGTGGCCTCAGGTGGATTCTGCATCACGGTTTCTCTCTCTGTATTCCATAGGTTTGCAGGTAGACAGTCTGCTTTCACTATGGTCCATTCTACGAGCAGTTGCAAGATGCCTGGAAGAACATTTCTACCCCTTCTCTGGTCGGCCTGGGCGGGGGGCCTTCATGGTTTTCAGCTTCTTACACACATCCTGACCCGGCCATCTACTTTCTCTTACTAACTTTTTTTTTCCTTCACAAGTATGTTATCTGCCATTCACAGAGGCGACCTTGATTTCCGTGGCAGTGAGGGAGGCCAAGGCAGAAGCTATTAACCCCCTCGCTGCCAGAGGAAAAAAAAATAACAAACCATGACAACAGGAGAGACAGAGGAAAAGAAAAAAAACCAAACCTGAAGGGTTTTGCTACAGCAGGAATGAAATCTTTCTATTAGAAATCTTTTACCGTCACAGGCAAAACAAAATTCAAAAATAGGGATGTAAAGAATTTATTTTCTAACAAGGTCAGAGCTTAGAGTGAGAAGTATCATCTTTAAGGCAACCTTCTCCCCCACCCCTCTGTCTCTTACAACAGATCCCACATTCCCTCTTTCCTCCAGGAGGCAGGGGAGAGAGGAGTAGGGGAAAACCAGGCAGTTGGTATTTCTCTGCCACTGCTCAGGCAAGGAGGCCATTCCTCTGCATTCCATGGGGTCCCTACCATGGGAGAAAGTCTTTCATGACCCTCTCCAGCATGAGCCCAATCCCAGGGGCAGCAGCTTCTCCAAACACTGCTGCCTGTGGGTCACTCTACAGTGTGCAGTCCTTCAGCACTGGCTGCTCCAGCATGGAGCAAGGTACAGATCCTATCAGGTAGAGTTCTGCTCCAGCATGGACTCTCCTCTCCATGGGCCACGTCTCTCACAGAACCCTGCTCCGATGTGGGGCTCCAACAGGCTGCAGCCTTCTTCCAGCATCTACCTGCTCCAGCATGGGCTCCCCTCTCAATGGCTTACAGGTGGATTTCTGCATCCCTGTGATCTTTCCATGGACTGCAGGGGGACAGCCTGCTTCACCATGGTCATCACCATGGGTTGCAGGGAGACACCTGGAACACCTCCTCCCCCTCCTTCGGCCCCGGCGTTGGTGTCTGCATTTGATGTTAAGACTTCTCACAGCTCCTCTCTGGCAGCCACAATTGTCTTCTTCTTGTTCCTACCTTTTTTTTTTTTCCTTCTTAAATATGTTATCTCAGAGGTGTCTCTATCTCTCCTGACTGGCCTGGCCTTGGCCAGTGGCGGGTCCATCCAGGACCCATAGCCCTCCCACTGCCAGAAACCCAGTCACAGAAAAATCCAATACACCTTGTCACTGGGCACCACTGAAAATCATCTGGCTCTGTCTCGTTTACACCCTCCCCTTAGGTATATTTACACATAGATGAGATCCATTCAAGTCTTCTCTTCTCCAGGCTCACAATTTAATCTCAATATTTTTTAATAGGAGGAATGCCCCACTTCCTTAATATTTGTACTGGCTCTTCACAGGACTATTACTAGTACGTTCATGACACACTTGTACTGAGAAACCCAGGACCAGACTCCAGATATGGCCTCAACAGTACTGAATAAAGGAGAATGCTTTGCTTAATTCAGTCTGGAGTGCTACTAGCCTTTTTTTGCTGCAAGGGTGTGCTTCTATTTCCACCACAATTCCTAAGCCCTTTTCTATAAATCTGCTTTCCTACTGAGTGGCCCCATCATCTGCTGGTGCACTTCCCCAGGTGAAGGACTTTTCACTTTTCCTTGTTCAAAGTTATAAGGTTCCTTTCACCCCATTTCTCCAGCCTGTCCGAAGTCTCTTTGAATGGTAGCACAATTTTCTAGTGTGTCAGCTACTCTGCTTGATTTTGTGACATTTGCACACCTGCTAAGAGTACACTCTATTCCACCATCCAGACTATTAAAGAACTGAACAGGACCAGACCCTGTATTGTTCCATGTTGTCCACCACTAGCTACTGGCCTCCAGCTAGTCTTTATGCTACTCATCACCATCCTCTGGACCTGATAATTCAACCAGTTTTCAGTCCACCTCACTATCTGCTCATCCAGCCCACGCTTCATCAAATTGTCTATGAGGACCTTATGAAAGACAGTGTTGAAAGCTGTGTTGAAACCCTTATTGAAATCGAGGTAGATAATATCCCTTGATTTCTCCTCATCTATCAAGACAGCCATTTCATTGTAGGAAGTCAAACATGATACAGGAAATATTTCTTAATAAGTCCATCAAAACTGTCTTTTAATTTTTAGTACTTAGCTCAGGTCTCTGTCAGTAATGTTTCAAATTCAGGTCTCTGTCAAGCCTTAATGTTTCAAATATTTAAAGTATGGAAGTGTTGCGAGGACAGGCCGAGAGTCATTCATGAATCTTCACAGAAGTATGATGAATGCTCTGTTTATTGCAAACAAACCACCCCCTTTTATACCCTCTCCACTTCTGTGCACGCGTTGAATCCTATTCTAACATTGGCTGCTGAATTACTCTCATGTGGCTTATCTAACCCCTGATTGGACAATTCTCAGGGGGCACCCGGCTGCGTTTTCCAGCTGCGCTTTCCAGCAGTGTGAACACCTCTTGGTGCCCCCTCTCCTCTAAAAGCCCTCTTCCTGGAAGTCTTTTTCTTGATTACTTAATTCTCCCCAAATGGTTCACCAATTGTTCCCCAGTGATCAACAACAAATGTATTTTAAACTTGGACGATACTGGTTGATATGAACTTTCTTTGCTGATCTCTGTGCTTTCATGTCTACACTTAAAGAAAACCTTTTCTTTTTTCCCCTAGATATCATTTCAGGCTTGAGCAGTCCTTTGATCAATAGCACTGCCATCTGCAGCACTATAAGTTCAAAGTATATATTCAGTAATGGAGAAATGAAATACAATTTTCCTGGTGAGATTGCAGCCAGTGAGATATAAATGGAGAAAGAGAGATAGGTACAAAACAAAACAAAAATCTCACTGCTGTACTCAGTGTTTTTCTGCTATACAGTTATTTTCTCTTAGTTACTTATAAAGTATGGCCATCAGTCTAGAAATTAATTGTTGTATTTAGCTTGTGATGGAGCAATGTACGTGAATAGCTGATTTCAGTTATCTAAGAAGTTTTATACATAAAGCAACATTTTGTTTACAATCATTCTAGTTGTTGATGTATCTAGTTGTTGATTATCACATATCATTCACATATTATTTGAAAATGCATCAGTCTTTGCAATTGCTCCAAATTCTGTCTTTTGTTCATACAGTTCCTTCTTGTATGCCTTATGTTATCATAACCATTGATTTTTCAGTGTACTCTATGCTCCCTTTGTCATAATAAAATCAGGAAAGTCATGATTGAGATGACTCCTATTTAGGAGAGTTGCTTTCATTTCTCAAAAGCCTATAAAAGTAGTAACTGTAGATGTCAGATTACAGTTAATAGCAATTATTTTGTATTTTTACTTTTTTACAGTTTCAGTAATAGTAGATTTTTTTTCCACATGTGTTCTGCTTGTCTTCATTACTGTACTTTTGGAACTGTTTTATACAGGAGGAAGAAGGATACGTAAAACAGTCTTACTGAGAGCATTCAAGAAAGCAGGAAATCGAGCCTGTGTCTCCCAGGTCATAGGCCTAGCAACTTGGGGCACTTTAATGTATGGAGACAATGATCTTTAAGGTCTTTAGTTCTGTGATTCTATATTTGTCATTCCCATTTAGTTTTTAAAAATACCTTTTGCCAGATTTGGTCTTCATGGTGAGCTTTTTATGTCACCCATTCCCAGTGTTATAGCAAACTCAGTGTTACTGTGTATTGCTGTTCTTGTTAAATCATCAAAGAAAAACTAATCTAGTAATTTTAAAAACAGTGAAGTATACATGGTACAGCCCCACCTACACTGAGATATGTACTTTCTCAGACATCCTATCCAGTGAAAACCAGTCATTCTTTGCTTGATACTTCTTTCTATATACATAAGTAAATCTTTGCAGAGTAGAGCCCTTTGCATTCCCTGAGATACTAAAGCAGTGTTGGTCTTCTCTAACATATTTCAGCTCACCTCGTAATTTAGAGGGTTCTTTTAATATCCTTTAGTCACCACTGAAACCTTTCATTACATCTCTGAGGTGCCGAGGTCAACAGTATTCTTTTAAGTTGTACAACAGCGTTGTTATTTATGATGATCAATAAAGTCAACATCAGTAAAAATGTTTTGCATCATTTTCTCAATTCTTTTTTTTTCTTTTTCCATTTGAGAAGTTTTTAAAATGGCGTCAGCTTATAGCAGACATCTGTTTCTCTTTATCTGCAAATAATGAAACCTTTTCTACTACAACCAGCAAAAGGATTTTATAGTGTACTAGAGATTTTTTATTTTGACCAATTCAGTTAAATCCTACCCATGAGGATGGGATATAATAAAATAAAAATATATTAAAAATTTATATCTATATATAAAATAAACAACCACCATTAGATTGTAAATCACAGAATCACAGAATC
>WEKX01026707.1:2085-17831 GCA_013390025.1 Pitta sordida | reverse complement strand
GCTCACCTTGGCGCCTTCACGCCGCCGCCGTGTTCTTCCTTCCCCTCACCTTTCGGGGCCCAGTTGTTGAGGAAGGGATGTGTGTGCCTTCGAGGGTATTTATTTTTTAACGCCCTTCGGGGAAGGTCAAGAAATAGGTGGCGTCACAAGTTACCAGTGCAAGTTTGTTGGTAGTTTAGGCGTCACTTCAAAGGAACCCACTGCTGAGATTGGATCCCGTAATTCAGAAGTTGTGGGTGCGTTGGAGCAACATCAAGCAAAACAGCAGGGCTGGCGCTGCTGTGTCCAGGCAAGTGCACGCCCTGCCAGTACCTGGTGGCAGAGCAGCTGGGTTGCACCGTCGTAGTAAGTTTACACCAAGCCGAAAGTAAGCAAATCAGACACTGCAAGCATGTGAATTTTAATAAGAGATGTGTTATTAGGAATAAGTGATCACAATTACAAAAATTCTAGCTGACCTCATCCAGAAGAAAAAAATTACATGTGTTAATTACAAGGTTTGGCTTTCTTAGGGAAACATTCCTTGGCAGCATTATAGATACCTTAATGAAGATGTCTGCTCAGTCGCGGTCCTGCAGTCGGTTCTGGCTGTGCAAGCTCACACCTGCAAGGAGCCCTGTTGTTTTCATGGGTTTGCTTTGGTCACAGAAACCTCAGTGCTGCAACTTATAGAGGCCTAAATTTTATGCTGTGCACAAGGAGTGGCTAATTAGGAAGTGTCGATGCTGAAATGAATGTTCTATTTTTCTGAATAAAACATAATAAATTATAATCTCTGGCACCTTTTGGAGTATGTGTTTTCTCCATGTTCATGCCTTATTAGATACAGTATATAGACAGACTGTTAGGCCAATTGTTAATAAGAGGGTTTTATTTCCCCCAGTTTCATGGGACCATTCCTGAATTTTTTCATTGCATATGTCAGTTGTAGCCACTCCAGCTTTAATCATTTTGCTGATTTCTTCACGGGATTTCTCTGTCTGGGTCATGGAGTGAGTTTAATCACTATGTAAGAAATTGCCCACTTTATATATTTTTTTTTTTTTAGTTAATCATCTGTTTTTATTAAGCATTCTGGGAAATGCTTTCGTGATGAGGTATCCACATGTCAGGCAAGTAGCAGTAGTGTGTCATTTGCTGTTATGACTATAAATCATTGGGAATGGATACAGGATTTCTGTATAAGAATGTTACAGAACTTTCTTTACCTATTTAGTCAAAGGGTATTCCTCTACACATTATGAGTCGCTCCTTATTGTGCTGGGCTGGTAAGTTTGGATCAGGAGTGCTTCTGGCAAAAAATTAAAGGAAATCAGTAACTGCCATGATCCTTTTTCATGTTCTGTCTCGTAGCTGTGACAATTGCATGTGGTGTTCTACAATACAGTGGGACAATGACATATTAAGAGCTCCACGTTATTGCATCAGCAGAACCTGGTGTGCTGCAGGTGAACTGAATTATTGTTCAACAAAGTTTGTATTTCCATAAGCTTCTAAGTTGTTAGGGATTTGGTAACCAATGGAGGGCTCCCCAGTTAAAGAGAAGCTGTGGTTGCAACAAGGGGATATGTTTGACACAGGATGTCAGCTCCTAGCTGATGTAAGATTTCTGATTATCTGCTGCAGGCAAAATACAGTTTCTAGGAATTTCACTCCTGGCATCTTCAAACTGACTTGTTACAAAAGCAAAAGGAAAGACTGTTCTTATAGGAATAGCCTCTGCTGAAGCTTGAGGTGGGAGGCTGAGGATGGCTGCTCCACTGTCCCTAATTGTCCTTGCTTCCCACTTACATGTGTGCTCATGCACAGGCACAAGGACACACAGCTCTTCTTGTTGGCTGACCCTTCACATCATTCAGCCTGTGAAGAGGAGAGCAATGAGCAGCTTCTGCTGGTGGCAGTGAGAGAGGCTGTTTTGTGTCCCTATTCCCTCCCTATGAACAAGAGTTTTCTCTGTCTTCCCCTTGTGTGTTTTTGGTGCCTCCCTTCCCCCACAGCATTTTCCATTTCTCTGCTTTCTGCCTAGAGGATAAATCATTTTGGGGTGTCAGCATTTTGAACTCATTTGTCAGCCAGGGTAGAGGTGGCGAGCAGCTGGAAGGTGTTACTGACTCTCAGAAGCCTTTTTGATGCAGAGACAATGGTTGATGTGATTATAGTTGGCAAAGCTGTTAAAATAATGCAAAAGAAATTATTTCTCCCTGGTGGGTTTCAGAAAATTTACAGGATTTTCCTAGGTTGTGGAGATCTGCTCTGGAAATGGGGAACTGACAGGATATATTCTTCTAAAATCATTGTTCTACATACAGATGAACTGAAATTAGGCTGACAGAAGGGCATTTGTAAAGCCTAGATTAAAAAAAAATGGCGTTGTTATCCTTTGTGTTTTAAAAATTGCTGGGGAGGTGTCAGATGCTCTGAAAGCTGTCTCAGCAAGTTCTGTTTTTACTTTTAAACAGTCTTCTAAGTAAAGTGATGTGTTCATGTTATACTGGTGAAAGTAGTTGATGCATTCTGGAAAATAATGCGAATCTGTGATCTTAATTTCTTTTTTAATTACCTTTATTTCTCCTCATGTTTAGACTTTAGAAAGTCATACATTTAAAAAAAAGTATTTCAACATGAGTTAAGCAGAGGATAATCAATTTTTCCTAGAAGAATTTTCCTAAAAGGTACTTTTCTGGAAAGTATTCCAAAGAAAGCAAAATCTACAATGAAAATGTAATTGAATTATAAATTTGCTGCAGTGGCAAGCAGATGACTGCAAATGAACTTGATTTATGTAAGCGGATCAGGAATGTATATGAAATTCTGAACTATGGAAATACAAATAGCAATTGGGCAGTTGTATTTTCCGTAACTGATCATAAACAAATCACAGCAGAAAATTGTGTGCTGTTCATACAATCAATAGGATACAGTTTTTGGTTTACTGTATATAATAATAATAGTAAAATAATCATGATCTGTTGCCAAAGATTAATTTCTCCAGTCTTCTTTGTCTTTTGAGTCTCATAATTGTACTGTCATTTTCAGCTTGGAGTTGTGTAGTAAAGTTAGATGTGGGCTCTTCAAAGGAGAATCCAGAATATTTAAGACTTTGGTGCATGAGGAGAATGCTGGCAGCAATTTGTTCCTTAAAACATTTCTTACACTTCTTAGATGTTGTTGATTGTGGTTTTCTTTGTGGGTTTCTCTGGGGCCCGTGGTAAAGACATAGCAACTACAGCAACTAAATGATCAACCATGAGAATGAAATACAGTCAGCCTTCTTGCACTTCGCGCCCCCCATATTGTGGCTTCGTATTTCAGTGGCATGATTTTTTAGGGATGAAGGAGGCCCCTTCTTGCAACTGTGCATGCATGACGTAATGGCGGAGGTGGCAGCCGCCATGCAGTTATGAAACTGTGTCCTCTGGTCGAGCCAAAAAGGGGTTTTTCCCAGCATGGGGTGTCTGTGGGCGCCGGGAAGGGCTGACACAAACACTGATACACAGCAACGCAGTTCTGAAACTGCGCCGGGGCCGCATGAGGGTGCGGGGCAAATTTGCATGTTAATGAGCTGGCATTCAACGTGGAAGTAGGGCTTCGCAGAACCTGATTAAGACCGCGGTTCCGCAATATGGGAGACCCGACTGTACGTACTATGAAAAGAGGGGACAAGTCTGGAGAAAGCACCATTTTGTGTTGCAGCTAGTGAGAGTACTGTAACAAATTAGACACACAAGGAAGAGTTACTTTAAGCTGATTTCCAAATAGTTTCATCTTTGTCTTTAACAGCTTCTAGCACTCAGAAATATGTAATTAATGAAACAATAATTAGCCTCCCTTGTCATTTGTATTTTTGCTCTATTTCAGATTTCTTTGTCTTAATACTGTCTCATTACCTTAAAGGCTGTGAAAGTATTGTTGGAATCATGTGTTCTACACAGTATCTAATATCTTACTGGTAAAAATATCATGGATTTGAATTATGCACACACACATACACATAAAGCATTTTCTTTAAAGTTCACTAATTGATCATCATATTTGCTGACACCTGATATTGCATACGTTGCATGTCTCATACATAAGTTTTGACAATTCACCAATAAGTATTAATGCTGTCACTCTGTTCCAAGTGAATAGCAGTAAGCTTTGTAGATAAAATAATGTAATAGGCTTTGATTGTACTATTGATAGTTTCCTTAAAGTTTGACTGTAGGTTGTTGGGCTTTTCATTTTGCAGACTTCTTTTTGTTCCCATTATTTTCTGTAATGGTGCTTTAGGAAAAAAATTGGTAAGTTTACTGCTAAAAGAAATGGTCAATGTGATAATTGTAGCAATTATAACCAGGAGCTTGTCTGAACTGAATGTTGCATTGGTTTATTAAAATCTATACAGTTTTAAAATCTACTTTGTTCAAGCAGGGTGGCTTCTCAGAGTGGCCAAGACTTTGGGTAACTGCAACAGAATTTTCTTGGTCTAGCTTCCAGACATAATCCCTTAAACCTGTTTGGAAAGAATCACCCGTGAAGTGGCAGAATGAATTCATTCTCTATATTTATTTGATCTTCTACTTGAGATTGCAGAAAGAGTCCCAGTTGGTGCCATCTGTGTTTATAGATTTTGCAATAGTATTCACTGGGAGACTATCTGAAAGCCAAATCAGTAGGTCAGTGAGTTGCAACCTGCAAGACTTTTGCTAGAATCACTGTAAATAGGCTTTTCAAACTTTTCATCAAAACCTGACCTCATCACTGAAGTGTGTGGTGATAATGCACCAGTTTTACATGTTGGCAAGTAGGTTTGAGGGAAGCTTTATTTTAATAGTTAAGTACTCTTGTCTCTTAGCATGTGCATATTGATCTGATACATCCTGGCAAATAGTAATTTTGAGGTGGGAAGGCTGTACCAAAAAGACTTTCATGTAGAGTCAGAAGTCAAGTACTTGTCAGCTTCTCATACCCTGCCAGCAAATAGAGCAGGGTGCTCAAGAAGCTGGGAGGGGACATGTCTGGGACAGCTGACCCCAGCTGACCACAGGGATACCATATGGTAATCTGCTCAGGAGAGGAAATGGCATTTGTCTTCCAAAGACACTGTTACCTGAGATGGAGTCCTGCTTTCCTGGAGATGGATGAGCTCTGGCCTGCCCATGAGAAGCAGTGAATTAATTCCTTGTTTTGCTTTGCTTGCTTGTGTGGCTTTTGCTTAACCTATTAAAGTGTCTGTATCACAACCCATGAGTTTTCTCACTTTTACTCCTCTGATTCTCTCTCCCATCCCGCTGAGGGGGAGTGAGTAAACAGCAGTCATGACAACTCAAGTAAGGTTTGTACAGAATTTCTCAAGAGAGTTCTTTGTGTGCAAGTAATGGTACAACTGTTTCGCACTCATCAAGAATAGGTTTTAAACTGTGCTTGCATTATAAATATTGGCGGATACCTCTTGCAAATACTCTAGTATAAATGGTCCTTGAGAGAATTTTAGCAACTGTAAGTTGATTTCAGAACAGACACTGGTAAGACCTGAACATCGTTTTGCACAGGCAAGTCTGAGTACTTCAAGGTTTACAGTTAAATTTCAAATATAAGTTCTAGTCTAAATATGGCAATGTATGCTTTTATTTTATGTGTTGAGAATGATAACGTGTTAATTTTTTTTTCAGTCATGTTTCTGGATTTGCTTCTGTGCATTCTTATGTGTCTTCTGTCTTTCTCTCTCTGCATTGATTTTTCTCAGGCTAGTGTTGCTCTGGTATGGCTTACCTTTGAGGAATTAACAAAGATCTCATTTTTCTCTGTTTTAGGTTTTCTTTAAACTACTAATAGACATAGTACATGACAGCTGGCATGCAAGATATTCCACAGACTGCCCAGCTGATTGCTCTACTGAGATGGTAGATGGTTTAGCAGAGGTATCCAGTTTGCAGCAATGTACATGAGGTTTGGGTTGCGTATACGTGTTTATTCAATCATTAGTCATGATCATGACTGCATAAAATCAGAGTAATTACCTTCAACCAGTCTTTACATCTAAGTGACCCAGACCGCATTCCATGGTAGCCCTGACAGCTTGAATTAGATCTTGCCTTTTATCCCAGCCAAATTTGGAGTACAGAAATATCCACTCTTTCTTGAGCAAGAATGATGTATATTAATGTGAAAGTGAGAGTCCAGTCTAAAACAGAGCCTTAGAAATATTCTAATTTATTGTTGCTTAACTAACCCATATCAGCAGAGTTTACCTCACTTTTCTCTGGCCCACTGTGTGCATTGTATACACTATTACTTTAAGAGTGCATTGGGAGTGTCTCACATGTACATGTGGATTGTACTCTGCGTAGTATGCCTCTGTTTCCAAGCCAGACTTAAAGAGTGTCCAGGCAGGGTCAGAGAATAGAAGTCCACATTTTCAGCACAGTGTCTCCAGCTTTTAACTGCTATTCTCCCATTCTTTCCACAGAATGCTTGGAGTTGGGCAGGGAAATGGTCTAAATTAATAGTTTGTGGGTGGGCAGATTGTAACCTCATTTTTAGCAAGGCAAAACTGTAGCTCTCTGTAACTCCTGTACCTTTTTGGTTGTTGTTGTTAAATCCCTGTAAAGAAGGGATTCTGCCTTAGGTCCCAAGAAGATCATAAACAGATAGGATTGAAGAGTCCTTGTAAAGTCATGTAGCCCATTCTTCTACATCAAATTAGGATCTGTTATCTATGACTTGTTCTGAGGAACCCCACAGTCTCCCTTACATAATTATGCCACGAGAAAATCTTTCCATGTTATCTAATTCAGACCTTTCCTGTTGCAATCTAACATCACAGCTGCTTGTCCTACATCTGTCTTGGACAGAGCAAGTATGTAATTGGTTTTCTTACAATGTGTTTTAGTAACTATCATAGCCTCCTGTTTCTCACCTCACAAGTGCTGTTTTTTATGCATCACTTACTTTTGTTGCTTTTCTTTGGTTTACTTTTTGCTACTTCATGTCTACTTTTTGTTCAGGGTTTAGACTGTGTTCCCCTTAATGCATTAATGAATTTGAATAAAACAGAATAGGATTCTCTTCATACTTACTGACCCAGTGAGGATTTTTTTTTTAGCACTGTGCCTCTTTTTCATGGTCAGGCAGTGGTCCATCAGATCCTCATCCAAGGATGATGAAAGACAAGGATGTCTTCTTAGACATCAATCTCATCTCATTGATCTCTTTATAGCTGTTTATTTCTGCCTAACTGTAGCATCTTGCACGTCTTCTAACTGAAGATGACATTGGGTTTTTTCAAATAATTCCTCCAGTTTGTACTTTTGAACTCATATTTTTCTCCAATAAACATGCCGCCTTTTCTGGACTGACATTGCCTGCTAATGTAATGGTTTACTTTATCACCTCATACAGACACTGAAAATGCTGAAACAAATATTCTTTATGAATCTTAACTGAAAAAAGGGAGAAATTTTAAACTCTTTTTTCCTCCCTGTATATAATGAACCTTTTCAGGGAAGGAAATGTAAAGGAGGGAAAAAAACCCAAAAAACCAAAGTATTTTTTGTGCAGTGTAAGTGATTCAAATTAACAATGTATACTGAAGAACTTGTGGAAAGTAAAAATCACCAGATTCCTAGTAGTCTTGTGGATTGGGGAAAGCAATTCATGCTACTACAATGCTCAGTGAGAAATCTCTTTTCTTCTCCCATGTTTTCATTGATTTACAGGTTATAGAAATAAATATTTTCACAAGCATCTCTTGGCTTCAATAATTGTCTGCCTTTTCCAATATTCAGACTAGTTCATTGTATAATCAAAACTGAAAAATGCATTTTTGTGAGTAGTAGGTGTACTTAAAAACTTACAAGTTTGTGTGTGAAAGAGAATAAAAGAAAGGTCAAACTCTGGCAGAAATAAATGTCCATGAGAAGGCAGATTAGAAAAGAATTTGAAGAATAAGTCAGTGAACAGAAAGTCTGCTACAGAGGGCCAACAGATTGCTGAAGAAGTTTGGGGAAGGTGAGGCCCTTTTTTGTACACTGTAAGGACAGTCAGAGATGCATTAGCACCTCCCGTAACAGTTAAGGTGGTGAGGAGAACGGACAACAGGGGATGTGATGATAGTTCTGTAAAAACATGAATGGCATGGTGAAGGGCTTAGGGATCAGTTGTTAATTTTCTCCCTTAGTACAAGAACTATTGAGCATGAAAATGAAACTGTCAGGTGTTGGACTCAGAATGGCAAAAGGAGTTGTCATGCACAGATATTTAATTGTGTAACTCCACAAGATGTTGTGAATACTGAAAATTTATACTAATTCAAAGTGAGACTGGACAAAGTGAGTGGAAAAAAAGAGTCTGTAGAGGATTATTAAATACATAAGCATGACCTCTGACTTTGAAAGTCCCTGAGCTGCAAACTACTGGAAATGAGCATATTTGGGGAAAGTATGACTAAATGTTTACACTATTCTTATGCTCTCCCCTGGTTACCTGCTTTTTGCTGCTCTTGGAGACAGCGGTACTGGGTAGAAGAGTTGACCCGGCATGATTTTAGATTTGTCTTTTTAAATTGTAAAAACTCAAGTCACATTTTTCTGTGAGTTAGCATCTCAGCATAGCATCTGCAAGTCTTGTGCTTTTTAGACCGAAGGCCACCAATACATTTTCCATATTATTTAAGACAGAAATACTTTTTTAATAAAACACAAAGATTACCAGGAACATTTGTCTCCTGCCAGTTGGTGTCAACTGCAAATTATATTTAATTTCAGTCATGCTAAACTGCCAGATGAGATAATACATATTGTCTCATTTAGGCAATCTAAGCAGCTATGGATGTAATCCCAACTTGACTTTTCTGATTTATTATCTCCTACGTGTGTGTGAAATTGTGTTTAGTAGGAAAGTTTTTTGTTTCTCTGCCCATCTCCCTTCTATAAATACGCAAGCTGCATGAGATATGAGATTCCCTGCAGAGCTAGAGAAAAGACTGAAAGCTCTAAGATCTCTGATGGGGACAGAGCATTTTAGAGAGAAGAGGATGCTATGTTGCTTCGTACTGTACAGACACGGATTTACTGGCTTGATTTAGAGTGTTTATTCAGTAATACATCTTTAGGGTGCTTAGCAGATTAAACGCCGTAACCCATACTGATGCAAACATCTCATGTTTTAATGTTAACATTATACTAGTAGGTTTTCTGCTCTATCAAGTGTTGTTCATCTCTCTATGACTCTGTCAATGCCCAAACAGGTATTGTTTGTACTTCTTAAGCTGGTGTGAAGTCAGCATGAATGCAGCGTCCTGTGCTCGGGCAAACTTAGTTGTGATTGTGTCTGCACTTGCTTGGGCATAAATTTGTAATGTGTGGTGATCATACCAAATGGTAGTGTACCAAATGATAATTTGGCATTAATGAAGGCACAACCATGTGTTGGACATGCCTGCCTTCTTTTTCTCTCATATATTAATATGTCTGACACGTTTTTCCTAGGTTTTCCAAAGTGACTGTGGGATTTAAGTTAACAATGTCTTTCCCTCCAGACTCTTATTTGTAGGCTTCTTCTTGTCTTACCTGCTAAAACTATTGCTCTTGTAATACCAAATAAACAATTTTATTCTCCTTTTCTCTGTGGTTTGAGACATGACAGAGAGTAGTATTGACTGGAGGTGGCAAGTCTGTGCGGTAATTACAGTGCCATTGAGGGGTTTTTGTACCAGATATTAGACAGTTCTATTAGTGGTAGTTGAGTTCCCAGATTTATCCTGTAGGTTAAAGAGGCAAGGGTCATGCAGATGTTAGGAAGTTCCATCCTGAGCCTCTGCAATCTGTTCCTACATCTGGTGATGGGGTAGGTTGATCCTACTTAAACTCCAGGCAGTTTGCTTCACAAAGCTTTATTGAAGTGTGTGGCTTTGGGCAACGACAAAATTTGAGTTTGTGTAGGTAAGACTATTGAAGTTTGCTGTAAATAACTGTGAGTACTGTTTTGTTATTGTTGGGATGTTCGTATATATAGTACCTACTTTGATCTCTACACACAGAGTGAACATTAATTAATGTTACTGCAACAAATTTTTTTTTTGACAACCTTTTGAATGGACTAGAAAAAACAAGAAGTAGTCTCATGTTCAAATATCATCTGATACCTGCAAATATTTGAAGTGATGATGTATTTTCATATACAGTAATACCTCACCCTTTGCGAGGAAGGGGTCTTGTCAGGGTCTTGTGAAATGTCTAATTTGCAAACATGCGTGGATCATTAATATGCATACGGGCCACACCCATCGCTCCACTCCCAGCCAATCAGGAGCACTGGGGAGCATTTTCCACTCCTCCCCATAGGCTCTCACAGCCCAGGGGAGCAAAGGGAACCATTTCTGAGCCCTCTCTTCCTGGGGAGACGTCCGGAGAATCCCTGACCTTCTCTTCAGCCATGCTGTTGTTTCTGCAGCTGCCGCCAGGCTGCTGCCACCGCATATGCTTGCACTGCCTCTGTGGTGGGGAAGCTCTGGGGCCACGGCAGGGAAGGGGTGTCCCGGGGCTCTGGTCGGGGCTCTTGGAGCCTAGGAAACTTTAACTTGTGGGCATGTCCCGCTGCTGCCCTGTCCCAGCACACAGCACTTGCCCTACAGCTGCTGTGGCCAGCCCAGCCCCGCTTTCGTGCAGCACTTTCCCTGGAGCTACGTCATCACCAGGTGTGCTGGGCATGCGATCCCTGGGCACAGACTGCATTGCCTTTCCCGCCTGTAGCCATGGAAGCAGTAACACGCTCAGTGGGTGTCAGTCCCCCGGCTGGGCTTAGAGTAACAGGGGACAGCGTGACTTGTGGCAGTGCTGTGCTGGGTCTCAGCAGCCGCCTGGGGCATACTGTGGTGTGAGCCTTCCACTGTAGGGACAGGGCATGGAGACACAGAGGAGTGGGGCAGGGACTGGGGCACAGTGCTGTGGGACCATAAATGCCACAGGAGCGAGAGGCACTGCATACCCTCCCCAGGGGGCTGGGCCAGTCCCGCCCCACAGGGAGCGCTGGCACAGTCCCATGGTGAAGCAGAGGCACTGTGCATGCGTTGGCCAGGAAGCTCCGCAAATCACTGAGGCAGATTTGTGAGAAAAATTTCTCGCAAACCAGCGAGGTCTCAATGGAGGGAATGCAATACAGCAAGGGATTACTGTAGTAAATAGCATTCTCTTTTCTAAAAATTTATTGAAGGTGTGCCAAATGCAATTAAGTCAGGCAACAACATCCCAGCTGAGTATTTGGAATTGATAATGGGAGTTAACTTTTCTGTTTAGACAGTAAAGCTGTCCAGCTCTTCTGTTGGACGAAAACACTTCTCCTGTATGGCCAGGGTAAGATTTATCTATGTCTTTAGCTGATTATTTTTAGAAGTATGCCAGGTAACATGAAGCTACTTTTTAGATATATAGCTGCCTTTTAGCTGAAGAATACTGCAAGGTTCTTTGCAAGAGATTCAGGCGATATATCCAAGGGGCTCATACTTTAGCTATTATGTGTGAAAACAGTAAAAAAAATATTTTTAATGCTTTTTCTCCATTTAGTGTCTTGATATTGAGTTATGCTTGCAAAAGAAAATAAGAATGGCTTTGTACCTAACTAGCTATCAATCGATTGATCATTGACCTCAGGTATATTAATTATGATAGTGATTCTTCTTCTTCTAAGTTTTTATATAATCAGACTATACTTTTTAGGAGAAAGCTAGTAAGAAGAAGACATATCAGACAAAGTTGTCAGACACTATTTTATTCTTCATTCTGTGTTATACAGTACTTAAGTCAGAAATTGTTTCAAATGCACAATCAGATCTAACATCATAAAAATAATTTAGCAACCAATTTAGAAGTTACCCATTTGAAGTTTTTAATGCAGAATCTATGACCATAGAGTTTTTGGCCAAGGGATAGTCTATGTTTGCAGGCATTGATGTTTGTGCTTCACTTAATTTCTGACTACAGAGAATATATTGTTTTATTGAGTACATTTTTTTTTCTAGTGAGAATCAAGAGTTCCGATTTGCCTTGAACAAACCAGATGATTTGAAAAACAAGTGTCTCTCTTTCCAATGTACTTTACTGCAAGGTCTGAACAAAGACAAAGACTGATCAAATGAATGCTGTCATTACTCACTTGAGATTTTCTGTATCTCCAGTAGTGGGAAACGTTATTAAATTCATGATTAATTAAAATTCACTACATCAGACTTGTGTCTGTCTGGACATCATTTATCCGCTGAAGAGAGCCATGTCTTTGTAGCAATTGTTGCAAATGTATGTGTAATATACTCCGCATTGTCTCTGAAGTCTTCAGAATTTACAGTTCATATCAAGAAGACATTGATCTGATAATTGAGGAATGGTAACTACAGTCCCGATGTATGGTGAAGCAGGTTGCAGTCTCGGGAGAAACAAAATTACCTGCTACTTACTTTAGAGGTCTGACTTAGACCATTATGTGTCCCTCTGTGGTCAAATTCCCAGAAATACAAAATTCTTTTTGAGAAAACAGTGTTTTGTTTTTAGTGTTAGTTTCCTGTGGTTTTTGCACAGCTTCAGAAGCTCAGAACATCACTATGTATCTTCTTATTTAGAGAGGATGGAGGTATGGTCAAGTGTTTGTTTTTGCTAAAGGAATGGTAATTTGGAAGAATAATAAAAAGACATTACATGAAATAGTAACAAATAAGCACTGGCTTAATATTCAGGGATGTCTGGAGGAGTCCTGTAGGTGGGACATTGTCCTAATGCGATAAAGAGAGGAGAAGGCAGAAGGGCTTAAGTGACAGTGCAAGGGTGTATACAAGAGCTTAACAAACTCAAAAATCTAGGCTCCTCCTGGCAAAACCCACAGATCTCTTGCCCCAACAGCTCCTCTTTGTGAGCTTCCTTGCTCAGGGCAGGGAGCACTCTGTTGTCTTTGGATCACCACAGGCATCTTGAGTTTGCTTGGCAGAAGCAAAGAGCGTATATCTTAATTTGTGTTTATTTCATTATCTGATGATAGCAATAGTCTGTCTGCTGATCTTGTAGTGTTGTTAGTGTCCTGCCTAAAGAAAAATAAGTATGTCCACCTACCGGTTGTGTCTGCTGCTCACAGCTGGCAACTTGCTCAAGTCTCTTTGCTGTACACTACTGTTCTGTTTTTTGCATTTACCTCTAAATTAATTGTTTGATTATGGATGGGCTATATGCCCCAGTAGCTCTGGATTTAAGTGGTTTAAATTGTGAGTTTCCTGGTTTTTTTTAACATGTACATACTGTTGCTCCATTAATGCTATAGTAATGTAGTGATAGTCTTTGTTTATGAACCAAAAGAGGAATAAAAATTGTTGTTCATCATCATCTTTAGTGAGTAGAGGCTGATTTTAAGCTTTGAATTGTATTTTTTCCATGCATACTTTATTTTTGTTGTGTTTATTTGTGTGTGTGTTTTCATTTGGCTGAGATAAAGATTTAAAGTGGAAAACTACTACAGGTATATGGCTGTAGTTAGCATAAACCTGTCTGCGCTGCAGATCCTGGATCTTCTGTTTGAGATTTTTTTCCCCAGTATTTTGTTTTTTGAGACATTCATGTGCTCTCAGATTGGAATAAATGATTCAGTATTTGGTCTCTCCTTTTGGATTATGGTTCTGCTGGGAGCCAAGTTTTTGAATGGCTTCTATGTAATCTGTCTTGTTGTGAAGATAGGCACACACAGCCTGTCAGCCACTTGAAGGTGAAGCAACAGTTGAATGAAAAATTTTGTATTCCTTCTTCTGTCATTTAACATGATCAGGAATTAGTTGATTCTCCTTTTCCTTTTGCGTGTAGGTTTGGATGTTTGTAGCTTGTCTGGCACAAGATGATCCATACCCACTTCTGTGCTTGCTGACAGTGGCTCAAAGAGCTCTCTGGTTCTGAGGGCTTTTGCATTTTGAAGTTTAAAAAAATAAATGAAGCACTCAATAGAAGACTTTGTCTAAAAGTGAATTTTTTTTCTCCTGTTTCATTAGAATTATTGAGGAGTGCAAGCCTGTAAAGAGGCCTGTAGCTCTTCCTGCATCCTCAAATGCCACTGGAATAGCTGGTGTTCATTCTGGCAGTGGTAATATTTCTTGAGGTGCTGGTAACCATTTGGTAAATGTCTCTCTTTACTTTTCTAGTCATATGTAAGTGACCTGACCATTGCCCTGAATGGGTGAGTTGCTTCCTCACTTATGTGTGTGACTTTGTGGAGTGAGTGTGTGGTCCAAGAGACCTCACAGATTTCCTGGATGTGTCCCATACTGTAATTGTGTCTGTTATTTATTATATCCTTTCAGAAACAGAAGATAAACTAGTTTCCCTAATTACTATGTTTTTTGCTTAAATGAGTTTCTGCCTTTGGAGGAGAGATATTTTGGCTCCCTTTCACTTTTTTTTCTGTGTACTAGTGTTTGCTCAGCTCAGCTGGAAGATTCACCACCTACGCATTGGTTTCTTCCAGTGCAAGATAGATGGCTGTTTAAATATGTGAACAGTTATATTTTTAAATATGTGCACTGTCCGGAAAATATTACAAAAGCAAGTGGTTGTGTGTTGCAGTTTTTATGATATTTAGTATCTATAACAATGTGATTGCTTGTTACACTGTTAAGTTTTGAGATGGATTTTGAGTCTTGCAGAAACACATAGTTTATTTTGTTTGATTGTACATGTGAAAAAAGTGTTATTTGATTTTAATTGACATGATTTCATAAATAATTTTTAAAACTCACAGTTTGGTCTTGTACAGAACTAATATATAATTTTTCAGGACAGAAATCTCTGAAGAAAATACCATCAGAGATAGACACCGTAGCATCATCCTTCATTCAGCATCAAGCCTCCCAAATTAAGAAGAAGGAATATGTTTAGTTTTATCTTGAAATGTTATTTAATACTAAGGAAATGGGTCTAGGAAATGTAAAACCTGTTAACATTTAAATAACTAGAAAAGTATGTAAGATCTGAGTTCGAGGTAGTACGTAATGAAAAAAAAATGAATCCCAATTATCTGCAAGAGACCAAGAAAGAGAGGAAAGAAAAAGTGGTTCTTCCTCATTTTTAGCACGTCTCTTTGTCCTGGAGTACATTTGTTTGAATTGCAGTCATTTCAAGGTACCTGTTTTGAAAAGATGTTGATGGAATCAAAGGAATTAAGAAGGTGTCAAAAGGATCAAAGGATTGGTGGGATGATTTATGAGGAAAACAAAGCTGCTCTTGATGTCTTTTTTAAACAGTGGTGAGATTAGGTCAGAAAAGTGAGGTAATAATAGGATGAAATGAAGAAAATGCAGGCTGTGTGTCAGTGTTACTTGGTGTATTGGAATAATTTTCTCTGGAACTGTTTCCTGTCAAATACCAAGAATTACATTAGTCAGATATGACAAAATTTAATAGGATGCTTTGTTCAGAAAGCAGTGCTGTAATGAGCAGTCTCGCATTGACCGAGACTACGCAGACTGTCTGTTCCCTAACTCCAGTTTCTAAGAGCAACCTGTGGGGTTTGTTTTGGTTTTAGATGAACTTTAGCTTCATTAGTGCTANGTCCCAAACAGGATGTCCTTGCTGGAACCTGTTTTTCCAGAAAATAACATTAAACAGCATTTCACAGACTATAAGAAATGGTTATCTACCATCATAAGTGTGAGAAACCATGGAGCTATGCTAAAATTAGGAAATATGAAGAATATAATAAATCTTAAGGCATAATTTCCCATCTTGTTTCTTAAGGCATGTTAG
>WEKX01026687.1:16940-53096 GCA_013390025.1 Pitta sordida | reverse complement strand
TCCAGGGATGGGGCATCCACTACCTCTGTAGGAAACCTGATCCAGAGCCCTCCCACCCTCCCAGGAAAGAATTTCTTCCCAATATTTAATCTAAACCTACTCTCTGTCAGTTTGAAGCCATTCCCCCTTGTTCTGTCACTCCAGGCCCTTGTAAGCAGTCTCTCTCTATCTTTCCTGTGGGCTCCCTTCAGGTCCTGGAAGGCTACAATTCATTCCCCCTAAATCTTCTCTTGTCCAGGCTGAACAATCCCAACTCTCCCAGCCTTTCCTCCATCCCTCTGATCATCTTGGTCCCTCCTCTGGCCTGTCTCCAACAGCTCCATGTCCTTCCTGTGCTGGGCCCCCAGAGCTGGAGGCAGCTCTGCAGGTGTTCAGCTGTTCCTCCTTCACCAGGCACAGTCGGACCTTCCCAGTCCAGGATCCTCTTGTTCTGAAGGGCAGGAAATCAGACTAGCAGGGGTTAATCCAGCCAGACTCCAGCTGCTGGTCCCAGCTGCAAAGGGAAGGGGGTGGAGAGAAGTGCTGCCAGTCCAAAGGTAGGAAAGGCTCCCTAGTGCAGAAAGTAACTCCTTCATCAGCCTCCTGAGAAGCCCATTGTCCTTCATTTTCCACTAGGGCAGGAAGAACCCTTTTTAAATGTGAAGGTATCCTGGAAGAGGTAGAGACCATCCTCAACAGTGAAAGCAAACAGAGCACACACTGTGCAATATTGAAAACTCACCTGTGTCTGATGCAGCTTTGGATCAGCTCTGACTTAAGTCTAAACTAAAATGGGTGGTCTTTGTTCCAAATTAACTTCTGTTCACTTAAATGCAAACTTTTTTCCTGAGGACATCTGAGAGACTTCTTCCATAAATCTGTATTTTTTTTAATATGTATTTCTGCAGGGAGTGCAGAGAGAAGCTTAATTGATTAGTGTAAAGTTTAGGAGTCATAAACCCTACAAAAATGTTTCTGAAATAATCTCATTACCCATTTTCCCTGTCAAGCCTTGTTTCCTTAGAGACCAAGAGGGCTGAACAGCCTCTTTTTACCGTGACATTCAGTTTTTACATCTCTACCCAAAGATCTGAAAACAGCCTTATACCTTCGCTGTAATTATGAGTCAGCCTTTACTGAGGCTGACTCAAATATGCAACCCTGGCACCTGTTTCTTGTCTGCCTGGCTTTCAGAGAGCGCTGATGGTGGCACACAGAGCAAAGGTAAACATGAGTTTGTTCCTTCCCAGAAGCTTTTTGAGTTGGATGATAAAGAACAAAAGCTGCTCACACCACGGCAGCTCCAATAGTGGGGTTTGTAGGGGAGGTCTTGCATCACTTGTTTCATGGAGGGAACGGCCTGGGGGATGGATGCCAGGGACTCAGCATTTCCTTGGGCGCCTTATTTTGTCTGTTCTGTGCTCATTCAGGGGGGAAGTCGGAGGGAGAATTAAGTCAGGTAATTGTATTAACACTAGTGAGGCACCTTGTGGATGAAAAGTACTATTTAAGTGGTTTATTATTATTATTATTATTATTATTATTATTATTATTATGAAAAAAATTCCTCAAGAGAGGAAGCTGTTCTGCCTCTTGCCCGGTCACACAACTGCAGACTTGAGAAGAGGGAGAAAAACAAAGCATCACTTCACACTAACAAGGGGGTACCAGAATTAAATTTAAGTACATAATGCTTGTTTTGACTTACCCCGGCAAATTTGCAATGTGCGCCTGCAAATAACTCCCCAAAAGCCAGAATTGGTTGCCAGGCTTTCCCGTGTATGTTATTGTGTAAAGTAATTCATTACTGCCATGTGAATTCGTGGTTGAAATTGGGCTGCACAGGTATCTGCCTTCAGTTTGGTTGCCATGTGCACGGTCATGTGAAAAGTAAGTTAAAGTGTAAGGAAAAGCTGCTCACCACGTATTTGCACTCAGTCCTGTCAGGCAGAAAAAGGCATTTTACACCTCCTCAGAGACAGTTGTGACACATCTGGCCTGGCAAAGGGATTAGTATTTCCAAAAAAAGGCACAGCTTCAGGAGGTGAGGTTCAAAACCAGTTCTTTAAGGAGAGGTCTATAATGATTGGAAGCAGGCCCGGGATGGGAGAGGTGTGGGATGAGAATCTGAGCAATTCCCCAGACAAATTCCACACAAAGGTGAAACTCCAGAGCTGGTGTGGTTCTGCCACCTGCAAATGCTGCTGTGTGCAGGAGTGAGCACAAGGCTCCAGCCCTGACCATGTGGGTTAAGAGTGGATCTACAGCTTATCAGCTTAGGGAGGAAGGGGGAGAGGAGGGGGTTTAAAGGTTTAATCACAGGATAAATTATTTTCTTTCTGTCTTCTTTGTCACCTCTGCCTTTATAAACAACGTGTTACGGATTTTTGAATTTGTACTTACTTGCTTATATTCTCTTATTTTGAAGGGAATTATTTTGCTCTTATTTGCTTTTACATTACCATGGCTTATGTTAAAGGCAATTGCAAGGTGAGGGTCTGCTGTGAAGACACACCTTACCTGTGTGAGTGGAAGGGTTAAAATCAGGCTCCTAGAATAATGTCACTGTGCCCAACAGCACAAAACCTTTCTGCAAGATATCCCAAAGCTTTCCAGTGTAACTCCAGTGATCCACACGGGCCTGCTTATGTCTCATAGCCCAGGAGGCTCTGTACAAGTGTTTTCTGGTGTCTGGCATTAATCATGGTAGTCAGAACAGTTCCCGAAGCACAGAGCTGTGGAAGGGATTTCATGATGGCAGTGGAATTGCATAGGATATGTGTGTATGTTTGCCAGTGAGAATGAATCACAGTCTATTCCTGATAAGACCAGTGACAACTGTAGCGTTGCAGCGACAGGAAGAGAAAATAACAGTAGCTTAGGGAAGAAGCATTTCTCCAGGGACACGGGGCACAGGCCCAGAGGAAATCTTTAGGAGAGAAGCTTCTGCTAAGAGGTGATTGTTTGAGTTTCTCAGGGAGCAGGAGACGCCATCTCACACCTGCCATGTGTCACAAGGAGCACTGTAATGGGAGGAATAGCTCCATGCCTCCAGTCTGGCTTGGGGGCCAACTAGCTGGGAAGTAGCCTTGGATAAAAGGACTTAGGGCTGGTGGACAAGCTGACTGTTCCCCAGCAATGTGTCCTGGGGAAAAGGAATGCATCACAAAGACTGCTACAAGCAGGTTCAAGGAGATGATTGTCCCTCTGGTGAGACACATCTGGAGTGCTGGGTCCAGTTCCGGGATCTCCAGCATAAGGGAGGCACGGAAATATAGAGTGAGTCCAGCAAAGGGAAAATGAAATGATTAAGGGATTAGAGTATCTGTCATACAAGGAGAGTGCTGGCCTGAGGGGGCTTGGTGGATTTTATCAATGTGTACATATAATTGACAGGAGAGCATAAAGGAAATAAAGCCAGGCTTTTCCCAGTGCTGTCCAGTGACAGGAGAGGAGGCAGTGGGCACAAACTGCAATACAGGAGAATCCACATTAAATGTAAGAAAAAGCTCTTTTGCTGTAGGTGTGATCAAACACTGGAATAGGCTGCCCAGAGAGGTTATGGAGTCTCTGTCCCTGGAGGTATTTAAACCCCAATTGGGCATGCCCTGAGCAACCTGACCCTGCCTTGAGCAGGGTTAGACTACATTATCTCTGTGGGTGCCTGGAGAAGTGATCAGCTTCCTGGAAGGCAAATTGTCAATGTACTGTGTTGGAATATGTAATGGAGTCAATAAACTAGACTACATTTTAGGAAGCTCTTCAGAGAGATGGTGTGAGGAAAAGCCACATTGAACTCGGAATGTTGCTGGTTGCACGTGACCTGTGGGGTCAGGTTTATTCCTCGTTGGTCGGCCATGATCTGGGATAGACAAAAGCACCCTTAGCTTCCCCATCTGGTTGTGTGGCAAAAGGGACTGATACCAAAGCAGGCAACATGGGAGGCTTAAGGTGTGGGACAAGCAGGCAACCCACCAGGAGGCCTCAGGTTCAGGTTTAGGGGAGGTGAGTGGAACTGTGGCAACAGGGACGAGGAGCCAGACAGGCTGAGCCAGACACATTGCAACAGAGGCAAATCAGCATCCAACATCCCAGAAGCAGCTCATATGTTGCATCATCTGTCTGTAGGGGACTGTGTTACAAGGAAGACTCCTCTGGGGCGATATCTTCCACCTTTCCAAAGGCTGGGAGATGGCTCCACATTACCTGCATTAGCTCGCAGTGAGAAGAAGCAGGTTTGCTTGTTTTGAGGCCTCTTAAGTCTAAAATGAGCATTACTTACAGAGTTCCTTCTGCCAAAGTTTTGCATTATTCCAGGGACACTTCACCAGAGGCTTCAAGAAGTGTGAGGACGTCAGTGTCATGTCAATATATGTTAAATTTCATATCTGTGCTAAGAAATTAGTTAATAACATGAGAGCAGTAAGAAACAATGCATTTTGCCTAAACAGGGGACAGAAAGAAAACAGGGTTATCTACTCTTTTCAAAAAGCCATCCAAAGAGCAAAAGCCTCTTGCTCTTTCTGCCTTCCCTTCATTCAGGTGACAAGTTGTAGAAACTTCCCAATAAATGCATTTGGACATTCAGTCTTAGAGAGTACATCCTATATCTTTTGATTGTGTTCAGATACTGTTGAGATAAAGCGTGTTCACAGTAAAGTTTTGGTCTGGGAAGACATTCCAGCTTTCTTATTTCTCCTCACATTTATTTACATATCCCATATTTATGGCAGGCAACTGGATTGAATTCTTCCATTTCTACCCTTTCCCTTCCCTCAGCGAGAAATTTCATCATCGCCCATTGATTTGCCAGGCTCAGTCACCTTCTGGGCTTGATCCCTTTGGTAACCCATGAATGTTCAAACTGCTCTCTACCCTCCTCAGCAGTGTGCTGACCTCATTCTGAGGTGTGTCCTCCCTAAATGTATGGATGCGTGAAATGATGACTGCACTTGGTGTGTAGTCAGATCTGGGATCCCTGCACTGAGCTCGTGGTAGGAACTACATCCCATGGCACTCTGGGTGACAGAGGGTGTGGAGTGAGGAATGTTCTATAGAGGGAGACTTCTACAAACAAACAATTGGTGTTTGTGCCACGTGGGTGGGCTGCTCGGGTGCTTTAAAAGGCTTTCCAGAGCACAGAAGTGTTTCCAAAGCAGCGCTGTGGCTTTGCCTGGAAGCAGAAATCAGGGCACTGAAAGTGTTTCGTGTTGTGGGGACACCATTAGCTAATTAACAAGAACTACGAGCTCCAGATCGTGGCCTTGACCACACCTTTGCCCTCTGGGCAAAACATAGGGACTCCAAGGGGATACAAGGGAGCTCATTGAGCTGCACTGTGCATACGTGGAAAACTGCCACTGAAGTAATCTTTTCTTGGGCTAAAATATTTTCAACTTACTGAGAGAAATTTAATTCTTCCCATATACACATCAACAAATAACTTGATCCCACCCACGAATATGCAAACAAATGCGTAAGTTACGCCAAGTATTTCTCCTTCTCGCTGCCAAGTAAGAAAGGGAGATTGTTACTGCGACTTCTGTTTCCAAATACTTGGGAGGCTCTCCAATTCTGCAGCGAGGGGGACTTCATAATACCTAGGCCGGAGCTGAAAGAGCAGCAGCAGCAGCTCAGAGCCTGCCTGGAATAGCTGAATGGTGAGATTCTCCACCTAAATGATGTTAGCAGAACCCTACCTTTAAGTGAAAGCACATACCAGCTTCCTCGAGCACAGCTACCTTGCTGATTGCAAGCAGTTTGCAAAGACCCCAACTGCAGTCCCACAGCTTTGTTGGGTGTGAAACTCAGCCCAGTGCAGCCCAAACCTTGCCCAGTTGCTCCCCCCTCCTTACTCTATTCTATTTTGGTCTGTGGTGAGGTGTACGGGCTGAGCTGGTAGACAGAGGCTTGAAGAAAAGGCCGGTTGTTGGGAAAGGGAGGTGCGCTCCGTGACACGCCGTAGGAAGGATGTGTGCTTGGAAGATGTGCAGAAATCATTAGTAGGGTGTGTACAGCACAGAGTAGGGGACCCAGCCACAGGAGGAAGCAGCCAGGAAGAGGAGAAAAAGGGAGGATGAGGGTGTAAAGAGCAGGGATGGAGACACAGAGACTAAGTAGCTGGGTCTACAGAAGCTGCTGCTGGATGTGAAACACCTGAAGATAAATTCCAAGACTTCCTTTGGGGTGAGAAATTGCTCTTAAATGCTGGTTTGATAACCTTAGAAGAGCTGGATCTTCAGGCTCAAATGAGCTGAACTGAATACATAACCTGTGGTGAGAGTAACATCTGTCAAAGTCATCTTTCTGCTGCCTCTAAACGTTGCAAGGCTGGGATCTATTTGGCTCCATAACGTAAAGCCACAACTTCTTTAGAGTTGTCTCATAGGTGTGGTTCCATTGCAAGGGGTGCCTTAGGTCTGGCCCAGACAGTGTCCTAAGAGTTTCCTGGTGTGAGCTGGGAGCAGGTGGCATGAATCATCTTGATATCAAATCTGGATTTCATTTAGTGTCAACAAAACAGCAGCTACTCTTTCAGGACACCCGTTTGCTGTGCAGGGATGACACAAAGAGGTGAGCACTGGCAGCCAGAGCTGAATCTGGCCTCTGATGTTAAAAGGGACTCTTAAGCCACAGAAGGGAGATTGTGCAGCAAAAACACATGAGAGGGTGTGAGTTAAAGACCAGAAATGAACTTTCCTGTTTGCTCTGCCTGTTCCACACATTTTCTGTCCCCCTGCTTAGCTGTGCCAGTGGCTTAGCTCTTAGTCTCCCAGGAACGACTAACTCAAATCCTGGCAGGATTGACTCAGCCCCTCTGTAATTTTGAGGTTGAAGGAAACTGTGAAACCAAAGATTCTGTGGCAAAGTGTTTGCCCCAGAATGGGGCTTGGCCAAAATTGTCCTGATGCTTCTGGTGCGTAGCACATTGAGCTGACTGGTGTGCTCTCATTGGTTCTTCATTTCTTCTAGTGTATTAATTAGTTTAATTACTGCCTCAGTATTACTGAGTTAGTCACGTGTTTGGGGGAGGTGGTGTAGTACGTGTTTACTACCCACATCATCAGCAAGTGCTGCTTGATGTAGTGCTGTTGCCATTTCTGGAGTTACAATGACTTGCATGAGCTGAAGATTAAACATAACCACTAAAATTCACAACAGTGCCTTAATATCAGCTTTTTAAGGATGATTAGTTGAGATGGATTATTTACTCTTGGATACAAAACAGGCTATGAGTGATTTTTAAACGGATAAATCTGAAACATCTTTTGTTATCTGTCAGGCTGGAAGTGGGTTGGATGGAGCTTTTGTTGCTTTTCTTTAAGGGAAAAGAAAACAAACATGGGTGTCAAAGTGTCACCCAACCCATGCTTTTTAAAACTCTCTTTCTAAACTTAAAAACAACCTTCTTTTTTTTTTTTTAATATAATATTGCTAAAAATATTCTCCTGACCTGAAAGCTTTGGCTGCCAATATTCAAGACTTCAAATAGGCTTTTATAGCCAACTTACAAATCCATGAAAAATAGATTTATCACCTAAGTAGTAATTAACTTGAACTGAGCCAAGATCCACATGATTCCTTTATGTTTCAGGATGAAATATCTGTTGTTCTCCCTTTTCCCTCACAACTCTTGTTAAAGGCTGTCTATAAAAGCTGGATATAGAAAAAAAATGCTTTTTAAAATATGTCATAACTCAGGTTGTTAAAAGATAAACCTCTGCAACATAAAACCAACTCGAAGCAACTTATCATTCAGTTTTTTCTCCAAAGGCTTTCCATGCTCTAAATGAAACAATGACAAGTAACTTATGATGTTGCCAAACACAATGATGAGTAAGTGGACTCCTGAGCAACAAGTAAAATGCTGCTATGATTGCTCAGGAGTCCATTTAGTTGTGTTCCTGCAAATACAGCTCCAGCCCTGTGGGACAAAAATTTCACTCTCTACGTCCCTGGATGAGAATATCTATGTGACTCTTTTGATATTCTCCTTGAAGAGAGGGTCCTGGGGGGTTGCTGAAGCCCCTTGGATCCGACACATTCTGTCTCAGAGCCCTCCTGCACCTCCCACCCACCCACCAGCACTTCTGTTTTGGCTGCCTGGCCCTAAGAGCTTTGTCTCTCCTCTACCCCCCCAGAGCCTTTCAGCCCCACTTTCCCCTCCCTTCTGCCAAGATTGTCCTTTCTCCAAAGCCCCTTTTCCCACCAGAACACTTCACAGGTTCACACAGGATCACAGGTTATTCTGAGTTGGAAGGGACCCACAGGGTCATCAAGTCCAACTCCCAAGCGAACGCCCACCCAGGGATCGAACCCAAAACCCTGGAGCCATGGGCACCACGCTCCATCCATCCAAGCCTCCCACCATCTAGACCATGTCCCTCCTGAGCCCAAACCCCTTCCTCAGAGAAGCTCCAGCCTCCCACTACTAATGTACTACCTCTGTCTTGGCTCCTCCAGCTCTTCGTGATGGAATACTGTTGCCTCACTTGTTGGCTCCCCTTGCCTGCTACCTGCTCCTCTCATACCACTGCTGCCAGGCTCAGCCTGACATGCCAAAACCATGGACCTGCTCCCGTGGGAACAGCAGAAGACTTGGCAACAGCATTGACTCCCTACAATGTGCCCAGATGGGATGGTTGGAGAAGAAAAGGGCCCATCAGAGGAAAAACTGGATCTGTGGCCTCTCCAAGAGTTGGTTTGGAGCAGCTTTATTGAGTTGTAAAACCTGTAAGTTTTTGTCTTTTTTTTCCCCTCATCACAATGGCTGCAGTTAAAGCTGTTTGTACTTTAAGTATTTCTATAGCAACACCTCATCAGTGTAATTTTTATTTTAAAAAGCTGTGCTTTATCAGTTGTATTCCAATAAGGTCTATAAAATACCACTCACTGGAGGCATTTCAGAATGCTTGTGAAAAAGAGAAATTGGGGAAGATCGCGTTTTATATGTCTTCATAAAATTGCTGTCAGTCAGTAGCATAAAAGAGATAATAGAGATAAAGTAGATGTTTTTTGTGTAAAACTAGCCAAGATTTAAGCAGGCAATTCCAGAGTGTAATTGGGCTGGGAATAATCATCACCAGTAGCTACTTCAATCTACTTTTCAAAGTAGATACGTCCATGTGGCTCCTTTGGAAATGGTTCAAATGAAACCACCACAAAAAAAAAAAAAAAACAAAAACAAAAAAAACCCCAAACAAACCAAAAAAAAGAAAAAGGAAGAGACTTCTAGTACAAAATAAGAGTGTCCACGTGGGCAGTTAAACCACAATAACTACACTGACAGCCTGGCAAGTGTCACAACAGCTTCCCCACACAATTCCTGCACTCCAGCTGCAGCTGAGACCTGGAGGGATCCCGGGATGGAGAGGTGCTTGGTGTCAGCTCCAGGCTAAAAGAGCTGGAAGGGACGGAAGAGGAAATGACTCAGGCTAAGGGAGGAAAATCATCCGAAGGCACTGTTTATTAAAGGAGGTGGAGGAAAACTATCCGTGACATCATCAGGTCCGTGCAAAATGTTTTCAAGGTGTCAAATTGCTGGCATGAGTTACATATCAGTAGATCAGAGGATTCTATATTTAGGATACACTATATAGACAACAGCTGAAATGTTTTTTTCCCCCTGCCTCCCCTCCCTTTTCCTCTTCTCCCACCCACTCTTTTCCTTCTCTGTAAACTCTGGTGGTTCAGATAAACTGAAACATGGATCTTCCCTCATCTCCCATTAGATGCAAAAGGAAATACGTATCTGCAAGCAAGATGATATAAACCCAAGACTTAGGCATGTGCATCCTTCCTGCGTAAAATTTCTGGTTTCAGCCTTCAAGTTACACATTCCCAGGGCCAGTAGAGTACGAAATTTGAAAATGAAATTATAAACACTTTAATTGTTATTCATTCATAGCCCAGTTTGTAAATGCACAACATTGGCCTAACCTGCTTACATTAGCCTGAGACAATAAACCACCTGAAGAAACACTTTGAAATGAAACAAAAACAGAGTTAAACAAAATTTCTAGAAAATCCTTCACAAAAAAGGGTTTCAGAGCTGTCAGTGTGCGCTACGCTCTGAGCAATTTTCCCCTCTATATTTGTGCCTGTGGCTGTGTCTGAGAAGGGCACATTTTGGCACAGAATCCTTACACTTTCATTGTACAAACTTTGTAAAACACAGCAATATAGAACCTGTAGTACAGATTTTTTTTTTTCCTACTGGAAATAATAGGAGAGCCGGGTAGGCAGAGTGCATTTATTTGATGAAGTTTGGGTAGGGTTTTGAGCCTTATATTACTCCTGCTAGGCTGGGAAGAGGCTGGGAAGTAGGATTTAGGCAAAAGGTTTTGATAGAGGAGGAGGCAGCCTCCTACCTAACGGGCCGAAGGGAAATGAGGGAGTAAGAATTCTCCAAATGAAAGCTGAATTTCAGCATAAAACTCCGTGTCTGGAAGTTTGCACAGACGTGAGCACTTCACTAAATGGGTTTAGTCTGTGTGTGAGGGAGAGCACCCAGCTTCCTTCAGCATGATTACAAAATTGTCCCCCATGCACTGGACTTTCAAACACTGCCTTCTTTGCTCAGCTTTCTGAGGTACTTACTTGCCACAGAAATGGAATGTTTAATGAATTTTCTCTCTCTTTCGTGCTTGTTTTTTATCACAAGTTTAGCAGTGAAGGAGGATGCTTTGAAAAAGCGTGTTTGAAAAAGACAAAGCGCTGAGGAGGGAGTCTTGATGTGGCTTCACGAAATGCCACACAAAATATTTCAAAAATTTGTGAGAACTAGTGCTTGAAATGCTGCTGAAGAAAAGATACATTCTTACCCTGCCCCCACACTGCTAAAACTCTGCTTTGCTAGGTTTAACCTTTGTAGCTCATGCCTTCAGTGTAGGAGTTGAGTACCTCAGCTTCCACCAAATCCCAGAAAATTCAAATACAGAGTAAAATTCCTTCTCTTCCCCCCGGAGCAACTTGCTGGGATGAAAATAGGTGCTTTTTAAAAATTCTCAACAAAAAATACCTTATTTCTACAATCAAATCCTCTAATTCTCTTCAAGATAGAAGATATTCCTGCACTCCCCGCCTGTGTCACAGTACAGCTGTGAAGACACAAACCCATTTCAGGAGTGGCAGCAATTAAACACAGCAGGCATTGGTTTCATTGCCAAGAGAAGAGGGGACTTTTCTCTTGCTGTGATCAGGGCTCAAGTGCACCCTCAGAAAACCTGCAGCAGACACCAAGTTAGTTGGTGCTGTTGCCACACCTGAAGGATGAGGCCGTCCCCAGGGACCTGGACAAGCTTGGGAAGTGGCCCAGCACTGACTTCACTCTGAGATCTGCTTCTGTTAAAATTGATTCCTTCTCCCTTTTGCTTTTATGCAGTTGCCAGACAGGAACTACGTTTGTCTTTGCACAGTGTCTTGCACAATAGGCCTTTTGAATTAGATTTGACTATCTGATTACTATATATTAATGCCTGTGATATACGTTCATTTCTCACCTACCAGCCTTTCTCGTTTCACCCCGGAACAAAGGAGCGGCAGAGCAGGCTTAGAGAAAGTCAGCTCAATTGGATTTCTGTAATGCACCCTAATTGTACTATTTGGTCACCCAAATACACAAAAATTTTAATTCTGACTGTAATATCAGATGATACTGATTCTTCCCCTGCCTTCAGTTTAACAAATTAATATTTAAAGGAATGAATGGGCATAAGCTACAAAGTTGAGGTGCAAATATGAGATTATATTTTCAAAAAGTAACATTAATTTTAAGCAAACTGAATTTTCTTCCAAATAAAAAGAAAAAAATCCAAAGCATTGGATTGAGCATCATGAAAAAATGGAATTTCAGGCTGATTCCTCTTGCAAAGCTCATGGAAACTCAGATTTGAACTTTTTCTGTGGATCATCTCTCTGTTAAAAGGAAAGCTTTGATAAAACCCCAAGAGTGATGTAAGATGAAACTGGCCCACAAGGAACAAAGGCTGGAGAAATGTCTGTGGGACATTAAAGAAGAAAATCAAAAGCCAAGCAAGTCAGAAAGTGCTCTTTCATTTAGAACTGTATGTGCCAAGGAGGAATTTTTATCTCAAAGAGAGCTGTTGAGGTAAATAGCAAGGTAAGCTCACTCCCTGCTGCCTTCTGTCAGTCTGACTACAGCCTCTCAAAACCGGTTTGAAATGGTAAGATCTTCTGGCTTTAAGATGATACAGCAAGAACGAAACAGAAAGGTAGAAGGCAAAAGGGAATGTAAGAAAGTATTCTTGCATAGCATGTGCTGTCAAGAGTGAGTTAAGTGAACTAACTGGATAGGGGTGGGGTCTGATTTGTTTCTGTGATAGAAAATCTGAGTGAAAAGATGAGTAGTTTTACTGACTTCATCATTTCACCCTCCCTGACCCCTCCCCCAAATCTCTTTGTTCTATTTTTCACAACCACAAGTCCTAAATAAACACCAGCATCCTCACTAATTACGTATGACAAGGTGCTCTGAGAACTGCCTAGAGGTCAAATATATTCCATAGTGTCCTAAAAGCTGGGTTCCGTGGTCACTCCCTCCCCCTAATTGTAGGGTCAGGATAGGGGTAAGTCTTCAGGGTCTTATTTTTGGTGAACTACACCGTTTATACAGTGACATCTTGCAGTCCTCTATCGTCTTCCTTTTCTGCCTCCCAAACAGATTTCTAAGCTTTACCAGCAGTGCTGTTAGATAGGAAATTCAGAGGAATTCCTCACAAGTCAGAAAGTGACATTCTTTGTATTTCACAGAGTCACAGAATGGTTGGGGTTGGAAAGGACCTCTGTATATCACCCAGTCCAACCTCCCTGCCAAGTCCAGAGTCACCTGGAGCAGGTGACACAGATGGGTTTGGAATGTCTCCAGAGAGGGAGACTCCACACCCTCCCTGGGCAGCTGTTCCAGTGCTCTGCCACTCTCAATTACACTTCTCAATGCAAAGAAGTTTTTCCTCATTTTGAGGTGAAACATCTTGTGCTTTGTTTTATGGGTGTTGCTCCTTGTGCGTGTCGCTGGGCACCACTGAAAAGAGTCCGGCACCATCCCCTTGTCACCCTCCTGTGAGGCTGATCTGCGAAGGTGTGTAGCCACTCCCTGTCCACAAAGACCCACGTGTGCAGAGTAGCACAGGAACGGTCTTGCCCTGTGAAATGGATGTGGAAACACAAGGGAGGCTCTGCAGACCGTCGTGCTCAGAGCATCTTTGTGTCTCTTCTCAGCTGTCACAAACAAGGCCCAAGGAATCAAAGAATCACTGAGGAGGGAAAAGACCTCCAAGACCATCCAGTCCAACCCGTGATGGATCCTCACTCTGTCACCTAGACCAGGGCACTTACTTAGTGCCACATCCAGTCATTTCTTGAACACCTCCAGGGATAGTAACTCCACCACCTCCCTGTGTGGCCTGCTCCAGACTCTGACAACTCTTTTCCGTGAAAAAACTCTCCCTGAATTCTTCCAGTGTAAGTGAACAAACACTTACACAGTGCCTACAATATGTAGCTCATCCCAGTCAAGACTCAGATGATTCCAATAAGAGAAAGAAAACATTTGAGGCCTTCATTAATTCCTTGGCTCTGTCCTCTCTAAAATTCTACAGTGTTTGCTCCTCAAACACTGCTCCTGTCCCTGGCACATGCTCTTGTCTCCATAATTGCCTGTACCTCCCCATGGCTGCTGTTCTCAGTGGCAGCTGGGTGAGTCAGGAGCCCTTGCCTGTCACTGAAGCTAAGATCCTGTCTTTGCACCAAATACCAGCAGTGCTGCTTGATAGGAATTTAAGAGGAATTCCTCACAAGTCAGTAAGTGACGTTGTTTGTATGTATTTCACAGAGTCACAGAACGGTTTGGGTTGGAAAGGACCTCTGTATATCACCCAGTCCAACCTCCCTGCCAAGGCCAGGTCACCTGGAGCAGGTGACACAGATGGGGTTGGAATGTTTCCAGAGAGGGAGACCCCACATCCTCCCATGGCAGCAGTTCCAGTGCTCTGCCACTTTTCATGTAAATAAGTTCTTCCTCATGTTGAGGTGGAACTTTTTGTCTTTTATCTGATGGCCATTGCCCCTCGTCCTGTAGCTGGGCAACAGTGAAAAGAGTCTGGCACCATCCTCTTGTCACCTGCCTTTGAGATGTTTATATGTATTGATGAGATCCTATCTCAGTCTTCTTTTTTTTGGAGCACCGTGTTGGTTTAAAAAACTTAGAGTGCAGAACTTTCCTCTGTGGGGATTGACAAAGGAGGAAGACTTTCTTGTCAGTTCTGAACCACTGCAACTCTACCCTCAGTTTTGCTTAGCACACTCTCTGGTGGCTTGTCTTATCTAGTTTCAAATTATTCATACAGTAAGACTTGAGTATCACATAAACGAGCTGCAATTTCCTGTGACAAATATTTGGAAATACTACATATTTCCAGATTTAACAGCACTTAGTGAGAATAAACAAGGAATCTATAAAGCGATCGATTACTCAATCGTATCCTTCTTGCTTTACTTGGGACGCAGCTCCTCAAAGCTTGGTTCTTTTCTTACTGCCACTTGTGTAATTATGGAGCAGATCTAAGTAACTGGAGTCACCTCAGAGTAAAACTGTGCATGAGAGCTGGAGCTAGCATTGGTGGAGTGAACTTTCCAAGAAAAGCAAGCAGCAGTCAGGCCTTAGCTAGGATATTTCTGCCTCTTAGCCGAGAGGCAGCAAATTTTGGTGCCTTGTAGGTCAGGTTTCCTCTCTGAGAGCAGGATACAGAGGTGCTGACTTGGGTATTTCCTTAGGGTAATGTGTCTATTTAAAGAACATACAGACACTTGCTGATTACCACAAGGGTGGCTATAAACAGCACACAGCCAATTCCCCTCAGCAGAAACACCACAGCCTTGTCCCAGGGAACAGATGCTTTGGTGTCCTTTCTCTCTTGGAGCAGCTTTTTTAGACACATCCAGCACCCCTTTCTCTCCTGCATCCCTGTCTTTGAATGGGGGGAACCTTTGCCCAAGGCTCTGACCCCGTGGTGTGGAAAAGCAGCTGGATCATTAAGCCTGGCTTTTGTGTCTGTGCTCCGGTTCACAAAGGCTGCTCAGAAAGGTCTAAAGGCTCAGACAAAGACCAGACCTTAAACCCACAGAGTCTCCTAGACGATTTTGTGTGGTTGCTGCTTGGGATTTTTAACTTTTCTATGAAGAATTTTATCATGGGTGTGATGCATCATGTGCAAACCATTAATTCCTTTCCCCGTAGCCATACATTTCCAAATACAATAGTGCTCTTTATTAAAGCCCTTAAAAATAGCATTCTAGTGCTAAAGGTTATCCAGGGCCTTTCTGCTGCAGAGTATGTCAGCAACTCTTTGACAGCTTGCAGTGCATGCCAGTGATTTATCTGTGAAATTCCTCGAGAGCAGGGGCAAGCCTTGATACATCAAATTCAGTGATGTGTAATCAAAAAAAATGTAACAGCTGATAAGGCCAACTTATTGAGGATGTCACAAGGAACACACTCTCGGTTTCCAGAGCTGCTAGAAGTTGGGACTGAAGGACAAGCGAACAGGAATCATGGTTGTGAAACTCAAATTGTATTTTATTGTGGTCAGGGAAGGACTTAGGGTTGTGGAAAGAGAGAAAGAGGCTGATGTTCATTGGGGTGTAACAAGGTGTAAGGACCCTCAGCAGATGAAAGCTGGATCTGATCCTAGGGCAAAGGCTTGGTCTTATCCTGATGCAGGAGTCTGCTGAGTGTCCTTAGGGTCCCAAGTGACCGGCTAGTGTCATGTTGCTGTATCACCTTCCATTGGTACAGGACATGAGCTGCTTCCAATAATTTTAACCTAGCCTCAGATTTACAGCAGCTGAAAACCAGGCTCCAAGCAGGCTGTGAGGGAATTTCCTTGACTTTTCTCCCCCTTCCCTTTAGAAATAAATTACTGCTGCATGTTTTCCATTTTCCTATAGGCTTTCTATCCAGTGGTCCAAACACTCCAAAATAAACATGTACATTTCCTTCCTTGGTACTCAGGATCTATTTAGCTGCCCCTGCAAGAGCAAGGAGTCCTAAAAATCCTGACATTGTGATTAAACAGTAGTTTCTTTTATTTTTAGAACCATCTCTGCATGTACCCGTCACACCTCAGCAATACTCCCCACTGTGTCCACCTGCCCAGTCCCTGGAAGCGTTCAAGGCCAGGCTGGATGAGGCTCTGAGCAGCCTGGTCCAGTGGAAGGTGTCCCTGCCCATGGCAAGGACGTTGGACAAGATGGTTTTTTTAATGTCCCTTCCAACCCAGGCCATTCTGTGATTTTAGGATTCTATGATGATTCTTGCAGTGCTTCTGGACCCATGTCGTAGGGCTGTACATGAATCTTGGACTCACTGACTCCCATTAGACACATTTGGCTATAATTTACTGTTCTAATTTAAGCCTGGAGTAAATGCAGCCTTTCTCAGGGTGTAAGACGCTGAAGGTACACTGGAATCTCCAGAATTGAAACAAGATGAAAACTGAATTACAGCACCGCAGGACCCAAGATTCTGAGTACAGTGACCTTTTCTCAAAATGAAATTCAAGCCCTGAGGTGTGTGTATGTGTGAGGGAGCAGGTACCCAGACTGCTGCTGCTGACACACAGTGCTTCTTCCTGTGTTTATTTAGTTATTACCACTTGTATCATAGTAACAACCAAAGGCCTTAAACTAAGATCAAAGAACTGTTTTGTAGTTTGCTATAAAATTCATATATTCGCACATATAATTTATTTAGGCTGGCTTTAGCTGTGGAGTGAGGAAAGCAGAGCGGGACAGTAAGGGAAGAGGCAGCAGCACTGTCTTTTTTGCCCATGGTTCTGACAGAGTGTGGAAGCTGCTGTACCGAGAAAGAGCTTGGTTTTATGGGATAGAAACGATTAGTCTGGTTGGGACTGGCCAAACCCAGCAGTAGCAACCAGTGTGCCGTGCCTGGGGAGCAATAGGAAGGGACAGTTCAGCTCAGCAGAGGTTTTGTCCCAGTTACACATCCCCATCTCCCACCACAGGGCTGGCAGGGCCATCTCTGGCCACTGTACCATTTTAGTTTCCCCTACATCCTCAGGAAACACAGAACTGTCAACTGACCAAGCTTCAGCTGACAAACAACTACATCCAGATGGTGGCCCTGAGAGAGAACAGGGTTTTTCCAACCAGAGTCTTCTGTGTGAAACCAGTGAGTTCAATTTAAACTCTTTGCTTTGCCCATCCTTTGCTCCAAACCTACCGGGCAGTGCCCTGAGCTGGAAGCCTGGATGCCTTGGCTTTTCAGGCTCCAAGCTCTTGAGTGGTCTGTGAACCACTGAGATCAGGGGCTTCCAGCCTTCCCTGAATCTGCAAGAAATCAGCATTTCCAGTGGCTGAGTCTCCCAGTCTGGTTTATAGTATTCCCTCAATGCCCAAGCACAGCAGTTTGTGAGAAGGGCCACCACTTCCAGTTTTCCCAGGGGAGTTGGGGAAATACATCCTGCCCAAGACGAATGGGAACTGCTGCTGGAATGCTTTTTATTTCTTTGAAAAATGTTAGCTCTTCATGCCTGGTCCTGAGCTGTAGCAACATGCTCAGCTTAGCAGGTCTAGGCAAAATAGGCAAAGGATTGTCGAGGTGGAAAAAGGAACATCGTTTCCGAAGTGCTGACAGCATCTTCTTTTTTCGTTCCTGAAGTAAAAAGTCAGCAGCAAAAGACTAGTTGGCTTGGAAAGAAATTTTTTTTTAAATTTTTTTTTTATCGTCACGCACAATTTTAGTATTTTTCCATGTGTTTCTGATCATCTCAGTTTTACTAAACTCCAGAGAGGTAAAACTCTCGGTGAGCTAGAAATCAGGTAGATCTCAAAGATCTATTGCACCAATGCCAAGGGGGATGTGTGGAGGCCAGTGATAATGGAGGGTTGGCAATGCTGATGTGGAAACCCGGGTTTAAAATGTGGCAGAGCTGCCATTCACGGAGGGAGATTTCCCAGTATTCACCTGAGAGACCCACTAGATCTGCAGGATTGCACACTCACTTTTAGGTGCAGAGCTGCTGGTACCAATAATAGAAATGAGGCATCGAATCTCTTGGTTTAGGGAGAAGATTTGGACTCCCCACTCATTTCTCCAAACATTTCTGGGCCCAGTCAGAATGAAGCCCATTAACTTCAGTGAGCTTTGGATGATTTCCTACATACACAAAACTTGAAAAATTATGCTTTAAAAGAAATGCCAAAGTTAAGCTGAGAAATTTTAACAATTCTCTTTGTGTTTTAATTTAGTGGCTGTGTGCTGACAATGTAATTAGAGGGCTGCTATGTTAATTAATGCCAGATGACATCAGAGGGACGGCAAAACCACCCCATTTTCCAAAGAATGGTTCCCCGTTGATCTCTTCCTCTCTCCCCACCCCGTTTTTACTAAAGAACTACGTATATTCAACAACTCACAGACAGCTGAATTAAACCAAAGTCAAACCATTTACAAATGCACCAGTAATTTGGTGTGTCTTAGCATGTTACTTTCAAGCCAAATCTGATGTTATTGCAGAAAAATACATTTACCGTGTTTCCTTAGTGCCTACATATAAAAAAAAGAAGGAATGTTTGCAGGACTTTGTGTTATTCTTTTGCCTAGAATGGGTAGTGGACACCCAAATTACCACTGAAGACAAAGAAGCAGGACTTAACTTCTGTTTTTTTATAGCTGAGTGTTTGAAATGTAGTTTTTGGTTTAAGTTTGTGGATTTGTTGGGTCCATCCAAATGATTTGCAGTGATGGGGCAAAATGTGTTCACAGCGTTGAGTTCATATCCTGTATGTGAGTTAAGCTATGTCATACAAGTAACATTACTGGATCTCTACACCACTACAGGAAATTTGATAGGGCACAAAAGATTACTACCCCACATATTCGAAATTGCGTACATAGATATTTATCTGTGGATGCAAACATTGGTATATTTAAGTTCACTCTGTGCTGTCCTATAAATGTTTTGCGGATGCTGTTCTGCGTAGAGTTACTGAGTTAAAAGTCTTGGGGAATATAATTGTAACCTGCTGTGTCAGCAGACGAAAGTTTGTAAGTACAGTTGTACTGCTCTAACTAGGACTTCAAATGAAAAATATCTTCTGTAGGTGATCTTGGCAATAGGGCAGCAGAACAGAGTTGGCCGGACATCCTTAAAAGTCCTTAATTCTACTGAAAGGAGAAGAGGCAAAGGTGAAACCTGAAGGCTGATATATCCCAAATGATCTCTGAAGTATCGCTGTGTGCTGATGGACTGAATCCATACTGGTGCCTGTCTGACATCACTACTGGCCCAAGTCCCTTGGCCTATCTATGTGTAAAGAGAAAAATTCCCTTTACTAATTTTCCTAATTCACAGCAGACAAACCTGAATTTGCCCAAACCCATTTACCCTCCTGTCCTACCACCACATTGGCTTTGCATCTGCTTTGCATAGAGCTCAATGCCAGGAAAAGCCACAGGGAAACGAGCTCTTGTCCCAGCTTGTCTGATACTCCCTGTTAATAGGGAAACCCTACAATTTATCCTGAGGCTGGAGCTGAAATTTACCTTTCCTCCCTGCTCCTCCACCTCAGCTCCGGATGGGTGGTGAATGCTCATAAATTCTCAAAGTGAAAATGTCACTGCATTTATTGCATAGCCCTGAATTAACAAATAAGCTTTAACTTAACAAAACTACTTAGCTCTAGGATTTGAGGATGTGTGTTGTCTTTGCACACATTCAGAATTCCTTGTGCAAGTTGTACTGAAAAAACCAGTCACTAAAATGAAGTAGAACAAAATTTCCACAGAACCTAAGAGGTTTTGCATCACTTGTGCTGACTTTCACCCTCTTTCATGTCAATAGAGTGTATGGGCTGGCACTTGATGTTTTGGATCAGTTCATTTATTTGATCTTCTTTTTGAACTGCTCCACACATGAGCATGAGAAGATACCTATTTCCAAATGAAATTTAATTAAGGCAAACAGCAATTTCAAAATAGATATTTATAAGCAAATACATGGACCAAAAAAAAATTTTAAAAATCAGGCTTTGGATTCTGTTTTTCTCCAGAATTCCAACAGTTCCTTTTCCCTTCACACAATATGCAAAAAGATTGTTGGTACATTTTGTTGAGAATATGTGGAGGTACAACAGCACAAACTGTCATCGGGGACCTGGAATTTTCACGGAGAAGGTTCTGCCAGCAGCAGCTCCTCTCCGGATACTCTTCTCATCCCAGCTGTGACTGTGTGGATTCCGGGTTTCCCACATCCCAACCTTGTGGGCAGGGCCATAGGCTACTTGTTCTTTGAAAGCCTTTTGGTTTTTACATCTGTTCATGTGAGGCAGCCTATTTAATAACTCTGATTTGCAAGATGATTTCATGTTACACTGTCACATGGATTTTTGTGGGGTTTCTTTATGGAGTCTAGTGCGAAACAACGTAATAACCTGAAACACAGAAATTACCATATTGCCAACTAATAAATCCCTGGTAGGGGCAAAACAGGGATCATAAAGAGTTTCCCTTCCCTGGAAGTGTTGAAGGCCAGGTTGGATGCCATGTATTTATATACATATATTTATACGTCTATTATATCACCGTAAGTGGCCTTTGAATAGTTCATATTTAGGTACGGCACAGGTTGTGCAGAGGAGCTGTGGCTGCCCCATCCCTGGAAGTGTTCAAGGCTGGGTTGGATGGGGCTCTGTGGAATGTGTTCCTGTCGACAGCAGGGGAGTGGGGATGATCTTTACAGCCCAAACCATTCTGTCATCCTCTACTCCAGTTAACTGGAATTGTGCTTTCAGCCTTTTAATAAGGAGGTTCACGATGTGTCTGTTAACTTGCTTCCGACCCCCTTCCCCTCACCCCTCCGCGTTTAACTTTTATTCAGGGCTAATAATGAAACCTCTCATTTTATTTTGAAAGCTGACCAACTCTATTTGGTTATTTAGTTTCGCAGCAGTTCCGCATGGCCTTTGCTCACATTTCCATGACGGGCTAGGGATAAAAATCTCTCTTTATGTGTAACCAGGTGCTGCCTTGCTGCTGCCCCATGTGTTCCCACAGGACAAGCTGATCCCGAGCCTTATGGCAGCTCTTGCGTCTCTTCCCCTCTGGGATCCCCAACCGGCAGCCAGGGAAATGGGAAGCGGTGAGGAAACACTGGAATTGTGCTTATTTCCCTTCACCGCCCTCGAGTGCGGACTTCCCGGACGGGCTCTTCCCTCACGGTGCCTCCGAGCCCCTCCCTGGCCCCGAACCCGCCTGTTCCCGCCCGCGGCACCACAGGCTGGGGTCAGGCTGGGAGGGACCGCGGTGGGCAGGGGGATCCCCCCTCCCTGCTGCAGCAGCGCCACCCCACAGCACCCGGCACAGGGCTGTGTCCAGATGANCTGCAGCCCCTTCCCCCTTCCCCTCCCTTGGCCCTCGTGGAGCTCTCGCCACATACACAGATATATAGATAGATAGAGATATATATATTTTCTTTTCCCTCCCCCTCCGTTCTCCCGAATCCTGCGGCGCGGAAAGTTGGGGATGGCGGTGCCGGGCTGGCCCGGGAATTNAAGAAGTTCTTTCTCATGTTCAGGTGGGACTTCCCGCCTCTTGTGCCATTGCTGGGCACCCCCGAGCAGAGCCTGGTCCATCCTCTGTCCCCTCCCTGCAGACACTGACACACGGGGATGGGGTCCCCTCCCAGGGGAACAGCCCCAGCTCCCTCAGCCTTTCCTCCTAACAGCGATGCGTATCCCAGTCCTTTAACCATCCTCGTTGCCTTCTCTGGATCCGCTCCGGGAGCTCCAGCGGAGCCCGGACCGGGGCCGGTCTCGAACCCGTGTCCTCCGTCTCCGCGGCCGGAGGGAGGCGCCGGCGCTGCCGCAAGGGGCGGGGGAGNTTTTTTTTTTTTACCCGTGTAGCTGTGATGGGTTTGAGGAACAGCATTCCCTCATCCCTTTTTTTAATTTTTATTTTTAATTTTTATTTTTTTTTTTTTTTTTGTACTCATTCAAGTATAATTTTTTGCTTATTTAGTGTATTTTTTTTTTTTACCCGTGTAGCTGTGATGGGTTTGAGGAACAGCATTCCCTCATCCCTTTTTTTAATTTTTATTTTTAATTTTTATTTTTTTTTTTATTTTTCCTGTCTTGTCTTTTCAGAAGGAGAGGCTGAATGAGAACACACCGGCGGCAGCACCCTCGCTAGTGGGAGTCCCGGCTCTGCTTAATGTTGGTTTCTTTGTCGTCAGGTCTGCTTTTAAAAAAAAAATGACAGAGTATAAACTTGTTGTGGTTGGAGCTGGTGGTGTAGGCAAGAGCGCCTTGACAATACAGCTGATCCAGAATCACTTTGTGGATGAGTATGACCCTACAATAGAGGTAAACAATTCCATCTCCCTGCTTTTTTTTTTTTGTGAAGAGAGGTTATCAGTTAATAATGGTGGTGGCGGTTTGCTTTTTTTGGATGCTTTTAAGCCACGAGAACAAGGCTTTTGTGATCAAAAGAGCTCCAAGATAATTGTCTGCATCAGACCAGCTTTGGAGAAGAAATCACTGCGCTGCTTGATCTGGCTGTGGAACAGCAGCTGCAGTACAAAAATTAACAGTTTTGATCAATTATAAGCGTGGTGTTAATTGCCATGTCTTCTTGGACGCTCCGGATGCGTGCGTTTAGGATTTCGGGGACAAAGTATTTGCCAAACTCGCTTGAGAACGCTTGGCAAAACTCTTGGCTTTGTGCAGCCTCTTAAACGTGACTTTTTATTTTGAGAAGAAGGGAGATTTGTGCTTGTGAAATGCATGCACCAGCCCCTCTCAGCTCTTGTCATTAGGATCTGTTTCACACAGTGGGAAATGTGTCCTGGAATGTGGTGGTGAACGAAGCAAAAAATTGGAGCCTGTGCATGTTTCCGTAGCTAGAAAAAGTGTTCCAAGATAGCTGCTCTAGTGGATTCTTTGAAATGCGTGGCCCAGGACTTGTGAGTTTGAAATTGTATTTAAGCTTGAAAAGTTGTGCTGTTTTAAAGCGTTTTAATGAGCAGGCAAAAGCTCTGCCTTTTAAATGCAAGACAAATAGTGGTGTTGTCTGAAATCTCCTGTGGATCATTGCGTTTAATAACCTCAGACTCTATAAAAGGAGCAATGACACCATGATTTACCCAAGATTTTTATGTTCCCAGCACTGAAGCTGTGCAGCTTATGACTTCATTTATACGTTTGTACAGGGAGGAATCACAAGGGTTTAAATCTGGGCTTAAAATGGAGACTTAGGAGGTGTCTAGGTAGTGATTTTCACATAGACACAAGTGAGAGGAGCCCGTGCCCCGAGGTGGTAGAAGGTTGTGTTTAGTTAAAGTGCCCCTAATAAGAGATGTGGCCCTTGAGGTTACCTTCATGTGCCTTCGTGTCTTCTTGTCTCTGTTGCATGGCCAGGTAACATCATGCTTGCAAGAAGATTTTGTGACTAGACCCGTGGGGAGAAGAGTGACTTACACCAGGAGAGCAGCACTTTCAATTACTAAGAATGATATTTTAAACCAACAGCCACCCAAAACACTCTAAAAAGCCAGAAAACACTCACAATTTATGGAGAGGGACAAGCAGAATGGGATTTTACTTTTTTCCTGCAAAAGGAACCCTGAATGACAATATTCCTCCATCACTCCAGGGATTTTGCCAGTTAACAAGTGTTGAGTGTTTGGAGGAATAGCAAACACATTTTAATGTAAAATATTCCAAAGAAAATACAGTTCCTTATAGAATGAATCTAAAAATCCCAGAACTGTGGTCTTTATTCATAGAATCACAGGATGGTTTGGGTTGGAAGGGACCTTAATGGGCTTAGAGTTCCAGCCCCCTGCCCTGGGCAGGGACACCTTCCACTGTCCCAGGTTGCTCAGAGCCCCATCCAGCCCGGCCTTGGACACTTCCAGGGGTGGGGCAGCCACAGCTTCACCCACAAATTCAGGGTGACTGTGGTGTGGCCCAGAATCAATACCAAATTAATTGCTTATTAGTTAATCTAATGGGTTTTACACCAGCGCTTCCAACTTGTCACAGGCAACAGTGTTAATATTCTGCTCTTGCAAGTTCTTGTCTACTGGTTTTATCTTGTTAATGCTGAGACCTTGAGGATGGAGATTTATCTTCCTACTCGTGTGGTGAATCACTTTGTGTGTGCCCACAGTGGCTGTAATCCTGTAGGGAGGTAATAAATAAGAGTGGGCTGTGATTTGGAGTGGCAGACATTAAAAAAACAAACAAAAAAAAAGGTTTTAAATGGCTCAGTCCGTGCCTGGGGAGAAATCCCACTTGGCAGTGGCGGTCCCTCCCTTGTAGGTGTAGTTGTGGCCTGGTCAGAGTTGCAGCGGAGTGTTTTTTATTTATCATGAGGAAATAAGGCTGAGATTGCCTGGATTGGTAAATAGTAACAGTTAACATGGTTCAGTAGTGTCACTGCTACTGTTTCTTTCATTTCCATTCAGCAGTGTACTGGTTTTCCCTCCCAGATAATCGAGCTAAATATTTTGGGGCAGTCAGAGGAGAGAGTTTAGTGTTTACCCTCTGTGGTAGATTCCATCACTGCACAGTTATTGGATAATTCTAAATATTTCCTGGGATCAACAGGATGAAACTCCACACTCCTAAAATTCTTCTGTTGTGAAGACACGGTGCAGTTTCAGAGAGGGAAAAACACACCAGTTATTTAATCAGAGTGCTCATGGTGCTGCTGTTTTCAGTGGAATAGACCTGATGATTCAACAACTAACCTGCTTGGAAAACGTCAACTTTTCGTGGCCTGCTCCAGGATTTTATTTACTCACATCCCAGCACAGCAGATGGCAAGGCAGGGGGAGGAATTTGGGTGGCTACAGTCCCTCAGATCCACACATTTCACAGTTCCATGCCTTATTTGAAGCAGGGATTTATAACCCAGCGAATTTTAGTGGTTTATTTCAAATTGTACCCGTGTAAATCCACCCAGTGCCCTCTACCGGCCGACACTCCTTAAATCTTGATTTTTTTCTATAATTCCCTTTTGATTCATTTGCTTTTCAAAGCTTTCACAGCTTCAGCGTGTTTTAGTGATAAATATCAAAAGGTCTCAGAGAAAGAGCAGCTTTCCCAGTTGCTCGGTTTTTTAAATTGGATTAGCCAAAATCCCTGGGCTGATTTAGGAATACTGATAAATTTAAGTCCATGCTCTTAAATGACCTTTGCACTTGTGAAACTCCCACCAATAGCTGTGATTTTTTGTACCTGTGCTGCCTCTTTGCTGCTCCTGCTAACATGGTAGACATGATCGTAAAAGTGATCTTCTTTTCTCTTAAAAATGATTTTCTTTGATGGAAATGACTTAATAAAGCTTTTGTTTAGAGCTCGGTGGAGGGGAATTTCTTTGCCTTTGAAGTGCTGAGGTGGAGAGGAATGGTACAGGCTTTTCAAGAACTGCTTTTCATATGTTTGAACCAGCAGTCAAATCGCAAGGAGAGAAAAAGGAAGGCTTTGTAAATATGCCTGTGAAAATGGTGGAAGTTTAACAGTGAAATGTGGTAAAGGGGGATCTGCTGTTGAATAGGAGTGAGTTGGAATCAAAATTCATCCTTTGGGTTTGGGGGGGGGGGTTGTGTGTGTTTGTGTTTCTTTTTATTTCCTTTAAGCAGTGAGATAAATAATCCATGTTTAAATACTGATGCAGCCGAGGAAAACGTCCAAGCTCCAACATATTTTAAAATATTAAGTTATATTCTGTGTCTAAAGTAAGTTACCTGAAGTTGAACACTGAATTTGCACTTCTGTGAAATAAATAGCTCCGAAATCATGTTGGAGGTAAACTTTGAAGGTATTTTAAGGTGATAATCTGGGAACATACCAGGATTTTGTATTTGTACCTGTTATTTGTTCCAAGTGCTGTTTACTGAGAAGAATTCATTTAATAATTCATTAAATTTTTCAAGCTTATTGCCATGGCTTTATTTCAAATATAGAGGCGTTTATAGCAGCTATTTGGCTTCCTTTTTTTATCACTCAAACATAGAAACCTAGCACCAAAAAAGAGGTGTAAATAGGCACTAATATCTAGTTGTTGGGACTTTGCACAGATTTTAGCGCCTCGAATCAGTGACCTGAAAGCTTTGATTTGATAGCATTGAAATAATTTGTTCTGACATCTCTGTGAACCAACCCACTGGTGCTTTTCTGTGACTTTGTTGGTGTCTCTCTTGCCTAAAAAGCTTGAACTGCGAATGTACCAACTCAACTTTAATAATAACAAATACAAATAATATCAAACATCATATTAGTCCTTCTTATTATTACTTAATAATTCAGAGTTAGCAGTTTGAAATCTCGTTTGTGTTTAACCAAAGGCTATTTTATTTTATTTTTTTTTTCTTTTCTCAGGATTCCTATAGGAAGCAAGTAGTGATTGATGGAGAAACGTGTCTCTTGGATATTCTTGATACAGCAGGTCAAGAAGAATACAGTGCAATGAGGGACCAGTATATGAGGACAGGGGAAGGCTTCCTGTGTGTGTTTGCTATAAACAATACCAAGTCTTTTGAAGATATTCACCATTATAGGTGTGTGGCCAAAAACCTGAGTGTGAGAGATAAGTAGGAACATTTATACCAGTTAAAACCTATTTTTAAAAAAATAAATTTTAGAAAATAGTGACGTTAAAATCTGTAGTAGTTTGCAAAGCGTCAGCCTCTTTTATTTTTTAGTAAAGTGATAAACTTGATGGTGACGTGATTGTCAGTGTATTTTTAGTGACTTCTAACAGTGGATGTGTAATAAATGAACACAAAAATGATTATGGAATAGACCATATGAGCTATTGATACCTGTTAAATACAACCTTTCTCTTTTTTTTTGCCTTTTTAGGGAACAAATCAAGAGAGTTAAAGACTCTGAAGATGTCCCCATGGTGCTAGTAGGAAACAAATGTGATTTGCCTTCCAGAACAGTAGACACAAAACAAGCTCAGGATTTAGCAAGAAGTTATGGAATTCCTTTCATCGAAACGTCAGCAAAGACAAGACAGGTAAAGCTCCGAACTTCAGGTGCAAACACAGAGCTCTCCCCTGAATCCCCGTTAATTATTCCAGGCTTGGTCGTACCAATGGATGTATTTCTCCAGATTGGAAATCCTTGGGGTGTGTCTTCTTCCTCTCAATCCTCTGGCTACTGGCAATTATTTATTGATGAGTGATTGGCTTCAACTGAGAGTCAGACCTGACCTGCTCTTCTCTTCTCTCTGGTGGTTGCAACATTCTTAACGTTTGGATAGGTTTAAACAGAACAAAAGCACTTCTGCTTAGAGGTGAAATGCTTTTTTTTTTTCCCCCCTCAGCAAGAGACAAACGGCTAAATTGTTTATTGTGGTTTTAAGAGTTTTCATTAATAACAAAAGGAGTTTTTCCATGAGCCACTGATTCCATGATTAGTGTGTGATACACCTTTTTATAGCCGAGCAACTGAGCAGAAGGCTTTTTTGTGAAATTGCTGGGTTAATTGTTTGTGTAAAGTGATACTTTTGAAAGACTTTTTAGGTTTATTGTGCTTCTCTCAGGGTTTGTGAGGACATCAGTGCACTCAGGAGAAAAGCAACTGGACACAAACTGATTCAGGACTTCTGGAGGAAAGCTCTGAAAAGTGCTGATACGTGGTTTTTCTTTTAAGATTTCCAGATTTACTCTCAGGACACATCAGCTCAAGCCTGAGTGGCTAGACCTGTGCTCTCTGCAGGGGTTATTAATTAATTAATAAATTAAGGATCAGAAATGAGGTGTGGCAGAAAATGCTGCAGTTTGAGTAACTGCTCAGTGCAACTGCTGAGCAGGTTCAGCTCCATCACTTGGCAGGATTTCCTCACAGACAGAACATAAGTTATATTTGGATCTGAGAAATGAATATTTTATTAGTGTAAATTTCCTATACCCACCCAATTTTTTGCCAAGTTGAAACCTGGATTAATTAGGAAAACTTCAGGAAGGAATGCTGACTTTTGGCAAAAGAGAAAGTCTCGGTTAGGTAGGATTAAAATAAAAAATAAAGCGGAACTATAGAACGTTAATGCCTGAAAATAAATCAGGCCACACAAGTGTCCTGAAGAATGGTATAAAAGTGGACTGAGTAATCACAATATCCTTTTCTGGAAGATCCTGTATCAGTGTCTGTCATGTAGATGTGAGAGTAAAAAAATAACTCTGAAATTACCTTTGAGGTTTGAAATAATAGAATTTCTCTACCAGTACCTAGAATTTACTTTGTTCTGTCTATTTTATACTGTAAGGCTTGGGGAAATGTTTTTCATAGCCACTTTTATTAAAACTCTGTTGACAGGATGGGTTATTTTCCAATATTCCTTCTCCCCACCCCACCTGCCTTTATTCCTACAAGTCAAAATCACGTGCTCAAAAATCACCACTCGTGGTCTTTACAGCGTTATAATCTTGTTTTACACAAAGCACCACCTGCTTTTTCAGCTTTTAAGAGGTCTGACAGAGGTTTGGACTTGTTTCAGAGGACGAAAATCAGTCACATAGGAACTGTCATCCTTAAATTTCTCCTCATGCAGGAGGTGGTCTCGGTTCCAAATAAGTCAGTTTTTTTATTAAAGATTTTCAAAAATTCATTGACAAGGTCAGAAATTGGAAAGAGAAATGAAGTGCAGAGATAAGTTGTTCTAAAAGTCGGTTTGGTTTTAGTTGGTTCTGGCAATAAACATGCAAACTTCAACTTGCTGTAGAAATACTGTATTTTAAACCAAGTGCCCGTGTGAATTTTTATATAAATCATTGAGTTCCTCAGTGAAACAGTGGCTTAGTGGACCTTAGAACTTGGTTCCAGGGCTATGGATTATTAATTTCTTTAGTTAGACCACTGACTGAAATGAATCTTGTGTAATTTATGAAAAATAAGAGTCCTATTTCTGAATGTAAAGTGGCAATAGTGGTGCTTTGTAGGGACTGCAGGACTTTGTTTCCCTTGGAACGCTTCAACTTTCCTGCTGGTGTTGAATTCAAAGGAAAAGCAGAGAAAGGGGCATTATTACTGAGAGCACAGGAAAGGCTTTCCCAAAGTGTTGTGGTGAGAATATGTACTCAAAGACACTTTTGAAGTGTGGAATGAAGAAGTTGACCTAAATCACAAGGATGCTGTTAAAAAAGAATTGGAGTTATTTCAGCTGTCTCATGTGCAGGGGGTGAGGCCACAGCCTTGGGGTTCAANGTCGCCCTTCTCTGGACACGCTCAAGGATCTCAACATCCCTCTTAAACTGAGGAGCCCAGAACTGAACACAGTACAAGTTGAGAACCTGTGTCTGGTTTGATGGCTTTAAAACCCATCAGTGACTATAACTTAGTTTTTCGGGGATTTGTCATACCTGTGTGATTCACATCCAATTCATCACATTTTTAATTGAGTTCACGTGTGCAGGTTTCGGCTTAAAACTCTGTTTTGGCTCCGTCAGACTTGACGCTGAGGGTGGAGTTGGTTCATGTCACTTGTCTGTTGTGAGGCTCAGCTTTCCAAGAGCAAGGCCCCAAGGAAGGCAAACGTTTTGAAGGTGTCAAGGTTAACTTTTAGGAGTAGTTTCTTTGCAGCAGAGCATGTGAAAATCCCTGTTGGTACTTTGGCCTTTCTTTGCAGAGAGGCATATTTTAAATTGAGTGTTTGGCCGTCATTCAGGAGTCAAAAGCATCTTGAAAATGTTTCCTCAAGGTCATGGGTTCCTTGGGCTATTTAGATTTGGAAGTTTTTAATAACTGCCCAAAGGATATTTTCGCTTCTAGTTGTGACAGCTAAAAGGACTGGTTAATCATAGATCAAATACGCAGTCACTGCTCAGGGAAAGAAAAAATTCTAAAGATTCTTGAAGAGATTGGTTTTGAAATTACTTAAATCTGTAAGACTGGCACATGGCTCTTTAAAATATCACCCTGTGCTAATGAAATTAGGAAATATGTGTCTGTACAGATTTTTTTTTTTCAGAGCAATTTATTTCAACAGGATTAGTAAGACTTGCTCTTGGTGGTGGCAGTGAAAGCAATTTCTTCTCTCCCTCTGTCCGTGTCTCTCCGTCTCTCTGCATTGCTAAAGTAAATTACAGCTCAGATTGGTGATGGGAAAGTTGGCAATAAATGGTGACTGAAGAATTGTTATCTAATTACTCATGTGAAAGCTCCATAATCAAATTACCTATTTCTACTGCAAAGCAGTACATTTGCAAAAACATTGATTCTTGGCCAGCCTGTGCTTTGGCACAAAGCAGTCGATCAATGATTATTGTTTCCACTTCAGGAAGGGAAAAAACCCACGAAAATATGAGCTTTACTTGGGTTTTGCCATTTTTAAATGATTTCCTTTACATCTTGCAAACTCTCAGACCTGCAATGTAACTTGTGGCCTTGTGCACATCCTACCAGGCACATTATGAATATACAGNTATATATAATATAAACCAATATATATTTGGTTAAAGATATCTTCAGTCCTTCTAATGTGTTATTTTTTTTTTTTAAATGCTTGGGGTGTAATACCCAAGTGGCTTAAATTCAGAGAGGCCACAAAGTCAGGTGTGAGACCAGAGGGGGAAAACCCGGAGCTCTGTGTCATCCTCGGGACACCTGAGGAGTTTTTCTCCAGCAAATTAAACTTGAGCAGCAGTATTTCTTTGTAACCTCTTAGGGTACTACCTGTGAGACTTTTTTTAATAGTTTGTTAGCTTGTTACACAGATTTTTTTTTATTTTTTTTTGTGATGAAGGTACACAAGGAACTGAAAATAAAGGACTTTGCTTATCTTTGCCCAAACAGTAACAGTTTCTCCCTTGGGCTAAGATGTACAAGGCAGTGTTGAACTGTGTGTAAATGCCTCCCAATTAACAATCTAACAAGGTTTTGTGCCACACGCCCCCAAAAGTGGGGAAAGATTCAATGGCACAAGCAGGAGCGTGTTCAGTGTGGTGTGCAATGAAAGAAAATAAGTCTTATTTTTTGGCCACGTGTTAACCATGCACAGAAAACAAAACAAGGAGAGCTCGAAGCACAGATATTCACAATAATTGATAATCAATAAATGTGTCTCCTCTGCTTGAATTAAAAAGCATCTTATCAAGGAGCAAGTGTTCAAGGCCAGCGTTTTAAATACATAAATGAAGAGCCCTACACTTCTCTCGAGTAAAGCTCATAATTTCAGTGGGTTTGTTGCATTTTTTCCCCCCCTTCCACGGGTGTCCCAGTACATCTCAATTTTTACCAAAGTGGGTTTTAAGGAGTTGTGTTTTACNATCCTCGGGACACCTGAGGAGTTTTTCTCCAGCAAATTAAACTTGAGCAGCAATATTTCTTTGTAACCTCTTAGGGTATTACCTGTGAGACTTTTTTAATAGTTTGTTAGCTTGTTACGCAGATTTTTTTTTTGTGTGTGATGAAGGTACACAAGGAACTGAAAATAAAGGACTTTGCTTATCTTTGCCCAAACAGTAACAGTTTCTCCCTTGGGCTAAGATGTACAAGGCAGTGTTGAACTGTGTGTAAATGCCTCCCAATTAACAATCTAACAAGGTTTTGTGCCACACGCCCCCAAAAGTGGGGAAAGATTCAATGGCACAAGCAGGAGCGTGTTCAGTGTGGTGTGCAATGAAAGAAAATAAGTCTTATTTTTTGGCCACGTGTTAACCATGCACAGAAAACAAAACGAGAGCTCGAAGCACAGATATTCACAATAATTGATAATCAATAAATGTGTCTCCTCTGCTTGAATTAAAAAGCATCTTATCAAGGAGCAAGTGTTCAAGGCCAGCGTTTTAAATACATAAATGAAGAGCCCTACACTTCTCTCGAGTAAAGCTCATAATTTCAGTGGGTTTGTTGCATTTTTTCCCCCCCTTCCACGGGTGTCCCAGTACATCTCAATTTTTACCAAAGTGGGTTTTAAGGAGTTGTGTTTTACAATGCAGAGAGTGGAGGATGCTTTTTATACATTGGTGCGAGAGATTCGACAGTACAGAGTGAAAAAAATCAGCAAAGAAGAAAAGACTCCAGGGTGCATGAAAATTAAAAAATGCCTTGTAATGTAACGGGGTAAGTTTTGTAATATAACAGGGTAAGTGTGACAAATCACTTGCCAAATAAAAATGATTGACAGTGTCGGGCAAATCAGACCTTTTGTGGTTAATTGATGATGTAATTTAAGATATAAACCCAATTAGATTTCAGTGTCCTGGGTAATATTTCTAGTAAACACCCAAGTGCTGTGGGTACCAACAACCAAAAAAGCAACAAAAAATTCTCACCAAATTGCTTTTTATCCTTATATTATGGTGTAAGAAAAAAGGGAGGAGGAGAGGGCAGAAGAAATTGTGATGTGGAAGAAGGGCTCATCTAAGTGTTTTTTCTTGAAAGCATCAGAATTTTTACACAGAAAGCAGAACAGTTTTTCTAGGGGTGTAAATTGGACATCTAGATAATGGAATTTAGATTGAGCTGGGTTAGTGGTGGAAAGTTGGAATTACAAAAGTTCTTGATGATCCTTGTGGGTCCCTTCCAACCCAGAATATTCTGTGAATCTGTGATTTGAATTCAAAAATGCCTCAATTCTCGATTAAAATCGTAATTAAGTGATTTCTCCACAATAATACAGAGGGGCACAAGAATTTCTCTTCCCCGTGACTGGTGTGTGTATGTGTGTGTGCATTATATATTAAAAAATATTTAAAAGCTTCCAATTTAGGTCTATTTGGGGGGCTGGAGTATTAAGGAATTCCGAATTCCTTATGAATTTGGCTTTCCTTTGATAGTTAGGCCTTGTTAGACAGTAATCGGGCAAGGCCATCTCCAGACTTGTGGCCAGTCCTGGTGCTCCAGAGAGAAGCTGTTTCTGCGGGAACACTTCTGACATTTCTGTTCCCTTTGCCTTCCACTGCTGCAAACTCTGTCAATGCACCTTTATTGAGGCAGGGGGGGCCAGAAGGGAACCGGGAGTTTCTAATCTGAGCCTGGATTTAAAGGCCTCATTGAGTCCCTCTTAGCCTTGCACACAATAAATGCATTGTCAGAGGGAAGGTTGGGCAGCCTTTGATGCCTTCGGGGACCTTCTGGAAACGAGAGTATCCTCCCCTCACATGTGCAATTGAAAAGGGGAGGACCTCGCTTTGTCTTGAGTTCTCCATTTCTGACTCCCCAGCGTAAGTTTCGTGTGTCACATTGTGTTAATTACCTGAATTGATGAGGAATTGATAATTAATGAGGCTTGATTTACAAGGGTGTAAATGCAGGGATGAAAGCCAAGTCAGTCCTGAGCCTGGTCCGGTGCAGGGTGTCCCTGCCCACAGCAGGAGCACCAAAGATGATCTTTAAGGTCCCTTCTAACCCAAACCACGTGTGATTCTGTTTCACAACACGTGCTGTGTTTAAGGATCATCATCTTCTCAGGTAGAATAAAAATTTCAGCCTTGATGGTGAAGTCATGTGTTTAAAGGTCTGTAATAGTACCTGGGAATTACTTTGTACAGGTTATTCTCCTCTGCATTTATTTTAAAACTGGTTTAATGGGCAAGAGTTGCTCCTTTGAAGATCTAAATTGCAATTTTTGAGTGTGTCTCACGTGAAGACAGCACTGAAAACAAACAAGCTGGAGACAACAACTGAAAGCCAGTTCTGAGAGGTGCTTCAGTGAGGAAATGTAGAACATTGGCAGAGGTTTTTCTTATACCACTTACATTTCTAAGGATGAAACCATTCTTCTCTCTGTTGTGACTGATTCTTCTACACCATTTCCGTACATAAATATTGCTAAATACTCACTTTGTGCAGTAATGCTGAAGATATAAACAAGATACTCTAGCTCTGGAAAATAATTCCAAGTATTTTTAATTCTCAAAGGTTTAATGGGGGACATGACCTGCATCTATTTTATATGTTTCAGTAATACCTCAAAATGAAGAACAGGTTATTTGCAAGGTCTGTTTTATGAAGAATAAAGCAGCAAAGAATCAAGAAACTTTTTTGTACCTTAGTGGTTTTATAAATGTTTCTACTTAAATTGTTACAGACTGACAACATGGGTACTTTTGGGGGATTTGAAGCAACGTGAAAGGCCATGGACTTTTGATGTCAATCGGTTGTTTAAAGACCACTGTGTACCACTGGACTTGATAATGGTTCATGTCAGACTTTTGGATATTCTGGTCTCCTTGAACCAGAGTTAAATCTTTTCAGCTGTAATTACGTCCCAAAATAATGAAAAACTACTCAGTGTGAACAAACATTAGATTTTGTGTCTATAGCATGGAAGTTTTAAGTGACTCTACATGATACAGCACCAGAGACAATTTGTTCCACGTGCCTTTAACTATACAAGTTGAAGAGACTGATTCCACAGATCAATATTTATCAGCGGGAAATTGATTTGATTGATTTGCGTATGTAAAGATTTATAAAATCGTGGTGTGGTTACTAGATCAGTGTGCCTGAGAAGTGATTTGAATATTTATATTAGCTAGACATAGTTATATTAACTGGTGTTGAATTACTGGTACAGATGTTTGAATTTACTTTCCAGAGCTCCATGTAGATTATTAAGGCATAAATAAAGGTCCACAACTTCCCTGTGAGGGTGGGGAGGCCCTGGCACAGGTTTCCCAGAGCAGCTGTGGCTGCCCCATCCCTGGAAGTGTCCAAGGCCAGGCTGGATGGGGCTCTGAGCAACCTGGGACAGTGGAAGGTGTCTCTGTCCAAGGTTCCTTCCAACCCAAACCATTCTGTGATTATATGATAATACATATTTATAATCTAAATGTGTGGTATTGTCTATATAGATACACTTTCCTAGTTTGGCATTGGACCACATGAGCCCTCTTTGAGATGGAGAAGATGGCAGTACCCACTGTGTTATGTACTTTCTTTACCACATAAAAAAATGGAATTTGACCCGTGGGGGTATCTGTGCTTAACCCCTGAACAGCAATTCACCTGCAGGAAAGCCCCAAAGCCCAGTTTGGGAACAAAACAGAGGAGAGGAACAGCCTCCAGCCAGGATTATTTGTTGACAGGCAGCAAAACATGAGCTGATTGAAGCCACTTCACCTGGCCATGTCAGATGGACACAGCTCTGTAAGTCTGATCTGATCCTAAAGTGCCCATGTTTGTGTCTTTGCAGGGTGTTGATGATGCCTTCTACACATTAGTCCGAGAAATCAGAAAACACAAAGAGAAGATGAGCAAAGATGGTAAAAAGAAGAAAAAGAAGACAAAGACAAAGTGTATAATTATGTAAATACAATTTATCCTTAAGAAGTACTGAAGTAATTTTGTACATTACACTAAATTATTAGCATTTGTTTTAGCATTACTTTACTTTCTGCTTCATGATCCTGGTAGCTTTACCTGAATGCTTGTTTTTAAATGACAGTGGAAACTTCATTCCTCTTAAAAGTGCCAGTATTCTTTGACTGTTGGTTCTTGAACTAGCAATGCCTGTGAAAAAAAAACAAAAACAAAAACAAAAATACAAAACGAACAAAAACAAACAAACACAAAACCCTAAGAACTGTCTTAGGACTCTTTGGTGCATGCACAGTTGCTAACTTCCTATTTTTCTTACTGATTGTGAACTTCTGTTCTGTGTGCAAAGCAAACAATGAAACGATGCTCGACACCTTCTGACATCCCCGAGAAATGTTTGGGTTTCTAAATCCCGTTGGGAAAAAGGATTAGTTAGCAAAAGAGACTTTTTTCATTTCAGCCTTTCCTTTTATTTTACACCGATTCTTGCAATAGAGAGAGACCAGAAGCCTTTTATAGTCTTCCTGTAGGTTTTGCTTCTAGGCATCTAGTCTTGTAGCATTTCAGATCAACTTTAATGAATGTAAAAAGATAAATCTTTCAGAAAAAAAAAAAAAATAAATAATTCACTGCAATTTGTCACGGTCACTCCTTAAAGACTATATTTTTTCTAAAAAAAAAAGAAAAAAAGAAAAAAAGTAAAAAAAAAAAAGACAACAATGCACATCTGGCAATGGAAAAAGTAAAAGTTCAAATTAGGTTGATTTGCTATTGTTAATACATTGCTTTAAGACCTTCACTGACTTTTTGTGTCTGAAGACTGAGGTGAAATCCGCCCCCCCCCCCCCGGGGCTCAAAATTTTT
>WEKX01026679.1:0-49080 GCA_013390025.1 Pitta sordida | reverse complement strand
GAATATATGACTATTTTAATTTTCTGACTTCCATTTGTTAAAAAAGGACAGGTGAAAGTCAGTGTGTATGTTAGTGAGACCAAATCCTTTCAACACAGCTGGCATAGGTGCGTTATGCAATTTTTTCCCCTGTCATTAATAAGGCTTTCTAGCACCTGACAACCTTTCTATGGTGGTCCCAGGCTTTTTTTAAAGCAAAGGCTGTGCTGTGAGTCATACAAAAGTGGCAAATGAGTTTGTTATCTGGACAATGTGAACAAGAATAGGAGCCTTGAGGAGTTCTTTTGCAGCTTTCATTATCTGAAACTTGGAAGGTGTTGATTTAATTAATTGTCTTTTTTTAAGCTTTTGCATAGAAGGGTCTACTTTTAACTTTGTTTAAATTGATTATTTAAATATGTATATATAGTTTTCCTTTTTAATCATCTTGCTAGTATTTTAGGATTATCTGAAAATAAATTAGGAAGGATACGGAGAAGGTGAGACTGAGTAAATGGAAAATAGTTTATTTTAAGAAGTCTCAAGCACTGTTGTATTCTGAATTTTGATACGTTGGAGGTTAGGTTTGAATTTATTGTCATACTCATAGAAGACATATCTATCTGCAAGTAAGTTTATTTTACCAGTTGGATCCTGGCTATGATTTACAATATCTGCTTGTCTATAAACACAACTATGGTTTAAATAAGTGCTGATTTTGTAAGATTTGTAATAAATGTGTAGTGGAGTAAATCCATAAAATATTACAAGTAATTTGCCACTGAATATACCCCATCCTTTGTGCGGGGGGAAATGGAATTTAAGTGTTATTCTGAGACATAGCAAGAAAATGTTGGCTGTTGATTTTGAGAAGATTAAGCTGGTATAAAATTACTGAATCTGATTTAAAGTGAATAGATTGAGCATCTATGAGTACAAAGTGAGATTTCTTTTAATTCAAAAGAGCTCCTGAGGTTATTTTGCTACAATATGAAAATGAATTGTGACAATACAGGCCTGATTACAAGCATCACAGGCTATCCCACTGTGACAATTAGCTCCCAATTGTTAAACCATTTGTTTATTAGAACATTAAGGGTTGGTGCTGTCTTCACTTACAACTAGAAATGGATTGCTACCAAGGTTGGTTATGAACACAAAGGACTCTCAGTAAAGTGCTTTATTGGACAAGAATAACCACACATTTTAAACTAATTTAATTTGGTCACCTCCAGGATACTCCAAGAGAGTTATTAAAAAAACATCTGTAACAGGTAGTTCACTTAGTCTAATAAAAACTTAGTCCAGGGACCATAAAGTCGTAGGCAAGATAGTAAAATGATGCAGGAATTAAGTGTTTGCCATCTATGATTTTTAGTACAAGCACAGGTTAAATTGCACATTATCTCACCGAGAAACAAATAGAGGTGTTCTGTGAATAGGTGTCCATGGCCATATCTGCCTGGTTAACCTGCAGCTAGAATTTGTTGGGAGGTTGTGGTGGTTTTTAATATATAACGTTCTATGGGAAACCTAGTCATGTATATACTTCTCGTGAAAACAGTGAAAATGCACTAGCTTCTACAAACCAGTATTTTGCTGGGTACTAATTATCAATCTCAGGATAGAAATTCTTTTCAGAAAAAGGGAATAGTCCCTTTTTTCTGAGCATTGGGATGTGTTTCTGCTTCAAAATACGGTTGACGGCTGTGTGCCTAGCGTACCTGGAAACCCTTCATTCCTGTTGGCAGAGACAGATTGTTATAGCACAAGATGTATGATTCTGAGGTTCTTGAACAGTGCAAAGCCCTGCAAAAAGAGCACTCATAAGCTCTAGTCATGCATTTGAAAGGGTCATGCATTGCAGTGAATACTAAAAGGCGGTATCATCCTCCATCCAGTACTCACTTATGGGAAAACCGACAAAATAGTCACATGGACCACAAAGAGCATGTGTCTGTGTCTCTGTGCATCTCTCTATACCCTTCGATTCCAGTCCTTGCTTTCTAAGCCCATTTACAGCCATGGAATCATATTCCTGAGGCAGTAGACTGCCTGCAGATAAAGAAGGGGATGTGAAGAGGGAATTTTAAATAAGATGGTAGCAAATATTTGCACAAAATCCATCATTTCTCTCCCTGGACTGAATTTAGGGGTGGTCAAACAGTTCAGAAGGTGCATGGCAGAGGATTAAGAGGACAGGTGAACATAATGTTTTGTCTTTCTGCCTTTGTGTTCTTTAAATTTTCTACTGAGAAATTTCTTTTAAAAATTACTTAATCAGAAAGCTATCCTTATTTCCAGAAATGTTCCCATAATGTAATTTGGACATGTGTTGCACTACATACCAAATGTCTTCATAGTTATTCAAAGTTTGCAACACCATTGGCAACAACAGAATCAAAAGTCTTGCAACACTCTCATCAGTGAAAAAAGAGCAGTAGCTCATTGGTCATGCTTCTGGGGGAGAAGATTTGGACTCTATATAGAGAGCTGTTCTTACCAGCTTCTTATTAGTCACGGTCTTGGTTTTTAATTCTTGCTTGCTCTAAAGTACTTTTTAGTGTCAAAGAGTGTCATAGAAGACTCTAAATTGGTAAAAAGAACAGCATTTTTTGTATTATATACAATAGTAATAATAAGCAGTAGAAAATAAAAATTAACTACAAATATAGTGAAGTAAATAAGCAGGAGTATTAGGTAAAATGAATAATAACTTAAGAATTGACAAAATAATCTAGAGCCAATTAAATTTGATAAGCAGAACATACAGCCCCCAGCAATGAACAATGGACAGAATGTACTTTAGGAATGGAAAGCTTATATTATGAGTTTAATGTTACCATTCTTCGCTTCAAAGAAAATATTTTTGTTGGTTCAGCTTGGGGATTATCTAAAAGAGGACACTAACTCACCGCACAAATTGAAATCAGAATCTGACAAAAATCTCTGTCAGCCCTTCATTTCCAAATCTGCTCCAAAACATCTGAACTTAAGCTGAGGGAGTGTACAAGTTTTGCCCCACTTTCAACATTGCTTTGTTGCATTATGGTTTAATTTCGCTTTACTTGTTCTGTCTTTTTCCAGAAGGAGCCCGTTTGGATTGCTTTCATATTTAGATACAGAAAACTGATATGTGATTTACATACAGACAGTGTGTTAAGCACAGTACATGAAAAGTTAAATATACTATCACTGTAGAAGAACTGAATTAATTTTCTTCTAAATAAAGAATTAATAACTTACAGATCCTGAGATACAAGCATTGCTGGTTGATTCTAAGTTAATGTATTGTGAGTTTATTTCATAAGTTAGGTCCTAGAAAATACAGCAACACAATGCATCACTGATACAAGAGTGATAGACTTAGGAAATGTTTAGTGAGAGTATTCCGACTAGACCAGTAGGAACACCTGCTTCTATTATTCAATCACTGATAAAATGGTAAATAGCTTATGTCAGTCATGCAGCTTGTATAAAGCTACATAGTTTGCCTGTAGGTTTGGGCTTTTTTATCCCACCACTTTTACGTGTTTTGTATTAAATTTCTTTCTTAACTGACATCTTAGAATTATAGGACCATAAATGGACACTGAGACTATTTTTATCTTTGTTAATGTTAGCTGTCCTGCAAATGCAGCTCCGCATGTCATACCTGCAAAAGAAAAGGGATGTTAAAGCTATAAACTGTTGCTTTTAAATAATAGGGCAGAATCTACGTGGTCTGTTTAGTCCCAGGATTTTTATTTTTTTTTACTAATAAGCTGGCTGTGCTTACCCTCAAATCTATGACAATAAGAACTTTGATGTTTGCATCCTCCTGCATACTTCTTGCTCCCAATTTCATTAGGAGAAGTAATGATGCTGCAGCTTTATTTATATGATATGATGTAATGGTAATCATATTCATTTCCATGTACTACCCAAAATAATATTCAGAAAGATGACTTCATCTCCGCTTTAAGAATAGAACTTTTTCAGTGATAGATTTTAGTTAAGACAGTTGTAAAGACTAGTGCTTCCAGAAAATGTGAACACTTTCTGGAAAACAATTGGTTCCTGGGTTTTGTAAGGCCCTCTGTAATACTGTTCTCTCAGAATGGCAAGGGTATTTCATTTGAGGTGAGTGATAATAAATAATTAAATGATCCCTAGGTGATATTAGATAATCCCCATGATGGCTGGTTGCCTTCATGTGTGTGCCATTGAGTCCAGCCTGGTGATATAATATTGCATTAAATTTTTTGAAGGAAACACTGAAAACAGCACTTCTAAGCCGACTGAATCAATTGCTTTCAAAACCAGCTTGTAGCAGGTAGGTAGTAAATATCTACTGCTCCCCATACTTATCAGAAGGAAACAGTTTTCATTATAGAATTTGCTTCTGCTTTATTCAAATTTTAACAGCTTTTAGCACTTAGGTTGTTTGAGAGAGGGATTGAATATTCTGCACAACTAAGGTTGTAACACTGGCAAAGCCCCAGCAGCAACCGAACACAGGACAGTGTGACCCCTGAAAACAAACAGTTTGTCTGGCTGAGGGACAGAGATGCCAGTAGCAGACCATACGCAGCAGCTTTCCACCTTCTCTTCCTCAGAGCACCAGCCATCTCCTGTTTGCAGCAACGTTTAACACATATTCCCAAGTTGAAGTGTTAGGTTTTCAATCCTTCTGGCATGCAAGTTTTATTTGAATGTTATTGCATGCAGTTGAACCATCTTTACTTTTTTTCCTGCTAAAAAAAGCCCAGCAATATTAAAAGCTGCTATTAAAAATATAGAAACTGAGCTAGAGAGTCAGTTACCAGAAACTGAAGCAATATTGGATTTATGGATTTCTGAACAACCTTAATTAATCCTCTTGCATTTACATTTTATTATAAAGTCTTCAACCACATGATCACACACTGCTTTGTACTCATGTTCTCTGCATTATTCAATATGCACAAAACCCAAGATCCTGAGGAGGAGTTTTGGCTGTATAAAGATAACACAGGGGATTTTTCTATGGGGGATTTTTGATAATTATTATTTTCTTTAGCAATAAAATTACATAGAGTAAAACATCATGGAGCTTCAGGAAGAAAAAGATTGGGCTCCTGAGTGGCAAAATTTCACAATGCACATGAGACCTTAGTTTGATCCATGTTTCTGCCAACTTTTTGTACAAGAATAAGTAATTTAAACTAAAATGTTGGCAGGGGGCCACGAATCGTGTATTTCTGAAATCCATGATATCAGTTTGGGTTCACAGAGGCATATGTGGAAAAATCAGAGTATTCATAGCTGCACTACATGAGAGTTCATTCTAGGAAGTGCCAGTAGTAGAACACTGTACTCAGCTCTCTAGACCAGACATTTAGAAGTCATGTAGTTCTGTGTTCCAGTGCTGGCTGTGCTACCTATTAACTTTTTGACCTCTAGAAAGTCTCTTTGTCTTGATTTCCCCACCTGTAAAATGGAGACAATAACACTTGCATCTCATAGTGAAGATGAATTTATTAATGTTTACAAGGCATGAAGATTCTGTAGTGATGAGTACTCTAGAAACACCATGAGGAAATAAACAATTCTGCATTCACTGCAGGCATTTGATGGTGTGCAGTAAATAAAGCAGGGGCCAGTAATAGTGTGTTAAGGATAAAAATATTGAAGAGCTGCCTCTTTCTCTGAGCAATATTTATCTTGGACTTCAAGCAAGGCAGGGGGCTGCTGTGGAAAAATTATTATATAGTTGTGTAATTAAAATTGGTGTCATTATGATAATGCACGGGGTGAGGATAAGGATCAACTTTTCCCAGGCAATGTTAATTCTGGCGTTTTGTAGCTTTTGGAGACTTTAATTTCTCACTCGTAGAATATTCTTTAATTATTGTTTTAGAGTCTGACAATGCACATTACATACAGGAGGGTAAGAAACAGACTAGATATATCCCTTATAAATGTTACTATAGTCTGTGCTTGATAAGGAAGAACAACCAGATCTGAAGATGACTGTAGATGCAGATCAGCTATACCATAGGGGTATACACAGAAAGGAAGAGCTGTTGAGTTTTTGGCATTTATTTTAAACCTCTTAAGACTCTTAGGTTCTTACAGTCCATATGAAAATCGGCATACAACGAACAACTTCAACATTTTCCTCTCAAAATTTTCTTGTAACTGCATTCTCTCCTCTCTTTAAATCAATACCAGGCTATATGTAATTCTCTCAAGCCATAGCTCTTTCCAGCATTTGCTGTAGCTCAGTTTTCAGAGGCTGATTGGAAATCAGCTCAATCTGAAATCAGGAAGAGTTGAGTCATAGTTCACTTGATCCCAACTCCAAATGTCACTTGGTGATCCCTTTTCTCGTCTCACTGGTAGAAAATGAAGTATGTATGTATAGACTTGCCTCACGTCCATGTGCTTATAGAGATGAGACAGGAAAAAAATTGCTGTCAGTGGTTCCTGCCTGCTCATACCAGAGATTTACACTTCAAAATGTAATTGCAATCAACTACAGCTTTAATTTTTCTAGAACACTTAATTCAGGGAGTTTGGGTCTGCAACATGTTTGCATTATATTTTGTGTTTGCAATGATTTTCAGCACACAAAAAGATACCTCCAGTTCTGACAAATAGTAGTTGATATGGAACATTTATGTGCCCTCTGGTTATTAGCATTTAGTTGAGGAGGAAGTGTTACTTAGTCTTCATTTATTAGTGGCTGCCAGAATCACAAGTGAGTATATCCCACACTAGAGGAGGAAATAATCCATGAGGAAAAATATTCCAGGTTCTTTCCATGAAAAATATCTTTGGTATACATACATTGGCCCAAGCCTCATTTTGTAGCTGTCCAGATTGGAACATGTAACTATATTTTGTCATACTCTTATTTATCTTTTGGTCAAGGCTTCATAATTTTGGCAGTGATACTTGTACTACTGAAACAGCTGGAATGAATAGCATTTTATGGTAATACGTAGTAACAACTATAGTCCTGTCTGAAGTTCTGTGGATTAAGTGTCAGTCATTCAGATGCTTTTAATACTCCTGCTTGCTAAAGGCTATTGTGTGATGAGGGAGCAGGGATGCCTTGTTAAATGTTCTCCCGAAAGAGTAATTACAAAAGCACTTCTAGAACTTACATACAGTTGTCATAACCATCCTTACCTCAGCCTAGTAGAAGTGATGCATAATACAGATAAGGGTGTGAAAACACTAGTCTTCTCTTTCATATTATTATAGAGGCTACCAGCAGAAATGTGGCTATAGTTAGGTGCTAGGGAATACTGATGTTCTAGGTTTCCAACTTAACAAGTCCATATTAACTAATTCTTTAATTATATTCAGCCAAGATGTCTTACAGAGGCATAACACTTGTATTATCTACCGTATTTGGAGTAACCTGAAACAGTGAAATTTGAATTTTCAATCACTTTTCTTTTGGAGTGTTTTTCAACTCTTAACACAATCTAGACCTTAGATTGGCTAGACACTTATTCTGGTAGTCTCTGAGTAGAACTCTATCTGCTACTCTTTTGGAAACTATTGCAAAGACTGAAGCATCTTCCAACAGCAGTCATAGAAACAAAATGTTAGCCATCTTTTTGCAGGTTCAACCATTTTTGTTGCTGGTTCCATTTTTCTTAAATTAGTCTTAATGACTGATGATCCAGTATAGTTAGCAGCATTGGTTGCTGTGTTCAGAAGCCAGAATGCTGAAGCCAGAACATAAAGTGAATGCATCAACAACTCTTTTGCAAATCCTAAGTACATGCTTAGTTTTGAAAGATGTACTGGGAATCAAACACCTTAGAGCAAAAACTCTTGATGAACTAATCACTGATCCCGATTCAGCTGTCTGCCCGTTCATGACTTCACACCACTTACACTGTCTGTCCAAAAGGGCACCATGTGTTCCTTTGACAGTCTCCCCTTGTAGAAAAAAACCAGGATGATTAGACAATCCTCTAAAAATGTGACTCATTTCATTATATAAGACGGACATGCAATCCATAAGCAATGAAAGTAGTCTCCAAAATGTATCCCCCTTGATAAGAACATCATGTGCTTTACTGTTTTATGAGCTGTGCCTTACCTTTGGCCTCTGGAATGCATTTGAAATGCTCCAGAAAGAATATCCAAACTGATGTGTGTGTCCTTATTAATGGCTTGTAACTCTTGTGAAATGATAAAATCCCATACCTTCAGCTGTGGAAGCCTCTAAATTGCAAGCAAAGGGAATCCACTCAGAAACATCTTAAAACCAGACTGAAGTAAGTTAACACTATCTGCATCTGTGGTTCCTCATTTCTGTCAACTCCTCTCAAATATTTAGAAGTCTATTTGAAATCAGATGGGACTTCATTCTCAAAGTCCAGATCATCAGTTAAAGAGCACATTTGAATCCTCTGTTTTATCCTCTGCCAAGATCATTTCAATTTCCCTGAGGCATGCATCAAATGCAGTTATCTAAGTAATGGGAGATGAGATCATGTCATTCCTGATCTCAGGTTTCTAGACAGCGCCCACACTCTGGGACAGCAAAAGCTCTCTATAGTGAAACCTTCAACCAAATATTTACACAGAATGTTTACATACGCGTGGGAGCTTTGACGCTGTAAGGGTATTCTCCTATCCAGGGAATCACCTTGTTTTTATAAGCTGACACTATTTACATGACTCTCAAGTCAGCTCAAATTCCTGATACATCAATGTTTGCTTGAAACATTTTGCAAAAGGTTGTGATTCTGCCCCTCTTTACATTACTTCACTTACTACTCTGTGACCCTATACAGAGACAGAGTTTACTCACAGAGAAATCATTACCTCAGCTTCTGTAAATTTCTTGGATCAGGATGTTTATTCGTCAAATGTTACAGTGACAGTTGTCTCTGAGTTACTGATAACACGATGTTCTCAGATGGCTGTAGGAGAACATTGCTTCTCTGTGTACTCAGCTGAGTTTAGATGAGCAGACTGTTCCGCATGTGCATTATTTAAATAAAATTAACACCTAGCGTCTCAAAACCAAAATGGAATAATAATCGTACCCTGTTAGAAGTAAGTCTATGGGATTTTTTCGGTAATGGCTCTTAAGAAATCCATATAAGCTGAAATTCATGTGTACTTGTCCTTGTTGGTAGTATATTTAATCTTCAATCTGTTTTCTAATTCAAAGTTTCCTATATGTTCATCTCTTCTAAAATGATCCTCTCAAATCAGTAGCTGAATCTCATATATTTCTTCATTAAATTATTCAAAATTCTACTGTGGAAGTCTACTTTCTATGCTTGCCAAAATTAAGATTCTTCAGGATTAGATCTCTTGTAGCTCTTATGCAGGATTGAAGGTGGGTATTGTTTTGCTTGCTGTTGCCTGTGAATTTTGTGATTGATGATCATATTTGTTTAGTACTTGGAAGATTTCATCAAGTCAGATGGGACTTCCCATGTCCTCAGCCCAGAGTCATTCACAAAGCTCAGTTGCCCAGAGCTTTGCTTGTTATGTTTTCTGGCAGGTATGCAATTCACCATAGGTCTTGAGTAGAGCCTCTGTTTTTGTACACTTTGATTTAATCAGAAAATAATTTGACATTTGTGCAACTGCAAAATAACTTGTGATAATTACTGTATGGAGATTTCCAGCCTTTCTCAGTCTTTTTCATTTGCCACATTGATGTGGGATTTTGTTGTTGGCATTCACACTTTGTAAAATGGTTAGCTGATATCAAATCCAGGCCACTGGGAATTGTATGCTACCCACCTGCAGCTTCTTCATGGAGTCAGGGGCCTTCCAGCATGGAACTGCTCTTTTGGGGCCTCTCAGCTAAGCACATGTCCACTGATTAGGAACTGAAATAATAATTTGTCTCTTGGAGTTGACATAGCTCTCTGAAACTTTCCTGTACTTAAGTGCTGCCTTGCTGGCTCTGCAGCTCTGGATGAAGGGTGAACATGAGAAAACATTATTTAACTGGTCCTTACATTTTGCATCTTCAAACACTGGAATGTCTTGGCTACCTTTAATGCTCAGCAATTTTTGTCATACAGGACCTAACCTTTAATTTCTTCTTTTTCTCCTTCAACATACCTAAGAGTGGTCTTCACCCAACACTATGATGATAACATAAAGAAACTGTGCCATAATATTTGACCCAGATACTATTGGAAGCACCTTGTGTTGGATTCTCCATCTCTGTCCAGACCTCTTGGCCTTCGGAAGTGCTTAGAAAATATTAGTAGCTGGTAGGCCATATGGTGTTATAGACTCAACCTAATCATAAAATCTAAAGTTGGTGAAAAAAGGTTGTGAAAAATAGTGAAGGCACAATGTTGAAAGTGTAAAGATAGAGGAGAATTTCTCTAAGTATTTAAAAATTATACAGATTATAATGAAAAGTGATTTGTACTGATTCCATGTAAAAATATAATAAACTGCACAACTATGGTTATTACTCCAAAGGAAGCTGATCTGTGCATTTTTGAAAGGGTACAGTAAATCTTTTTAAAATTCTGAACAAGAAGGAAACAGTAGAGGGAAGGACAGGATACTGATGAGAATGAATTTAAGAATATCTGTGAATTAGTAATGAATGTAAAAGTACCTTAAATTTTTCAGTGCTCATTGCCCTTCTCTGTGAGTAAAATAAATCATGCAGAAGAAAAAAAATTCAGACTCTTACAGGGTTATATTATTGATATTTCTTTCCAGTTCTTCACGAGAAGAGTGTAAGATTTCTAATACGTAATACTTAACTGATTGAGTAGTTTGAGAAGTATTGTACTCTGTCAGACAGTAAGTGCAACCTCTCTTGCAGCATGGAAGAATGAAATATTAGAGCTGATCTCTGGCTTAGCTTGAAATGCTGAGCACTCCATTCAGAAAAGAACACGTTTGACTGTGATACAAGAGTCTATTGCAAGGCCTCATGGAAATGGAGCAGTGCAGGGATTGAAGACTGTAGCCTCTTGAAGTGCACAGAAAGATGAAGCCACATGCTTCTGCACCCTGTAGATTTGAGTGAGATGCAATACAAGATCCACCACTGCTAGAAAAAGTAGCTTAGAAAACATCAAATAAATTGCTTTGTTATGTAATTCATATGTAAATTGACTGCAAAATAAATCAAGTTCTGATGTGCAAGTCCCTTTTTCTGCTACTGTTTCAGACCAACATCAATACAGAAAAACAAACTTTTTTAAAACAGGCAATAACATGTTCATGCATATTCATAAACTTAAAGAACCAGGACTGCTTATATTTGTTTCAAAAAACTCTGTACGTCTAAGCAATTAAAAGTTAAAGTAATACATACATTCCTGAGAACTATTTTTGTTATTAAAATGTAACAAATGTGGCTTTCCCATCTGTGCTTATTATGAAGCAGTATTGTGACGCAACCCTAAAAGTTGCCAAAAGAGCTTTCTTTCTAAACTATGATATTACATTACCTGTCTGCACATGGATATGTTCCATATTAAATGCTCCTGACTGACTCCATGCGTGAACACTTTTATTCTAGAACAAGAGTGGGGAAACCTAACTTTCAGACCTTACAGGAATGAAATTCTCTTTATCAAAAATAACAGTGTCCAAGCATGCAATTAATCGGGAGCAACTACTGATTCATGGAGGGATGAACAAAGTCTGAAGGGCTGATAAACTCAGATTAAGACTGTATGGAGGGACACAAAATGGAGCTGTTTATGTCCTGAATCATAAGAGCACAGACCATTTAATTGACAGAAGCATACTAGTTATACCTCATGCGCCCAAGAAAAGGCTAAACCACTCTGATTCATCCAACTTTTTGATTATTCCAGAAGGAACTGAAGCAAGGGATTGCCTGACACAGTAGTAACCCAAAAGGGATTAGTACACATCTATGCTCTCCAGTGGTTAGGAATTTGAAATGCAGTTTGGTTCTTGGTATCTTATGCTGCGCAGTCAACATTGTGAAAATGGAGTTCTTAGCAAGAGTATTATTAATTTTACTTTCATTTTAATCAAGAGTGTTATACACAATGCTAATACAGGGAGTCCTTTATCGTTAGGTGGAGGTTAATTTAATTTTTACTTCTTTCCACTTCCTCAGTTTTCCTGTCAGTTTAAATAGGGCTTTTCCTTTTAACTCTCATTGTCCCAAAATTACAAACCTCTTTCTTCTTCACTAGTGGTTTGTGTGATACTAGGAAGGCAAAACAAAGAATGCAAGGGCATTTTTGTAAATAGGAAATTTGAAACTGATTGTTTCTGTACATGGCACAAAGAGGCTGCTTCTGTTAAAGATTGGATACAGTTTGGTGGCTCTGTGTAGTATAATCTTGTGCAATTACCTCAGTGTGATTCAGCAAAATAACTCTAAATATGACCATGTAGGGTTCCACGGCTGTTTCTCGTTTACCTTGTTGAAACTGTTTTTCTTCTTTAAGTTAAATAAAAGTTTTTCTACACAGTCAAAATACCAAATATGTGGGTCAAGGTATTACCTAAGTTCTATATCAACAATAATCATATGTACTGTATTTTACTTTGGGAAATAATTTCATTGTGTCCTAGGGTGGTGTGTATATATTCCATATCTTTGTGTTTTGGCTTGTGAATACCAGTCCTTANGGTTATTTTGTTTTTCTTTGGCTCAGCCCCAAATTTGCCTCAAACCTTGACACATTGTTCTACTGAAAATAGACCTTTGTCTCCTTTCCTGTTCTCCTGTCCCAGCCTCTGGGTTTACAGTGCTATAGGAGAAAAAGCTGTCCCAATGTGCTCAAAGTTCCTGATTCATAAAGCTAAGCTTACACCTAAGTGTTCATCGTGCCTGATGTCCCAACAATTCATTCTTAGAAACTGGATCCGGATTCTTGAATTTGGATTGTTCTTTTTGGCTTCCTGTCAGACTTCTTGTGCTTCCTGAGCAAGTCATTCAGTCTCTGGCTGCCTCATTTTTACAATGTATCTCCATTTAGTATATGTGCTTGGAGAACGTGAACAACTTTTATGACGTGTGTAAGTGAAGGAGAATGAATTGCTACTGCTTTGAACCTTGTCTAAAATCTGACCAAGTTTTGAAGTTCCTGTGATTGAGCCACTGATGGCAAAACTGTGAACTAGAGCTCCCCTTTAAACTAACAGCTCTGATCTGCTGGAGTGTGAAATTTTAAGGCGGTAAACAAGTAAAAGGCTTTCAAATGAAAACCATTAAAAGTGAAGGTTAATTTTGGAAATTGGAACTTAGTAGTTACCTACAAACCTAGAATAAAAACAGACAAACAAGAGTAGAAGTGAGTGCTAAGCACCTTTTCCTGCCTGATAAGGATGGTGATCTGCCACCAGATCTTTTAGGTACTGGCAAAATTCCTAGTAGTTGTGTGTGTCATTGAAGGCTGCTCATGGGAAACTGTTGTCAGCACTATCTATTGCACATTATTTTGGTTTGATTCCCAATGTAACTTTTTTCCTTGCCTTCTTACAACAGAAATAGTTCCATGAAGTAAATAGAAATTTTGCCTCTGACTGCAGCAGGACCCATATTTCACCATTCATTTATTATGAGATGCTTTTTCTGTTTGTTTGGGTGATTGTTTGGTTTTGTTATTTTAATTGCTGAAGACAAAATGTTCTTTTAATGGCACTCATTTGATTATTAATCCTTAAATAAAATATGTTTGGTTAAATAAGTTACTGTGAAATAATGCAATTATGACATGTTTCATGAGATATCAGTTTATGGGACTGCAGAGATTCATTTTGTATTGTCTGCCATGAAAAAGATCATCTGCAAATATTTCTGTGTAAGTACCTTCAAAGTATAGTCATACCTCGATCGATATTTGCTGATTACGGGTCTCCTGGGGGTCCCACAAATCACCCAATCCCCAAATACTATTCACGGGAAAAAAACCTGTGAATATGCAAACCCAGGGGCAGGGGAAACCGCGAATATGCGAACCCAGAATACATGAATACTATTTGCAGGGGAAAAACCCACAAATACGCAAATCCGGATGCACAAAAACATGAGGTATGACTGTATATGTACTCTTAGAGAAATAATGTATCACTTTTAAAGTTAAGAACATCATAAATTTATCCACGTTTTTAACCATCTACACATATCTATGGTAGAAAGCCTATAGTTTCTCCATCTTACAAAGCAAGAGTTTTGTGCTTTGAGCTTTAAAAATGCTAAATACATAAATGCATTTCAGTGTGAACTTCTATATGATAAGGAACTCATCTTTAAAATGTTCATATCTATCAACGTTTTCAGAAAAACATGATTTGATGTGAATATTCCAACATATTTGTTTTCTTGCTAATAAACTAAACTGACATTCTGAGAAGACATTCTTAAAGCAACTTCTTTAGATGCTGCTAAATTGTATTTATAATTAGTTCCTAATTTAGCTATACAAGCAGAAGGAAGGAAGGACGCTTATGTTTTGCCAGATATGTGGCTTTTTTCTCTTTTAAATGTAATTCTAGGAGAGTTTTTTGCATTTAGACCATCTTATCAGGCATCCTTTCCTCAGCTACCAATGTGTAGTTATTGCATTTATGCATTCAACTTCTTAGTCAAGTGATGCTATTTTTTTTTCTGCTGCTGCCTGACAGCCACTAATAATAACACATGAGGACAGTCAGACAAAATGAAGACAAATGCTGCTTGTCGCAGCAGAATCATAATGTCTCCAGACTCAGTAAAGACAGTCTAACTGTATGTGGATTCTCCTTATAGCTTATTTAGGCCTGTGGTTTTTCCCTGTGGTTTTTTTTTTTCTCTCTTTCTTTTCCAAAAGCACAAACATTGTGCAGAAATACATTAAGGCAACATATGGGCCTGTTAGTTAGCCAAAACAATGTGGAGCCATGGAGAATAGAGATTGCAATGCACAGATGGATATTGTAAAAAATTAATGAGTGGCGTAACAAATCTAAAAGGTAAATTTTAGTCAAAATTCAAGTAGGAAGCACAGAAAATGGTTAAGAATAGGGATTTACAATAATTTCAAATCACCTGATATAAAGCATTGCAAATATTGTACAGATGTATTTATTCCATTATTTGATAATCATGTTTCATCACGGCAGTAATTATGTCTATCTAGATATATGGCATCAGAAGTAGATTGCTGATAAACAATAGCACTTTTCTTCTACTTGATGTAAACTCTGCAGTATTAAATATCCATATTATTTCCAGTTCAATATTAGAAAATGTCAGTCATTGTGACAAGCTTGGCAACAGCAGTGCATTGAAAAGCCCTCTGTGTAGTGAAGTGCTGGTTTAAATAATCGCACTTCCATGTTACATTACTTTGTTGGTAAAATCAGATTCTATACAGAAAATGAGCAAATAGTTCCCCTCTCCTATAAATTCACTTCTTCATAAAAAACCTGAACAATTCACTGAAACAGAAGAGAATTGCTTTGGCAATAGGCAACATGCAGTGCTTACCCACAACTGAAATCTGATTTGATTTTGCTTGAATGTAATTGAGGGCAGAGTTTGGTATTTAATATAACATTTATATTATCTCTGGAACTGGTGGATGTTTCTAGCTTCTATAAAGTTCTTTATCAAAAGGATTATATGCTGTTGAAATTTTTTTAAATCATAACTTTTTCTCTTTTTTCTGGTTTTTTTCTATTCTATGATCTCAATTATCATAAATGTACTTTGAAAAGCTAATGAACTACTAGTCCATTTGCTTCTCTATTAAAAAAAACCCCACAAACAAAAAAATAGCTATATGTTGATACTGATATATCATTGAGCTTCATTTCTACACTACCCTATCTCACTGTAAAATTACAGCAGTTATTAGCTTAGACAAGGGCAACAATGGAAATACAATATGGAGAGAAAATCCAGAAATGCAGGGGCATTGTGAGCATTGCATGATGTGAATCTGCAGCAAGTGACAGTTGTCCTCAAGAGCTGTGAAAGGATAGGAATATGTCTAAAGTAAATGTCCATTTATTTCTTTTCTCTTTGAACCAGAGGTCTTACTGCTTATCTGAAATTACAGATAATGAAGATAACAGTTGGACAAGAAAGGCATCTGATTCAAAGATGCTATATTAGATTTTTGTTTAGAAATTTTAGGCTGTCAATATTCCCTTGGCTAGGCCAAATCTACAGTCCAAGTTTGTCAAAAGATGGCTTAAAATCATAAGGTGTAGTTCTGTTTTGTGGATGCAAGATTTGAAATCATTCATAGTTCACAACTTTTCTTTCCTTGGAACTACACTAGACAGGAAAAAAATGGAGTTGAAAGGAAAAGGAATGGAGTACCGTTGCAACATTATGTCTCTTTTATCATTAGAGAATTCATACAAAGGCAAGAACTACACCTATATTCAACTGTTTTGTGAGCGGTCCACAAGTTTAACAGGACCGGTCACTAAAATTTCTGAAAGTCTGTCTTCCCTGTATGATCTTAAGAAGAAATGTTTATTGGAGAAATCACAAATTACAGTGAAACATTAAACTTCCACATCTGCTATGGATTTTATTGAAACTTCATTAACAGCCCACACTTTCAAATATGGTCTTGACGTAAAGATGGAAGATGACATTGTGGGTGCTTGGGAAAAGCTATTTTGCATGAAGTCCTGTAAAACTTCATAGAGTTTTACCTGGATAACTTTAATACAGTTGGCCCTCTTGCACTTCGCGCCCCCCATATTGTGGCTTCAGGTCTTAGCGGCATGATTTTTTAGCGATGTAGGAGACCTGTTTCGCAACTGTGCATGCGTGACCTGCTGCGCCGTGGCGGCACAGGGAGTGGCACAAGTGGTGGTGGTGGCACAGGCGGCAGCGACAGCGCGGCTGCCATTCAACACAGAAGTAGGGCTACACGGATCTCGATTAAGACCGTGGGTCTGCATTGTAGGAGACCTGACTGTATATCAAAGGTGCTATGATTTGTGCAACAGGAACAGACAATGTGTATTTGTATATGATGTAAGAGAGACTGAGCAGGCAAGATAGAGCCTGGAAAAGTATCTTGTATCCAATTTATTGAGAAAGGGGTAACAGAGAGAAAGTGGCAGTAATCATGGCATTAGAGGTTTTGGGCTTGGGAAATGCCTAATTTTACTACCATTTTAGAATAAACAGACAAAGTAGATGTTATATGCAAGGCAGTAAAAGAAGGGATGACAAGTCAATCTACATGGTCGAGATGGGAGTCTTTACAAAGTTCTGCTTGAGTAGATGACTAAGAAAGGCAAGATAACAGAAATGTAGTGCAAGGAGACTTGGCAATGTAAGTTCAAATTTGTAATGAGGAAAAGATTCATATATTTCCATTGGAACTTCTAGTATGCCTACTTCTCATGGCAAAATAATTTTGATGCTGTTGCCCAAGTATTTGAAGAAGAGATATCTTTACCTTCCTAAGGCACCATTTGAATTTCAAGAGACTTGTACCAAACCAAATGTCAGAAGTGTTTTATGCTGCTAGCAAAGAACAGAAAAATAGGTGCACACTTGCATATTCAGGTGAATATTTAAGTTGAAAAAAATGCTGTTGAAAATAGTAACAGTAATGTTGTATTTGGAACATTAAAAGAATTATATTAATTCAAATAAAAAAGCTATAAAGCTAAGCATGATTCAAATACAGATGTCAGACACAATCCAGGTAAAATTTCGAACCATAAAGTATTGGGAGTACCTGCAAAATAGAATGATATGGCTTTATTTTAATGCTCATGCTTTTATTTATAGGATTTCACATAGTAATAGCCAACTTTTTATGACAGTAAAATAAAGAACTAATGATTTGCAGGTACACAATCTCATTACAGCAGCATAACTTCAGAGGTGGGACTGAAACCTGTTTGCTATCTATTTTAAGATGAGACAATTCAGGCGGTGCTAGCAATTCACCTTCTAGCTCTATGTTAAGGTTCTCCCTGTAAATTAAATTATTAATTGGCGTGTATGTCTGTTTATTTAATGAGGACTGTGACAGTCTTTACTGGCACATATGTGAGAACAAAAACATCACAGTAGGAGCTTCTAAACTGCCCGGCAAGCCAAGGGGTTAAGCAGTTTGATATGATGTATTAAAAGTAGCGGTTATTAGCAAATGTTGTCTGGCTAGTTGCAACATAAATACCAGAATGTGAGATTCATATATGTATAAAGAAGAAGAAAATATAAAATGTTTATGCAATTTTAAGTCTGTAGTAAAGATAAAAGTTTACTTTCCATGTTTTTTCATTTCCATCCATTTGTGTGAAGACCATATTATAATATGGTTATTCTCTAAATTTTAAAAAATGTCCTGTTCAAAACCCAGCTCCAGCTTTGGCTCTGGCTGTGTGGGCAGGGCTGGCAAGGAGCACAGAAGATAGCACATGGATTCTGTAATGAGGAATGTGCACAGGTCAAAGTCGTGCAGGGCAGAATACACAGAGATCAGCAGGGTGATCAAATTCCCCCCTCCACTGATTTCTTGAGAGCCAAATAGCAACTTCTTAAGTTTTATTAGCCCTTAAGCACCAATAACATGGATAAGAAAGTTTTCAGTTTCTAGGTTCTGTTACTCCAAAAAATATGGATCTGCATAGTATTCAGCCACATTCTATCTGCTTCAGACAGTAAGCTCTGTACAAGGTTGCTTATGGTCCTTAGTTATACATGCACTTGTATAACAACGTGTGTGCTTAAAGGATACAGAATTTTCTTAAATGTCTTTTTGAAATAGTCCATGGAAGACACTTTTGGGTCCTAATCTGGCATCATTGCACTCGTAGAAAATGTCTGTCCTTGACAGTGAGACAAGCAGAATCAGTTCTATCAGCACATACTATGTTTTGACTCCTTTTGTATACCTAATGGATACAATGGCTCAGTGGAATGGGAGTCTATTGAGCTGTAGCATACATATGAATCCTTTTTAGGCTTTTCCTCATAATCCTATTAACCCATACACATATTGCGGTGCTACAACGCCTGAAAAAGTGAAAATATTATATAAGAAACATGAAGTAGCTTGCGCTTTCAAGACTCATTAACATTTGACCTTCATTATCACCTGAATTTTCTGATTACCTAATGGGACTTTGGAAACATAGCTAACTTCAGGCTAATTGCTTTCTCTTTGTATTTTTTATAAGTATCACTACCAAGTTTGGAAAAAAAAATGCAGACATCTAGAAACTGTAAAAAAAATATATTGTGTAAATTTTCTGTAGGCATTTCGACCATTGATCTACCAGGATTTTAACCTATTGATATGAAAGATCAGATTAACTAAAAGCATTGTCATGATATTTCTTGAGAATGCCCAAGAAATAAGTTGAAGTGAGTGCAAAATGACAAAACAGGAACTGCAAAGAAATATATAGACCATGGTAGTATTTTCTAACTCTGGAAGACAATGCAAAAGATTTTTTGCAGACTAACACTCTCTGAAAATTATCACAGAATGGAAATTGATTATGAGTAGATTTAAAATGTAACTGTATGGGTCTATTCAACGACAGATCTGTGCTGCCCTTCAGTTCTATGTTTCTATATTTTTTCATGAAAGAAAAACAGAAAAAACTTCTTTAATGCCATTTCTCTTTCAGTTTAGTATTGTACACATAAGTGCATGATCAATTAGTGTTTCTTCAGGTCCTACATGTTGCTTTATATGTACATATTTGTACTTAAAATAAAAATACAGCTAAACTGATGCTCTTCATAGGCATGTGATACCTTAATGAAGGAAAATGTGAAGATTAGAGTGGTTTTGAAGAAAAATCGGTGGTTTTCCACAGTTTTCTCCAATGTGTCTCATGAAAGTATTTCATTCTTTAAAAAAATAATTACAATTAAACGTCAATGCACAATTTGTATATTGGTTATTTGCTAATATAATTTCTGGGCCTTAGCATATATGATGCTTGTGTAATCTCCGTTTTGTCTATATATTGACTTTGCATGCTTTTCCACTTTCTGTTTCAAAGGAGCCCTCTGCTGGACAGCCTGGCTTGATCTATAGTGTTTGTGTCTATGTGTATGCATGCACCACAAGTAAACATATATATGAAAATATATAATAGATTTACTCTTATTCAGGAGATTCTTTCTTATTAAAGAAAGCATAATCCCCTTGAAATAAAAAAAATTGCAAGAGATACTTTGTTTTCTAATGCTTGCAATGTACGTCAGTTAAAATAAAATGTGTTTTGAAGCTCTGAAGAACTTGAGCACATTGCAAAACATATTTTTTGTTAAATTATTATGGATAATGTAAGAAGTAAATTTTTGCAAGGATAAATAGTTGACTCAGGAAGTAGCATAAGACTTATGCAGTTATACGGTGTTATACTCAGTTGTATACACAGTTATGTACAGTTTCAAGAGTTATACAGTGTAGCTGTTCTGTGCAGTTAATTTCTATATTATGTGAACTGTCTCATAATGGTTTAAATCTTTGTTATTTCTTCTATGTGGTTTAAAATAACTCCAATATGTTCTTTGTTGCCACGTGGTGATATTATTAGTAGGGCTGTAAATTTCATCATAAGCAATGTAAAATACTGTAGAAAAATAAATAAGTACATATAATAAGAGAGTGAAAGAAAATTTAAATTTGCCTAAGTAATGCATTAGAGGATTCACTCATTAGTTTGGAAAGTAGATTTCTGGTTTTCTATTTGTTTTCTTCAGAAAATGGTAAGTACTTTGAATTTTGTCAGGACTTGCTGATACAGCTACTTCACAATTCACCATTCATGGGTTCAATACTTCGCAGAGGTTTTTTTCGTGTCTTTACTGTCGTTACCATATTTACCATTTTTACCGTATGTAGCCTATTTACAGCTACTTTGCAGATTTTGCTTATTCCAGTATATTTCTGGAACCGATCCCCCATGATATTCAAGGAATTTCTGTATATTGAAAAACACAGCATTTCCATGAATGCCATAAGGTATGGTTTAAGATGACGTAGAACAGTGTGCTGTCTTTGTTACATGATGGCAGAGTAGCACTAAAAAGTAATTGGGCTGTTTCTAACATCAGTGATAAACCGAGCATAAACTCCTCAAACTGCTGCAATAGACTTGTAAGTGTGAACTGAACACTTAAGTGCATTGTCTCTATGCCTCAACTTCTCATTAGGAATTTAGAGTTGCTTTAAGATTTCTCTCTCTCTTTTTCTTTCCATAAAATGCCAGGGAATCTCAAATTGTGGCCAGAGGTAGCTTATCTGTAATAATTAAGGGCCAAAAATGACAAGATCGGGCTACATTTCATATGTTGAATGTACTTTTTTTCAGAGAAGTTGAAATAATCATCTTCTCTACTTCTTCATGTCCACCAGAAACAAGTTCTCAATATATCTCTTGTCAAATTTAACAAATTCCTTAGACTGTAGAGTGATTATAGTTTCAAATTTTACTTTTTATATAAGTCTACCTTTAAAAAACCAAAAGTCCATGAAGCTGCCAATTGGAGTCTAGTTTCTTGGGTTTGGGGGGAGGGGGGAGCAAGAGGGTTGGTTTGTGGGGGTTTTTTTGCACTTGATGCCTTTGTGTATTTCAAACATTCATATCTAAAATTAAAAGAGATTCCTCTTTGCCAAGTTGGTTGGTTAACTGCCAAATGAACCAAATAGCATATAAATGTACCATTCTTCTTTCATGATTTTTCAGTAGAAAATGCCTTCGCTGCAACTGTTCCTGCTTTTAATTTGCAGTTACAAACATACACAAACTACCACCACTGCTACTGTCTTTTACCTGCCAACAATATTCAAAGCATTAGAGTAATTTTTCTTCTTCTTCCTGAGCCCTGAAATAAGAGTACATTTCATTATCAATTTGCCAGTGTGGCTCCTAGAGTGGTCAGATTTGATGTTGGATGACATTACAAGCAGTTACTTTACAAGGCTTGGGGGTGTGATCCAAACCTATTGAAATTAATGAAAATACTCCCATTGACCTTAACTGGCTTTGGATTAAAGGTTGTGATTGTGCTGATGTTTCCTGAGACTTTTAATCCAGTAAATCAGGGACAGAATCCAGAACTAATATCCATGTTTCCTACTGTCTAATGCAGAGCACAGGAACTCACGCTGACTTCCCTTTTCTTTTTCTTTCTTCTCTTTTTCGCCTGTATCATCAGAACTGCACTGTCTCCTCCATTACACATTTCATGAATTCTAGAAGATTAAAATGCATACAATAATTAATTATTTTATTTAGATCTAGACAAACATAAGATTCAAATCCTCTGTTTTCTTACAACCTACACCATGTGAGATGCTACCTTTGATCTTTAAATTAAGTTTGGGGAAATACGACATAAATTCTCTCGCAGGGTTAACAAGCACTCTAATTACAATCGGTTTCTGATATGTATGAACTGCATGTATAACCCTTTATATTCAGACCCAGTAATCTTTGCTTCATACAGAAGTACTGAGAGCCCAAATTTCTGAAAAAACAGATGAGTGGATCTGCTGAGTAAAGCAAAAATTCACATACTCTAGTGTTCCATCTTTGACAGTGGTCATTATGAAATACATGGGGGAAGGTATTAGAGTAAAGCAAGCATGTAATACCATTTTCTTCCTATCTTTGTCTGTCTGCACTTTAAGGATTTTCAGAGCCAAATGAAGTGCTACGCTTTCGTGACGGTTTTTTAATATCTCGTTGAGTTTAAGAACTGCTTTCAAATTTGTATAGGACTTTGGCCTCTCCATCTTGCATGTTGACAAGTGATTGAAAATTCACGCTATGTGAAAAAATGCTTTCTTTTGTTAAAACCTGCTTTCATTTAACCTCACTGGTTGCCACCAAGAGTTCCTGGAGGTTGTAGACATGACTGCTCCACCCTTAACTTCTCCAGACCTCTTGTGACTGCACAGTCCTACCTTTTACTCACTTCATTCTTTACAATGTTAAAGAGATCTAGTGTATTTAATTTTACCTCACATAGAAGCTCCTCCATTATTTTGAATGTTGTAATTGAATTTTTTATAACATACCTGTTCAAGACTGGTTGATTGTTGAATTGATTCACGCAGTAAAACACTTTAAAGGGACAGCAAACATTAGATTGCAGTAAGGAATGTGCTGTAGTCTGGCAAGGCCTAGGAGAAAGAACTCCCATTCATTTAGATTTAATTGCACTTTTATGCCTCGCTGATCACTTTTTTTCCCCCAAGTCCTGCTTCAAGCAGACTAGCATAACACAGCTTGCTTAGTGGAAATCACAATCCATGAGATTCTACTCATAGATCTTTCATCAGGTAAACACCTATTTCTACAAAGGAAGAAGTCTGCTCTGAATATGGTGTCTGCTGAGAGAGTACAAAGGTCAGAGTTCTAAATAAATAAATAAATAACTCTGTACTGTGGCTGATGTGCTCTGCCTTCCTGAGTCTCTGCTCTCATAGGAAGAGCAAGTGTGATCCATGTTGTCCTGGAAGTTCTCACTTACTTATTGGCAGGAGAGAGATTCCAACTGAAAGTCGATAAATGAGAGAACTAATCTGGATAGTGACCTCACATTACACCAATCAGAGTGTCTGAGGAGAGAAGCCTGCAGTCCATCTTCTTCACAGAAGGGAGAGGGAGTTAAAGTTTATTGATTTTGTTGTTGTTCCATATCCTCTATCCAGAAACATGAAGATTAGATAATTTTTTAATATAGTCAACTTCAACAGGAGTGTAACTGTTACTATAGCTGTGAGGCAGCCGTGAAATGGAAAAACTATTATTTTTAAGCATTCCAGCATTGTTCTTGCATCATTTAACTGAGAATAAATGGACTTCCAATGTTACTTTTTTAGACTTTAACCTTTCCATCCTGATGATACCAGCTTTTTTCACAGAACAGAGAATCCATCTTTGACTTAGGAAATACCTGAGCCACAGATTGCTTGGGGAGTATTTGAAGAATGTGTAACTCTACCATATTTCCTGCATATCTGCTTTTCCCTATTTTCACAAGGTTTAGGTATACCTCATCACATTTCATGTGATGTATGTACATTATCACATGTTTTGTTCCCTTTTTGCAACTTAAATCTTTGAAATCTGCCTTAAAAGAGGACAGATTATCTTCTTAAGGGCACTTCTGATTTTAAGCAACAGTAGTTTTCTTTATCATGCTATCTTATAAGTTTCTGAGCCTAAGTCAGATATTTGCATGTATAGATGCTGAGTCTCTCTGTAACTGTCGTAAAACTATCTTTGGAGTATCTCTGTGATTTGGGTTATTTGATACGGTCTCCTGTCCATCAGGACAGCAAAGACTGTTCAAGAGTTGCCTCAGCAGTTTTGTTTTACTCTCCCAGGAGAACCTTTCAAACTTCTCTTCCTTTCACAGTGATTCCCGCATATTCGCAACTTGCATATCCGCGTATTCACTTAATCGTGGCTGGATTTTCAGTGAGCTGTGAGACCGCTCACATGTGCAGAATGTCCCAGACCCTGGATTTCGTGGCCAGGAAGCACCAACGGGAACTTCCTCCGCTTTAATGAGGTGCTACAGTGCGAGCCACACTCCCAGGACCGCCGCTCCTGACCTTATTAGTGGACGGTGTGTGGCTACAGGCAGGGAGTAGTTGAATATTCATGGTTCGGTATCTTCATGGATTTCATAACTCGCAGGACCTGCCGAGATCCAACCCCCATCAAATTCCAGGGGGTCACTGTATTACAAAGGGGACTTTTAAAGGGAGATGGTCATGACTTTGAACCTAGATGACATGCATACAGATTATGAGAGAAAATAATTTAAATCAAAACCATAATGATGACAATGGGCATGATTCTTCATGTGGTTATTTGGCAGGACATAATACAATGTGTTTTTCAGCAAACTTCCGAAGTGATGCTGATATATATGGTCTGTATGCTGTTTCTAAGGAGAAAGAAATATAGAAAATCTCTACCTGTAGTTTTAAGAGTGAGGGCCATTGAAATGGGCTGCCCAGAGAGGGAGTGAAGTCACAGTCCCTGAAAGTGTTTGAAAAAAAAATGGATTAAAGACACTTAGTGCCATGGTTTAGTTGTTGAAATGGTATTAGATAATATGTAGGACTTGATCTCAAAGGTTTTTACCAACCTAGTTAATTCTGTGACTCTGTGATTAAGTATACAAAAAGATGCTAATTGTGAGGTAGCAATATTTCAATTTAACTGTCACAGAGTATGCAATGAAGCTATGAAGCAACTTGACTTAAATTATGGATGAATTAAATTTAATACAGAAAAAAACTCAAAATTATATCCCTACTTGGGACAGCCTGTTTTCTTCTTCATATGAATCTTGTTCTGCTTAGATCCTGTGTCCCTGTCATTTCAAAAATGCTTAGCAATTAATGAAAATGTGAAGTTTGTAATGTGGATCTGTCCCTTCTTTGTCAAGTTCTAATTACCTGGATGCTGGATTCCTAAGCACGCCTGTGATAGTCAAGACATCCTGTTAGCCTCAACAAAGACTAGCTGGTTTCATACAAAAATTGTCTTGACCTCTTTCTAGATCAAAGACATTCATTAGATGAAATAGCCTGCTCTACTTGGGTTTTTTGTGAAAGGGGCAATAAACCAAATTTGTCTTCTCATGTCAACAGTCTTTTTCTGTTTTGTAGTAAAATCCCTAAAAATGCTGTGAGTTATGTATATGTCTTCAGACCAGTATGGAATCACTTGTTGGGTAGTGATTATTGAAAATAGTGTTGTCCATGTTGAAGAGAAGAATTAGTATTTTCCTGATGCAAGGGTCTTTTATAATGGTTTCCTATCTCCATATGTTGCCATAATTGTGTTCTTTGCCATTTCTTGCATTTTTAAAAACTTCTGTAGAGTACAGTATTTTGGACACTATGATTATGAGTGAGACACTTGGGTTTGTTGAGAGCAGGCTGGCAAGCTGATAAAAATTAACTACACTCCAAATTTTGGTATTGTACATATTTCAAGGCTACTTGATGTTTGATATCACAAAAGCAAAGGTCTTTTGCAAGTACAAGCTTAGTATCTATTGTTTCTATGTGGTTTTTTTCCAGGAGTTACTGTTCCAAAGATGAATTTTATGCAAAAATTTACTTGTCTTATCTTGATAATACTGTAGTCCTTTTACCCCTTCTATTTGGCTTAAGGTGTAGCAAAGATCTATATTAGTTTAATGTCTTCTCATTTAATTAAAACCGTTCAATAATCGTGTGGTACATCGTGCAGTCAGCAGAATATCTTAGAAAATCCTTCTTTGGATGGTACAAATGTGTAATATTGAGCTGTACAGTTTAATATATTCTTCTGAAGGAGGAGCTGTGCTTTTCAGGACACAACTGCTAGCTTTTATTTTAACCACTGAGGCAAACTGAGTTCATTAGTGAGCATAATAGGATTAGACATGAAAAAATGGACCCAAACTTTCTAATCTCATTTGAAAGGAGGCTCTCCAAAAGCAGAGAAATGCGTTTTTTTCTGCTGTCTTTTTGAAGTACCATTTCACTGAAACTGGCTCAGATTGATAGAATAAGTGAAAGACGTAGATTTACATTCTACAGTGACATTATATCTGACTAAGGCAGTAAGAAGCACTTGCTTTCAATGAAAAGAAAGACATTCCACTTCCTATTAAGTTTCCTCTCTGCTTCCTATTAAGTTCAGGTAGACGTAGTTCCTTGATATAAAAATATGTATCCAACATTGACTTTCTCCTTTGGTTGAGGATACTAACCAAATGAAATGATCTTCAGCAGTGGAGGTTTCTTATTATCTTTCAAACACATAAGTAGAGAAAGTTCCTTTTGAATGAAGTGATATAGTGCCGCAGCACAGCTAACCTTGCCCAGGTGTCTGCCTGTGTGCAAAACTCCTGCTGTTTTCTCAGCTGAAGTGTGCTTGATCTTTTCTCCATCTCCGCTGTTAGGGGTCTATTGTTACGCTCTCATATGAAAGCTTGCAAATGACATTTGGGTGTCATTCTTTTAATGGAAGATTTCAACCCTGTGGATCAAAATGAACCATGCATCAGAAACGGGCTCTTTAAAATTTTAAAGGTTTAACATAAAGAAGATAATTACACAGTCTGATTTAGAATTGTTTCTCTACTTGTCACTCATACTTTTATGAACTAAGTTTGTACTGTGACTGCACATGCCAGGAGTGCTTTTGTATAAGTAATGTAATTGTATCTTACACAAAATTCTTCCAAGATTTGACTTTTACAGAAGTTTGGCATATAAGAAAAAAACCTTTGGTACCTAAGGATTTTCCATATCCATTTTGTTTAAGAGTTCTAGCAATTTCCATAAGTTTTCACATAATGAATGTGCACTGATATATTCTGAGATTTAGAGTCCTCTTGGTTTTTACTTTGATTAATAAATTGTTTTCTTCAGACTAAGGACTGCAGAGTTCAAAAGTTCAACAGTAAAAGCAATATAAAGCAGTCTGCCATTTGAACACTGCCAACAGTGAAACACAGATAACTGGCTACAACTTCAGGTTATTTTTCATCATTTACAGATGGGATTAAAATACTGCTCTACATTTTAAAGTTGCTACTGAGAAATTACCTTACAAGAAAATCTAAGGATTCTAAAATTGTTCTGTGTTCGTCTGTTAGCAAGGTGATTTGTAATGGTTTCTAAATAGTAGTGAGTAGATGCAGCCCTGTCTAACACTGACCTTACCACTTCACATGACTGATTTCATAAGGATCTACATGTAGGTGTTTAGATGTTTCATTGCTTTCGCCTGACACTAACTAATGATGTAGACTGGCTAGACCTGGAGACATGATTAAACAGTGATGTTAATTATTGGCTTCTGTGAGAGACTTGATTCCTCTTTTTCGCAGTATTTCTTATGCATTTACCCAAGTTAAAGGGACAGAAGTGGACGTTTTATTTATAGCATCTGTTAATAGCATTAAGAGTTCAGGAAAAACATTTAAACTCTCAGGTAAAATACATAAGGTCTATCTTCATGCCCCGTGGTTGTGCAAAGACAATATCTTTGTGTGAAGGGAAATGGCAATTTTCTGCAGGCAGTAATCATCTGTACTATTACTTAGATGTCATGTATTGATGATCCTATTCCAATCAAACATATCTCATTCAGAGAGCTTTTGATGGGAGGAATTTTTGGAAGGGTTTAGGAAGGTTAAATCTGTGAGACATGGCTTCCATCTGGAATGCATTAGCTACAAAGATTTATTAGCCAGAGTGCCTCTGCATAATGTTCCATGGAAAGCAAAGCCCTGCATCTAATTTCCAGCATGATGTCTATATGAGAAGTGATCTTTGAAATATCATAGGTGACAATCAAGTTTGTTATAAAAATAGTAAATGCACAGGATTTTCATGGCAGGTATTTTAAATCCCTCATGAGGGCTGCTAAGCAGGTAGTTGATTTGTTGACAAATGATGAAACTGTAGGAATAGCAACATGCCTGACATTTTTAAACAGGATAGACTCTTTAAGCAATAAGAGTCACATCAGGAAAATTATCAACATTTAGTGGTTGCTTAACTCTGTGAAGGATGGCATTAGGAAATAATAGAGGCAATACTTAACTTTCTGTTTCAGTGTTTTCTGGTTAAATCTGTTTCAAGAAGCACTGCTTCTGATCAGCAAGCAGGAGGGAAAGAGCTTTACAGATTCTAATGCATTAACAAAGCTGAATCCCTGCAACTCTAAATTATCATATGTCCAATGACAATTAAAAATTACTAGCATAAGGACACTACTGATCTCAGTTTCACCATAAGCCAAAGGGGGAAGAAAGTGTTGGGGGTTTTTTTGGGTTTTTTTTGAATCTGCAACTACAGGAAATAATTCAGTGTGCCTGCTGGAGAACATTTGTACACAGAATTGATAGGATAGGGTGACTGGGTTTCAATCAAAGGTGAGAAAAAGGTGCCTAAGAAGCTTTGAAAATCTGAGCCATTTAAGCAGGACAGTGAATTACTAAATATTAACTGGTACTGTGAAGGAGAATACTGTTTCTAAAAGACTAGGAGACAGCACCTTCTTTTCTGAAAACTTGATTACAATATATGAAATGTGAAGTTGCCAGTGCTCTTCAAAATTCCCAATAAAAATAATTTCAAATAAATAATTCATGAATCATGATCTACTCCATTCCTGTCTTCTCCCTGGCAGGATTCATGGATGAGTCTTTGCTTGTAGAGTGAGTGCTGGTAGAAGAATATTATACTTAAAAGGAGTATAGATGCAAAGTTAGAACTGTGAATATGGAGTTTGGATATCTCAGTTGCGTTCTCAACTCTTCAGAGAGAAAGGTTTTATAAACCTTTAATCTTTAATATTTTCCCATTATACTCTTTCCATTTGTGATGTTGAATGGATGGTGCTAGGACTCCTTTTTCAATTGTGTAATAATTATTAAACCTTTCCTAAAAGGAGAGAGAAGTTAGAGGTAAATCACTTTCTGTACTAGTAGAATAATCCATTTCTGACATATACAAATGTTATGGATTCAAGATAACTTTCTGGCTCTTGGGGTACTTGTGTCTGTTGAAAATTTTTTTTCATTTCTCCAGTTTGAGTGGGGGAGGGAGGCAGCACTTTCTCATGTCCACATCACACTCATCCTTCCACACCCCCAGTGGGAAAGGGCAGTCAAAAGAAAATTTTCCTTTCTTCTCTCCTCAGTTGTTTTGGTTTTTTCCCTTTTTCCCTTTTTTTATTTTTCCCCCCCTTTCCCCCTCTCTCCCTCACTTTCTGGTTGGGATGAGGTGGAAAATACATAGATGGATGGATAGATAGATGGCAGATAAATAAAAGTGGGTTTTTTCCCTCAATCCATCACGCCTAGTTGGTTTTGTGGTTTTTTTTTAAATAAACCATAACTGTCTTCGATAAACTGAAGACATTAAAATATTTGTTTCTACAGACTCTTGTTGCTGAGCTAGAATATTAAAATGAATAAATATTTAGATGATTTCTAGATCATGTTTTTCATGTTCATGTGTTTGTGTGTACTTATTTCTGTACACATGAATATATCAAAATTTCAGAAAATATAATGGGTTTTATATTTTCTTTTTAGCATGTATTAACTGAGAAATACATCTCATCTAATGCAGATAGTTTTAGAAAGTTTGTCATCTCTTGTCTTCAGAAGTCTTGGAAGCGTATATAATACCTGGAACATGCTAGTGAAGAAAGGCCCCAGGAATCTGCTATTTGCATCAAACAATAGGATTTTTTGTCTCATTATTAAGTGTAAAAACACAGAGGTGAAAAAATGTGAAGGGCAACAATAACTATCCAACTGATTTACAGTTTTTAAATTGCTAATTCCTTTGGCAAAGGTTGGGAGTTAAAAAATTCAATATTACTTCAGTTTTCTCAGGGAGTTTTGTGAGTTCAGAAAAGGGTGTTCAATCCGTTTCTTCCTATCTGGAATGAGACAAATAAGAAGATTCTAAGAAGACAATCCACTATATTGAGCGCTGTAAGAGTCATTCACAGCAGAGCAGAGTGCTTTCTCTACCTCTTTTTCCTGTTCTGATTTCTGTTCAGGTGGGATGTGAGGTTCAGGGAACTACTTGCTTCTTAGAACTCCTCTCTCTCCTTATTTATAGTTATTCTGTTCAATAGTATTGGAGAGTTATCAAGACATTCCTGCTTCTATTTGAGCCTACAAGTGAGATGGTACTGACCTGTATTTCCATTTTGGTGTCTTTGACTGTTACAATTTGTTGTTTAAGAGTTAGTCGTAGGTTTATTATTACTATTATTAGTACTTCCTTCTATGTCATCCCTGAAAGCGCAAATAGTACAGGAGGATAAATCTGGGGAATCATGGTCATTACACAGGCATGTGGTCTTTAAGTGGATAGACCCATTCATGGCAGAAGTGAATGTCTAGACAACAGGTAAGACTTCATTATGATTGTTTCACCATAATGAGTTTTTCATATCTACTGTGGATGTGCAAGTCTCAAGGCAAACCTGAAAGAAACTGTTCAGTTTGTTGATGAGTTACCCTTAAAGAAGGATAAACTTCCTCACTTGTTTCAGAAGGATACCCTGGTGTCACAGGTTCACAGGTCATTCTGAGTTGGAAGTGTCCTGATAGGAAAAGCAGAGAGGACTGGAAAGAAATGGGTTGTGCCCTCTGAGTTAAAACAAAGAATTGTTAACTGTACATTGTAAATTTCTATTGTATCCGGCAAGATTCTGGAGGGATGTAGTAGGTTGATCTTGGCTGGTGAGCAAGTGACCACCAAGACACTGTTACTCCCCTCCTCAGCTGGACAGGAAACCCTTGTGGGTCAGATAACTTCAGGGAGAGATCGCTCACCAGTTACCATCATAGGCAAACACAGGCTCATCTTGGAGAAATCAATTGTTCTGATTACCAATCAAAACAGAGTAGGATAGTGAGAAGTAAAATCAAATCTTAAAAATACCTTCTCCTCCTTCATCCTGAGCCCTACTTCCCTTCCAAATTCTCTACTTCCTCTCCCCCAGCAGCACAGGAGGATGGTTGCAGTCAGTTCATCACATGTTGTCTCTGTTGCTCCTTCCTCCTCAGGGGTACGACTTCTTACCCTTCCCCTGCTCAAACATCGAGTCACTCCCATAGGAAACAGTCCTCCACAACCTTCTCCTGCATGAGCCCTTCCCACATTTCCCTGATCCATTTTAGGTCACTTCCACAGGGTGCAGTCCTTCAGGAACAGACTCCTCCAGTGTGGGTTCCTGTGGCGTCACAAGTACTGCCAGGAAACCTTCTTCAGTGTGGGCTTCTCTCTGCCTGAGGCCACAGGTCCTGTCAGGATCCTGCTCCAGTACAGACTTCCCTTGGAATAACGACCCCTTTCAGGCATCCCCCTGCTCTGGAGTGATGTCCTTCACAGACTGAAGGTGGATATCTGCTCTGGGGTGGACCTCCACAGGCTGCAGGAGAATCTTGACTAAAGAACTTGAAGCACCTCCTGCTCCTTCTTCTGCACTGTCCCTGGTGTTTACAGAGTCTTTTCTCTCACATATTCACATTCCTCTGTTCTCTGGCTTCAATTGCTCATGCACACTTAAATCTCTTATCCCAGAGGCTGTGCCAACTGTTACTGACCTTGGCCAGCAGTTGGTCTGTCCTGGAGCAGGCTGGCATTGTCTCTGTCAGATATAGGCAAAGCTTCTAGCAGTTTCTCACATAACCCACAAGTTTAGACTCCATTGCTACCAATACAAACCCATTGCAAAGACACTTTTGTGAAAAATATTCCTTGTGCATTTTTCATTCACTTGTTTACTGAGATAAGTGCATGGTAATGGAAATCTTTGGAACAAGTGACTGATGTACAGTTTATATAGTACTTTCAGTTATTTATCCTATTCTCAGTCCGTTATTTTTAAATTAAATTTTTGTTCAGACAAGGTCCAAAAGAACTCATCCTCATTGTGTTAGTGTGGTTGTGTTTTTTCTAGGAGAGGCAACTGCAGGATGCAGCTGGCAGGAAAGAGAAACTTGAAACATAATACTATAACATTTATGGGGCAGATTTTCAGCTGTGAAAATTGCTTGGCCATTCAGTCCTTCTTCCCCATCCACTTCACTTCACATCTGCCACCACTTTCTGCTTCTGGTTTTTAGTACGGGTATCATAGAAATCATAGTAAGGAGCTGACTCTCCATAATTTGTCGGCGTGTTTTAGGTATTAAGCTTTTAGATAGTATCCTTCCCCTCCGGAATCCCCAAGAGAAGGCAGCACTGCATCTTGAAATTATTGACCTCCTCTTGTGATCAAAGGTCAAACTCAAATACTGGTCTTCAGTATTGAGGGAGTCCACAGCAGAAATCTGCACTAAATTAGCCAACAGCAACCTTGTTATAAATAGAAGCTGCTATAGAACAGAGTTCATGTACTTTTTCTATGGTATACAGCAAGCTTCTACAGCAAGTAGTTTTAAATGTGAAAATAAGTACTCGTATTTCTAGATGTCCCACATGCTATGGACTAGCTTTTACTGGTTGTACATCATCAGCTGCATTTAGATTTCGTTTCAATTGCTTACTAAGCATAATCTCATTTGTAATTCACTGTAGTGGGAAAGTTATACACTGCTAGGTTGCTATCTTGCCTTAAAACTAAAAATATCTCAGTTTTTGGAGCATCTGTTTTGTATATTGTGAAATCCATCAAATGCAAAAGTTATTCTCAATTCCTCAAATTCCAGAATCTAGAGTTCAGTTCGTGGTGGCATGTGGTGTGGAGCTGAGAGAAATTTGGCACTTAATGCGTGTTTACTGATTCAAAGTATTGAATAGCATATATACTGGAGCACGGAAAATGTCCTTTGTAAATCAGAACAGTGACTCTGTTAATATAAGCAAACCTAAAGCATGTGTTGAATGCTTATCAGGCATTAAAATCAATAAGTAGTCTTTTTATTTAAAATTAATGATTTTCTGTGTTCTCCAAAAGTCAAAATCTCTCAAAGTTGTCTTTGTTGCTTCTGATTTCTCCCAAGAGAATAAGCAGGGTGTGATAAATCATCACACCCACAAAATAAACAAAGTGCCTAACAAAAAGACTTGAATTAGATTTAAAAGAGGAAATTCTTGACTTAAATATCTTCAATATTTTGAAGCTCTAGTTTTAAAACTGGAAATGTAAGATTAAAAGAAGACCTGGTGCAGTTCTAGCCTAACAATATTGCATAGACTGTAGAAGAGCTTTAACACTGTCTTGACATAAGAATGAGGTCATGCTGTTGGATTAAGTCATCTGACTCTATCCCTGCCATTTATTTGATCAGTCTTTTATGGGTTTGCTTGATAATGCTGGGATATAGAAAATTTAAATACATAAAAAACATCAGCAGAATAACTAAAAGCAAAGAGATTTTTTCACAATCTTCTCTGAAAAATAGCAGACTACATTTTATTTATCAAAGGAAAAATAAGAGAGAAAATGAGTATATAAAAATTAAACATTGTAAAGGACATTATTGTGAGGGATAAGATGACTAAAAGAATTAAAATTAATTTAAAAACTGTTTAAACACAAAGAGAAGCGTTTGCAAACATCCTTTGTTCAGGTGGCAGTGTAAGTGAAAGAGAGGCTATCTCTGGATGATGGTGCAAGCCTGCAAAAGGAAAAACTATTACTGATAAAAAGTGTGTATTGTTCTACTGCATATAGTGCAATGTTCACTTTTTTCATGTAATGATTCATCCCTGTTCATATTGCAGTAGAGTTTCTACTTTCTTCTCTTACAGACAGATTTGTAACAAATTTGGACATTTCTGTCCCGTGACTTTCTTTTTGAGCATGTCTCTTAGAGGTGTTATCCTATATTTGTGTAAAAGCTTTCACTGACAAGAGATACACAATACTGTACCTCAAAACACCATTTGCAGTTGAAACACAATGTAACCTTTCAGAAAATTCACCCAAGAAAGCTTTGTGGAACAAATATCTGTTAGTAAGGATGAAAATTTTGAAGCTATGACCCATACCTACTAAGAATAATTGAATAGTGAATTAGCTGTGAGATGCCTACACTCTTATTTTGGGCAGTTATTGTCTTATTCTGTTAAGAAAACAGAGATATGAAATTAAAATGTATTGTTACGAATCTAGAGAGCGAGAGGAAAAAATCCACCTGTGTGAACTATGAGGTAAACTATTAGTTAGGTAATAGGTAAACTATGACTCAGAACTAGGTTCTAACTATGATGTTAGTAGATAAGGCAATAAATTTACCAATCTGAAATAAACATGTCTAGCCCTGAGACAGCAAACTACTACAGGATTCATAAGAAATGTTCAGACTAAGAGAACATTTCTCCCAAAAGTTAAATTCTTTTGAATAATCTGACAGAACATGGTTAGGGTTTGGTTTTTTTGAGATGGTAGTAGCCCTTTTAAGCCATAGAGCAGAAGGTGTTATGCTAAATAAAGCCCTTAGAATGTTTGGATGAACTTCTTGCCTTCTCTTAAAGAAAATTTGACATGTTGACACTTCTTCTAAAATTTTGATCTATGATAATCCACGTAAATCCCACCGAGTCAGTTAGTTGGTGCATGATTTTCTCTCAATTGTAGTACCCGAGCACCCTTTCTTTTCAAGCGCTGGTGACCTCTGAGCAGGTCAGTCTGCACCTTGCTAGTCTCATGTTGGCATATCTCCAAAAGGCAAATAGGTCAGACTTCTGTTAGTGAGCCAAAAGTAAAGTTCACTCTGAATGCTTAAAAAGAGAATAGAGCATTCTGCAGTGAATGTTATTCTGACACATAGCAGGAAGTGCCAGAACTTAGTATGGGAACTTCCCAGTGCACAGATAATAAGTTTCATTCAACCTGATTGCATTCAGCAGTAGCTAATGTGCTGGTTTTTTCTCAGCTCGCCACAGTGTTTTTGCAAGGTTCTGTTCTGCAGTGGTATCATACAAATAATTCTCACAGACATTAATGGGAGCTCCTGGAATACGCTATTGAGCTCATAAGGTTAATATCATAAATAGACGTAAACATCAGTGCAAGGCCTGAAAGTGATTTGGTCTCTATTTCTTGCTTTATCTAAACCTCAGCTTTTAGTTTTGTGCGGAAATCTGTATTACTCTTTGGAATACACAGATTCTGGCTGAGTTCATTAAGGGCTTTACACCAGAACAGCACCCAGTGATGATAATGTACTGCAGGATTGGGCCTATGGAGACCCAAAAGTTTTATTTATAATAATATAATATATTATGTATATTGTATTTATAATATATATGCACATATATATATAATAATAATTTATAATAATTTGAAGATACATCAAAATCAGTTCTTATTTCAGTGGTAATAGCAATAGAACTCCCTGTAAGAATTAAAAGACTCATTATAAGTTTTTCTTAATGGTACAAATAGCTTTTTTAATCCGGCCAAGCCAAAATACTAATTGTTTATTCAAAGGGAATTTTTGAGGAAAGCCATTTATCAGTGTCATATCCAAAAGCAGTTCTACACTTTCTTCACAGATAGAATACAAAATATTATATTTTTCATATTCATACATTTCTTAGTGTCTGTGTCTTGAAAATTAGGAGATACTGCATGAAGAAACATTCACATGATTAGCTAAATCTGGAGCTCCACAAGTTAGTTTATGAGGTGGAACATTTTCCTTGTCGGCAAAATATATTTCTGAGAAATAAATATATTAACAAATAGTTCTTACTGAGGAAAACAATCAAAACAATGTTAAGGAAATATTAAATAATTCCAGGAAGAGTGCAGCCAGTCTAGCAAAATATATTTGTCATTTATTCCCATATGCATTCTGGAGACTGGAGTCTCCAAAAACGTAGTTGAGCTGTCTTTGATATGTGAGCTTTTCCTTCAGAATTTATATCATTCTCCAGTACACGGTCACTTATTTCATGAAGATCATTGGTGCTCAGTATCTCTGTAATATCGGGCCTCATCTCAAATGTGGTTTAAATAGGTCTGTAAGTTCAGTGTTGTGTTGAGGCAGCTATGCAGACAAACAGAACAATACCATAGGGACTTGTTTTCATAGGAAAAAATACTGTATTCCTCTTAACTGAAGGTCTTCAAAGTGACTGTTATGAACATGTTATTGTTTTCTCTTAATATTCTCTGTGAATTGCATGCTCATTGAAACTTTCTTTACTCTTACTAACTCTTGTGTAGCTCTTAGTGGTAAAAGGGCAGGATGTGTTGTGAAAAGAAAGGCTCCACAGAGAGCTTTTTAATGCCTCTCTTCACTAATTTTAAGAAAACCAAAAGTTGCAGAATGCTTTGGTGAGTTACAATGATACAGTGATTTGGTGAGTTGGAAAGATTTGTGGTGATGCATAATCATATGAAAATGTATTGATAAGAATTAATTAGTTCTCTAAAAACATGTACGTAAAAAGGATTTAGACTAGAAAATTATGGAAGAAGAGCAGAGTTGTGTTACTAAGAATGACCATGAAGCAGGAAGTTTGCGTAATACAGAAAATTAATTTTGACACATTACAATACATCCAAACTATGTTCATTGTAATTCACTTCATGGTGAGTCACTTAATAGGAAAATACATATCATTTATACTGCTATCCTTCCTGCTTTTAAACTATAATATCCTTTTCTCAAGGACTGTTTGTCAATTTCTCTGATCTAGAGTTGATTTCATAAATTAAGTAAGCCAAGATAGTAGAGTTATGATTACAAGAAGAAGAGAACAAACAAATATTAATCTACCACTCCAACTTCTTTCCAAGGTCCTTTCCAGCCTTATCTATACTGTGATACTGCAACTCAGAGTTGCATACAGTGTCTTTTGTTCATTCATCCTCATTGTCTGTAAATTTTTAAATCAATGTAGTTTTTTATGACACAAACTGAGATATATCTCTGTGGACATTTGAACTGCCGGAGGGTAGAAGGACCCTTCAGGAGGACCTTGAAAGGCTAGAGAAATGGGAAGATTTCAATAATATGAGATTTAACAAGACTAAGTGCCGGGTTCTTCACTTTGGACATAACAATCCCATGCGTTGCTATCGGCTGGGGTATGAGTGGCTGGAGAGTGGTGAAATGGAGAGGGATTTAGGAGTAATGATTGACAGGNTGTGGGTTCGATCCACGGGTGGGCATTTGGTTGGGAGTTGGACTAGATGATCCTATGGGTCCCTTCCAACTCAGAATAACCTGTGAACCTGTGACATTGTCACATAAGCACTGCAGCCCAAACACCATGTATGCTGTGATACTGCTCCACTTTCTCTTTTCTCCTTTCTCCTTTCTGTTATTTCCTTCATACTTACATAAAGTCTTCAAACATTGTTTCACCTGTCTTAGTTCCCTTCTGTTACTAGTCCTTGGCATTGATTAATGTGGATCATGTACCCATTAGGGCAGTCTTTTCTCTGGACTACATGTATCGTTCATTCACTAGAATATCCTTATTTGCTCCTGTGCTTAGAAATGAGGCTGTCAATAATATTTTTTTTTCTTTTAAGTTCTTAGACCAGTACATTATAAGTTTGGATTGGGAGTTGCATCATACGTTGTTTCTTTCTTGAAACATTTCCAAGAGACTTTTTCTTTAGGTGAATATTTATTTTCCTAGCCCTTTCTTAGTCCTTTTATTGCTCACAGCACCACAGGTCCATAAACAATATCAATTATAGATGCAAGGTTATTGCTGGAGAGCCTGGATATTGATCTCACATAAGTTAGAAATGGTTGAAGGAATGAACTTATTTCTTGGCAGATGTCCATATTATGAAGCAATCAACATAAATATCTTCAGCCTGTTCTTTTCTTGACTCATATTACAAATATTAGGAGTTGAAAAATCAGAGTGAAGCAATATTGCATGCAGAATTGAAACACATTAGGTAGCCAACCTGTGAGGAACCACATGATATCTCTGTATAAAAATTAAAGATGTTAGCCTCTAAGGCTGCCAGTTTGATTGTTTGAAAAAGGAAGATCTTAAATAACACAGTCCTTTGAAAGGACATGTCATCCTTAGTGTAATCATCTTTCTTAGGGTTTCAAAACCTAAAGTATTTGCAGGTAAAGATACTGAGTGTCAAGCAACATACGACAATATTTCCATTTCTCATATTTTCTTTAACTAAAAAAAAAAAAAAAAGATTTTGCCATTGATTTTCATTTTTTTTAATTGATTCTTTGGTGTCAAAAATATTAATAATTTAATCCAAATGCTACACCTAAAGATTGATGCTACTTTGAAACTATTTTTAATGAGGAATTGCAACTCAGCCAACCTCAATTGCTCAGTTGCAGCTTGGGCAAGTAGAAAAACGCTGATGATTGATCTACGTAGGAAAGCTGGCATCAGTTTGCAAGCCCTCTGGGTGGAGGCAGAACATCTAGCAGGAAGAATTAAAAGGGAAAAAGGAGAAGAAATGTTTATCAACCATTTAGTAACATTTTATGGTAGCGTTATGGTAAACTGGGAGATGAATGCCTACATTCATGTATTTTGTACTTCCGAGGCACATTAACATTAAATCAGGCTTAATACTACATACCAAATGTTCCGTAAATAGAGAACGAAGTGAATATTTGTTGATTCTATATGCTCTGAATACTGCATCAAAAGTAGTGCTTGAAATATATAAAATGTTGCAAAATAGAGGTCAGAATTATGCAAATGCCATGGTAATACAAAAATATTAAGTCACCAAATGACAGGATTACAACTCAACTATCTTCAGTCCCTAGGAACCTTTCAGCTAAGCTTATAGTAAATAAAACACCAGTTCTACACAGGAGTCTGATTACAAATTTAAACATTCGTATTATTAGACCTGCATGATGCATTTTCCTCTGGAGTCTGAGGTTAAAATCTGATTTAGATTACTGGAGAATATTAGTGTAGTTGTCCCAGCCTAGTCGATGCTTCATTATATAATAAAATCTCCTCTCAATCCTGAAACCAGTCAGTGTGATTAACATGTTCTCTTTAGAAAAGCCTAGGATTGCAATAGTCAGAGATTAAAGTAAATTGCCAAGCCTGTATGAAAAACATGCTCATTACTTTAATTTTCTCTGCCTCTGTTTCTGTCTCTCTCTCTCTATTTGCCAATTTCTCTGCAAAAGTCAATATTCAGTGTGCTAGTAATTTGGATAGAGAGCGATGAACAGGTGGAGTACAGGTGTGCATTGAAAGAAAAGGGCATAAATGAAATATATTTCAAAGTCAAACCATGGAATGAAGATCTTAGTTGACAATATTCAGTAATCTCTGCTCTTCTTTTTTTTGCTTTTAAGAACTCTGTATGTGGTGTATTTATTTGTGTTTTCTGTGCAGGTACAAACATTGTGGAGTTTATTACATTATTGGAGTTAGTAGAGAAAAGCTCTTTTTCAGTAACTGTTTTACTTCTGTTATTGATCCTGTTCTACTATTCAGTTCATTTTCTATAATTGTGTAAAATAGTGTATATTGCAAGAATTTAATGACAATCTATATCTACCCAAATACTATGAAGATAATAAAGTCTTTTCTTGTCAATATTATCAATTTTTTTCTCTTATTTTATTATCTTTCCTCTTATTAGATTTTTAGGCAGGCATTTCAAATTCCTGAAGACATAAACTATGTAGAGCCAAACCACTCTAAAGGCCTAACACATCAGTAAATGTCAGTAAAGTGTCACCTCTTTGCATCATAACTGCAGTTCATTTCTCAACATTGACAGTGATGCTTATACTGGATAAGGATTGGAATGGGCATATTTCCAGATCTTAATTACATCAGGCATAGGGATGAGGAACAGTCTTTTTCCTCATGGGGAAGGGAGAGTAGAGCTAAATTTGGCCATCTAGAGCCATGTGCATCCCTGTTTATCTGGAGATAATAGGATTAAGTTAAGCTATGGGACTTCCATAGCTAGAGCTGCCTTGCTGGCTTCAGCAGGGGTCTAATAAGGATAGATATAATTGGGTAAATGGTGAATAAAGGAAAAAAAAGTACACAGTATAAGCAGTATGCTTGTGAATAAATGATGGCAAATTGGACTCCACCCAATCCCTGCCGAGCTAGTTAAGATATAGCGGCACATGCAGAATTACAGACTGAAATGCGTATCTTCCTCATTTTCTAACTTTTGCCATCTTGTCTCAAATCTTAGATATAAAGTATCTTTTAAAGTTTAAAGGGAATGTTGTCAGGGCGAATTGCAATATTTGTCTGGTATTAAACCGAAGCCTTTTAATGCTGTTTGTATAAGGTTGAAGATGCACAAAATATAAGTTGCTACAAGTACATGCTGTGCAAATGGGGTTTTGGTTTTCTGACTCACAGCAACTTACTGAATTTAGTCTGTTAACAGCTTAGCACTTATCTGCACTTTTTTCCACCTCTCAATGAGAAGAACAAATACAGAGAATGATGGAATAATTAATTAGATCATTCACTGCCAGATACTCAATTTATTTAAATATAGTTCTAATTTGTTTCTGTTTTGGTGGTGTTTTTACATACATTTAAGAATTATTTTAAGAAAACATTACAGTAGATAACTAGTAACTATATATCAAAAAGAATCTGTATTTTCTGTCAAAAAATACCCTAGAAGCCTTTGCCTGATGTAGAAGACATAGTCATTTAATTATAATTTATTTTCATGCTTATGACCTATAGTATGCTATTGTGAATATGAAATAACCTGTATCAGTGGAGTTCCTCCACTCTGGTTGCAGACACAGAGCAGTCATATCCATGAAATTTGCAAAAGTTGGTCTGGAGATGTGGAAAAAGCTTCAAAATCCTGCTGTAGACTAAGGACTTGATCTACCTTAACTTCTTCCATTTTGTGGAGGAGTGATGTCAATATGATGCTGTCATACCTCGGGAGTGACTGTAAATTATTAGGATGCTGTTGTAGGTAGAGCTAGTTTTAGAAAGAGATAGTCTTGTTTCTGTGTTTGGTCTCCTTTCCTTTGTGTCTTGAAGAATGCTCTGATTTTGAACTGTTGTTGCTAATGGTCAGATTGCTATATCCATATGCATATTTTTACTTACCTGCTAAAAGGTTTGCACATGCCGATGCATCCTTTGTAAATCTGAGCCTGTGTTAAAAGTTGCAGCTCCCTATGTGACTATGTATCAGAAAGCAGCATTGGTATATTTATAAGCAAAGTCATACAGAATGACAAAAACTTTAAGAAAAAAAATTATAGAAAGACAGCCAATATAGTTAAATAGGAATAGCAACATTGATGTTGCTATGAGCAATAAACTGAAGACTTCGGAAGAAATGGAAGCAGCCTGTTTAGTAGAGGTCTGGGAGATCTGTTAGCGTAACCAGGAAAAACTTGAAAGGATAATTAGAAGACCTAAAAGAAATCCTCAGTGTTGCAGTGTGGAATATATCAGCAAACAATAAAAGGTTTCTTCAAATATGTTTGCCTTAGACAGAAAGTAAAAGAGAAAATTAGTTCACGAGAAATGAGTGATGGGAATTGGAGACAATTTGTTAAAGGGAAATAGAGTTTTGTTTTCCTTTTGCTTTTACAGACTCTTCTCAGAGATCTTAGGGTATGAGTTCTATAGCATATGTAGATATTGAAGCAATGAACAGGCTGAAATTGTAATGTGGGTAAAGAATCAAGTACAAATCCATGTTGCTACCATTAGATATTTAGTGGAAATTACCTACTGAAGTACATACAGATATTTTTATGAAGAAGAAATAAAGGTAAACAGATTGAAGACTGCAAACATTTTTTTAAAAGAAAAAAAGGCTTCTAAAATACATTTATGCCTCTGGTCATAGATTTTTTGACAAATAGAATGCACCTATAACATCATGACCTCTTTTAAAGGAATTGGGTAAACAGTAGCTACTTGTTAATGGATTCAAATCAAATATGCATCAGGTAGCTTAATTTCAGGTCTCGGGTTGCACACAAAGGGGTCGTATTTCTGTGTGTACATGTTTAAACTTGGGGGATGTGCCTAGCTCTGTTGAAATTTTCAAGCCTTTGCAGATAGTCCTGTTACAGAATATAAGAGATGGCATGTTTGTTATCTATTGTACCTGGATTTGCAGGTGTTTCAATGCTGAAAAGATTTAAGGAAAGAGTCAGGGAAGAGAATGAATATGCTATTTGCATTCACTCAGTCTCTTTTATGGTACAGACTTTTGGGAAAATATTATTAATTATTAGCTTAGAAATGTTTGAAATCTACTGATATGGGTAGACAGGAACATATAACAAATTAATAGAGTTTATCACCTAGAAAGCCTTCATTAGAATTAAAATTGATCCCATTGAAATCAGTAGATGTGCTACTGACTAGATAGTTCTTGTCCTTTCTTTTCCCTTGAATTTACAGCAGTAAAATAATTTGTTTTTTATCTTCTTTAATCTGGATTTTACTTGTAAATACAGTCATACCTCAGTTATTCATGCAGTCATATTTGTGTCTTCTCTTATTCATGGAAATTTTTCCCACAGTCTTTACTCAGTTATTCACAGAGTGGTGCTGTCCCACACTGCCGTGGCAGATGGCCCTGGCCCTGGCTGGCCCTGCCTGGAGTCAGGAAGACTTTAACAGGGACCCAGGACCCAGGTAGGGCCTGGCCAATAGGGTCCTGGCAGCCAGCCTGGACTTGCCAGCACATATCTGTATATGTGCATATGCAGGTATTCGTAGCCTCAGGCAGAGCACTCCTGCCAGTGCTAGCTGCTGCAGTTAAAGGGAAAAAACCCCAACTCCCTCCCTTCTCACTGCTGTAAGGAGCTTGAGATGTTGCAGTGTTCCAAATTTGCCATATTTCTGGCAGTAATTTGCCATATTAATGTCCGACCCGTATTCGCGGATTAAAGGTTCTGCAGGACCTATGGGAAACCTGTTATCTGTGAATATGGAGGGATGATTGTATCTTGTATTTTCAGAAAGATACGCCTTGAAAAACTTAATGTGTGAAGCATTAGGAAATCCCTTATTGTCTTTATTCTAGATAAGGCAACAATAATTTCAGGACAGTAAGCTAAGAACCTTGTAATTGTATAGCAACTCCCAGAACAAGAACTATATAAATATAGTTGAATTCAGTGAGTTTATTGTATTAAGATTCTTGTCAACTATGCACCTGCATTCGTCTAATCTGGAATTGTCCCGGACTCTTAACAGATCTGTCCCTAAACAACGAATCATGGTGGCAAGAAATCCAGTATCTTTGTTACGAATCCCTATATAACAGAATCCCATTCACTCTTCAACCAGCTTTTTATTATCTCCTTGGATTAGCTTCAGGCTCAAAATTAGCAGAAAGACGTTTTGTTGGGATCAGTGTAGTTCTTGAGGTATAAACCTTGTGAAGGACATCTGTATCACTGGGGAAATTCTATATAGTTGTAATATAATTTATCCAATTTAAAGTGACTTAAATTTATGCTAACATCAGGGACTGCATTCAGAAATAACTCATCAGTTCGATTCATAGTGTTTCATTGGATCTTTTTAGTAGTTTTTCCTTCTTTTAAATTTCTGCTGAAGTTATTGAGTATATAAAAACATCAAATCTAAAAGAGAATTTCGTCCAGCTTCAGAAGTGTCACCTCTACTCCAACCCACACTCCCTCACCAAAAGATGAAGCTTACAAGCAGCATGCTCAAATTTGAAATGTATATATGTAATGAAAACTAAAGTTCAATTTTTATTATTTTATCTAATTCTCTGATTTCTTAGAAGGGTTTTTCACAACTCCTTCGGTTCATGGGAAAGACCTTGTCTCCATGAATATTTTTCCAAAGAGTCTAAAATTAATAATAACATCAGAAACAAAGACAAGACCTGAATATTTTCCTTATCATAGTAATACTCAGAAAAAGATGGAACTTGTATTCAGAAGTGCATGCTTGAATTATACTCATTATTCAATTATACTCAGCTTATATCTGCTATTACTGTCAGTATTATTACAATTGGAGCTCTGAGAGTCATGATCATGAGTATAGTGCCAGATGCTGCATGAGAATGGACTAGCAAATGGCTCTGCTCTAAACAATGCCCAAAAAACGGTTGACACCATTGTGTATTACATAACATCAATTCTACTGGTCTTAGTGCTGCGTCAAGGGGCTGAGGAGGCCACTAGACTTTCTAGTAAAACCTTATACATGTTCATTTCTGGAACCAACTTTTATCTAAGTTTCAATATTACATTTTTGGCCACTGTTCCCACCTTATCCCAGAATCTCAGTGAGGCAACAGACAAATGTATCCAGAAGTTAATAAACACTCCTATTGTCCAAGCTATCAACATTATTGTGATGAATTTGGAAGTGTGTTTGTAGTTTTGCCTTAGATCACTACTGGTATTTGGTGCTTATTACCTACAGGCTTGAAAGCATACATGCAAAGAGAGTAACTGTCTGAAAGGTTTAATGATACTTGTAGAGCAGTCAACCATTATTTCCCTCTGACGGATTCTACTACCTGAAAGACTCAGGTTAATATAATGATTGAGTGCTTCCATTTTATCCCATATGCAGTAGTGGTATTGCTCTGTATATCATATGTAATATTATCTAGCAGTTATAAAATGTTTTGCATGTGAACTATGCTTTATGACCATTGACTAATTAATCCTCGCAATGGCTCAGTGAGGTAAACAACAAGATGCTATCAGTCATTATTATCACATGGTTATGTTGTTATGGTTTGTTTATGAATTTATCTATTTACTTTGTAATGCCATATCTAAAGATTCAGTACAAAAAATGAAAATGATAAAGAAGAGAAACTCAGGCTTCTAGAAATGCATATTTTTATACTGACAATGAGCTAATATAGTTAGAGGGTACATTGAAATCCAAAAGGAAGAATATGAAATTAACTTCACCCATTTTACTTAATGGATGATTTTTTTGAAGAGACAAAGACTAGATGCTGCTTGGGGGGAAAAAGTGAAGTACAGATGCATCAAAAATAGGGTCATACTTCATTTTGAAAAATTACAAGATTTGTTTGCAAAAAACCATAATAGATGCAGAATCTTAAAACAAGTTCACTGCATATGAATGGTTTCTTCTGAAACCATTTCTTTTAATCAATTCTTATAAATGCAAATATTTAAGTACTATTTAATGATACATGGGATAGTAGGTCAAACCTGGCAAAAATTTGTCTATGCTGGGAGTTTTCTAAAAAAGTGTTAACATTCACAGAGGTACCCATATCCTTGCAGTTGACAGACAGTGAATCTACATTAGTGTTTTACTTCAGATCAGGGATGAAATTCTGAAGTGATGTACATCATCCCCACATACAATGTTTCACTTCACATCATAGAGCAGTCCTTTTGGATGAAATTAAAGCACACAAGTTACTGGAGTGTCAACTAATGCACTTCAGCTGGACCAGATTAGATCTTGTGTGAAGTAAAGCCCTCTGTAATACTAACAGCATAAATACAAGGTCCTCAGTACTATCTGTTTCACTCTACAGGCCACTCCTATTGGGGTGTACTATTTGGAAATACATAGAAAAATGCTGTGCTAGGATCTGCAATATATGACTGTAAGTAGCACTCAGCTCTTTGTGTTTCTTCCATAATAATTTTCAGAGGATGACAAGGAAGTTTGAGGACAAAATCTTGTTGTTATTTAATAGCATTTAGGTTTTTAACTCTGCCTGGCTTCATCTGACACATTAAGAATACTAGCATTTGAAAATACCGCTTTGTTTTTTAGCTTGATCTTCAGAGACATCTAGTTTAATGTGATTTGCTTTATTTTACCTATCCTTATAATAGTGTTACTTTATTTATAGTTTATTTACTGGCATTTATCTGCTATGTAAATTCAGCTTTTATACAGGTTACATTTAGCATCAAGAAAATCTTCTTGGATTTAGTTGGCTCCTTCTTATGGTTGTTTGGTGTCTTTAAACTAGAGAAGGAGAAATTAATATATTTTTACTATTGAATGCAAATAATCAATACTTCCATGAGTTTTTGGCTGTTTAATTTTACAGGGCTATAGTCACGGAGTATCAAAGCTAGATTATATTTTATGGCAACTCCTTAAACCTATTCTTTGAAGTAGGAAAATGCTTGCTGATAGAGCATACTGGCTAAAAGGGAAGGCTATGAGAGTTAATAGTCAATGACTGTGCACTTGAAACAACTTCAGAGGGTGAAAAAGGTAGCAAACAGACAAAACCAGCCCTAACTTTTAATAGTGTTTACGTGGCTGCAATTGGGAAAACACCATATATCTTGAAGCATTCCATTGAAGAGTATTATAGTTGGTATTAATACCATTTTTGCATTGTATTTCTCTGCCACAACATTCATGGTTGAGCGTGACATGATTTTTCACTTTCTGGTTTAGTAGTGGTTGAGTTGAAACAGTAATTCACTTGGTTCTGCCACACAAGAAAATATTACGATTTCAATGTTAGAAAAGTAACCCCCAGAAGGTATTGTAAATTGTCTAGACTCAGAATAGGGGTGGATAATTACAATCCAGTGTTTCCTGCTTGTTTCACAATAAGATTTTGAGTTAGAGATTGAAACAGAATTTGCAAATTCAATCTCTCAGCATTGTTGATCTGGTTTTTATTGATTTTTCATCTCTGTGAATCCAGTGCTTTTCATGTATTTTAGAAACCTTATGGTAAAATGTTGCAATAGGATTTTTAATTAGAATTATGTTCAGTTCGTCAAAAGGCTTTACTGTTTTATAGGAGGATGCAACATTATGTTGGTTTTACTGTGTTTATACAGTCCCATTTTCCAAGGAAAAAAGTTTTCTTTCCATAAAACGAAGATAGAGTAATAAGATATTATAGATTTTTGTGTCCACTCATCACCAAAGACAATGACTTACCCTGTGTGCATTTGTTGCACATACAGGTAGACAATATTCCATTAAATGTAGGGAGGTTTATTTCCCAAGTTTTCATAGTTGCTGTATTTTACAGTATGAAATAACAATAGGGCCTTGACGTTTTACTTTTGATTAAATTTATTAAGTATGTTTCTAAGCTTGAAATTGACATTAGAGGGAAAAAATGGTTTGAGTTTTTCTGCTTCTTAGCTTTCTCTCTGTTAATTTTTCTCCCAGGTCTGTTGAGTAGTATACAGTGACATTGTAAGTGGGATGTGTTTCCTCACATCAGTGCCTTGTTAATGCTGTTCATTAATCTAGAACTATGAGCTTGTTCAGAGATGGTTAGATATTCCATATTTCCGTAGAGTTTGAGCGAAGGGTGACAGCTTACTTACAGCATCAGAAACCAGATCTCATTGCATTGTCATGACATTTTTAATAGTGATAAAATAGCAGAGACTGCATGTGTACTCACAGCCTATAAATAGTATAGTAGCACAATCCAAAATGAGTCATTCCATCAGCTTCTAGTAAACTGAAGCTTAGGTTGTTTTAAATAGGACTGTTTGTAAATTTAGTGCATGAAAAACCTTAGAATTTTGTTATATGCAAGTAGTGTTGAAGTTATAGGAGCTCATCTTTGTCTTACTCTGCCAATATGTATATTCCCTTTTTAAATACTACGTTATATTACACAGGTATTGGTGGTCCCTTGAGGTCCCTATGATACAGTAACTCATAAGGTCCATATAATGTTCTGATCTGTGGTTCAAGCAGCTAACACTTGCTAATGTGTCCATCTTCCTGGTCAATGCCTGGGTTTAGTATTAAACTTAATTTCTTTGGTCCCTGTATACTTTTAAAGAAAACTGGTCATTATAAGTACCTAGTTTTTAAGATACAGTTTTTGCAATACATGGTTCACAGGTTATCCTGAGTTGGAAGGGACCCAAAGGATCATGGAGTCCAACTCCCAAGCGAATGCCCAGCCAGGAATCAGGCCCACAAGCATGGAACCATGGGCACCACGCTCCATCCATCCAAGCCTCCCATCATCTAGACCATGTCACTGAGCTCTTCATCGAGTCTTCTCTTAAACACCTCCAGGGATGGTGACTCCACCACCTCCCTGGGCAGTCCATTCCATTGAGCAATCACTCTCTCTGTGAAAAACCTCTTCCTAACTTCCTACAGATAAATACAAAATCTAAGGTGGTCCTGTGCATTTTGTACTTTTCGAGGGGTGACTGTTAACTGCATTTTTAAATGGTACAGTAGGGAAAAGTAACCATCTAAAATATAAGAAAGATTTAGTTTAAAAGGAATGCCATTTATATTTTATGGAAACTAGTTCATATTCAAATGGGTGTCCTAGTCAAATGAGTTAGATGTGTTTTTTATTGTGTTATATATAACAATAAGAAAAGCAATATGTAAGTTATCGTCAGTGAATTTCACAGTGGGTGTTATAACTGTGCTAGCTTAGAGACCTGTTCTGCCATTGATACCTGTGCATAGTTCCCATTAACAGTAATGGGAGTAATGCATGCCTTTTGATGGCAGAATGGATTCTTAGTCCGAGTGTTACCATATTACCATTCCTACTGTGATAATAGCAGTATCATATTGCCATGGTAATCGTTGCATCACTGGAGCTAAATTAAGACTCTCAGAACCAAAACTGTGAGAAGTAGGAGCAACAGTTTATGGTAGTAACTGAGAGCCATATGCCTATAGAGGGCAAGAACAAGTGTAATGACTTGGG